>JALIGW010000002.1:64839464-65189464 GCA_023053685.1 Diadophis punctatus similis | reverse complement strand
TTGACACTTCTGATTTATACTCATCAGCAAAGCTACCAGAGAAATGTGGATAGCATTTTTAAGGATGCAACTTTCACTTTGCATCACTTAGGTAAAAACGGCCAATAATATTTTAATAATTAATCTCTGCATAAAGGAGGTACATTCATTTCCTTGGTAAATAATTTTAACCTTGACAGCAAAATCACTGCTAGTCTTATTATGTAATGCTCTTTCTTGATAATTACCATGCTTCTGTGTATATTCTTAGTACTACACAGTTCCACCGTGTATACTTTTTAATAATTACACATGTTCATTTTATCCTTGTGCTCCGTTACTGTCTCATCCATGTTTCTGATTTTATAACTTTGTTTCATTATAAAATGTTACGGGCAAAATAGATGTATAGCGATGGAAAAGTGATTGTGCACATGATTGATGAAAAAGATTATCATACAGATTATAAGTCTTGCATAATTTAATTTTGTGAATAATTTACTAAATTAACCATCAGTATTTTTTCATATCTTGTAGCTTTCCTTGTCTTAGTCAATAAGTGCTAGAATCTAGATAAAATTCCTTTGAACATAGTTACTTTTCTTCAAATACATATTCAAATATGCTCCCAAAGAATAAATTAAGAAAAGAAAATACTTATTTCAGAATCCTTTGAAAGTAATGTCTTAATCATTTATAGCAGCATCTTTTAATATTTTGCATTGTATAGATATTTTTTTCATCTGAATCTGAATTTGAGGATTAAAATGCAGGAACTGTTTTAATCTATTAAAGCCATACTATTTCTAAATAGTACAAAAATATTACGGAACACCATCAATCTCTTTTTCATTCAAATCCTTTTTAAAATATTGTATTGGAGAAATGTACACTGAACTTGGCTAAAATCTGGTG
The DNA here is from genome assembly GCA_023053685.1 of Diadophis punctatus similis. Lineage (NCBI taxonomy): Eukaryota > Metazoa > Chordata > Lepidosauria > Squamata > Dipsadidae > Diadophis > Diadophis punctatus. The sequence continues at coordinate 65,188,570 of JALIGW010000002.1, read as the reverse complement.
GATTGGGATAAACTGAAATAGAGTTTCATTTATCAGAAGTGCAGCTCTAACATTAATCTCAGATATTTTCTTCAGATGGATATGTTATTCAGGAAATTTACATGGGAAAATAGATCATAGAAGATTTCATTAGCTAAACTGAATATCTATTGAGGATGATGGTTTTAATTTACCAGATTTTCAAAAATAATCAAGTAAAATTTAATATAATCTTTTGATAACTAATTTTTAAATCTTTTTTTAAAGTTTTCATTGTAAATCTGTTGAAACAAATCTAACTTTTTAAAAAAACTTGCATCCACCAATGTTCCATTATTGATGTTGGCATCAAAAATGTCATCAAAAAGCACAACAAAGATTGTTATTTCTGTGTCAACTCAGGAAGCTGAAACTGCCCAAGGAGCTGCTGATTCAGTTCTACAGAGGAATTATTGAGTCTGTCGTCTGTACCTCTATAACTGTCTGGTTCAGTTCTGCAACCCAACAAGACAGACACAGACTTCAGAGGATAATCAGAACTGCAGAAAAAACAATTACTGTCAACCTGCCTTCCATTGAGGACCTGTATACTGCATAAGTCAAAAAGAGGTCCGTGAAAATATTTACTGACCCCTCGCATCCTGGACATAAATTGTTTCAATTCCTATCCTCAAAACGATGCTATAGAGCACTGCACACCAAAACAACTAGACACAAGAACAGTTTTTCCCCGAACGCCATCACTCTGTTAAACAAATAATTCCCTCACCACTATCAAACTGTTCACTAAGGCTGCATTACTATTAGTCTTCTCATCGTTCCTATCACCCATCTCCTCCAACTTATGACTGTATGACTGTAACTTGTTGCTTGTATCCTTACAATTTATATTAATATTGATTGTTTCCTGATTGCTTATTTGTACCCTATGACAATCATTAAGTGTTGTACCTCATGATTCTTAACAAATGTATCTTTTCTTTTATGTACACTGAGTGCATATGCACCAAAGACAAATTCCTTGTGTGTCCAATCACACTTGGCCAATAAAGAATTTTATTCTATTCTATTCTATGTTCCAGTTCCTTAATCCATGAACCATAAATGTCCATATGATTTTAAATGATTCTATCATTTAAAATATATGATATTTTAAATGATAGAATCATACTTTTTAAAAATCCCTAAGATAAATTTAGAAATCTGACATTTGTCTACTATATGGCATATTATTTCTGATTGTTTGTTTAATTTTTTTTCTTGAGTAGCTATATTTTTCTGTTCCTGGGAGGACTTGTATTTTATATTTTTTTCTATTTCTTTCTTTCTGTAGAACTTGTTAAGATACAGTTAAAAAGCCACTTGCAAAAGAAATGACCTTGCTTTTCTCATAGTTGGTTGGTGACGAGCATGCATTATAGAATATACACCACTAACATGGGCCTTCTAAGACCTTCCATTGCCTGCAACAATACAGCAACCTCAATCTCTTAAAGCATTGTAGACATAGGCCTATTGGCCAGCTGGAGTAAAAAGGGAAAATATTTTCCTTATTTAAGGTGCCTACCGTTGCCTTTATGTAAAATAATTGGGTCAAAATGCAACATTATTTAACTGTCTTACTAGATGGAGCAGAATCTAAGAGATGTGCCGTTAAGATATATCTTACTCTCTCAAGTGCTTTCTTGTGGATTACATATAACAATCTGTTGACTGCAGATATTTTAAGATAGTTCTATAAAAATTCTCTAGAAGTGGAATGAAAAGCTTTTTAAAGATCTACAAGTAGGAGAAAATGAGCTGGTTGGATATACTTCTTGATCAGTTGAGAAAATATCAGTCCCTTTATAATCCAGAATAGTCTATTCAGAATCCTGCATGCTCACATTTAGGATATTGTCTTGTTCCAACCAGTGCAAAAATTTCCATTAGACGTATCTACCATTAATCTTACTAATTAGGCTAAGAAAACTCAGTGGGCAATAATTGGCATCCTCACCTCACCCCCATTCTTCCAAATAGGAATAAGTAGCACTCTATTTTCCCAAATCATCTTATTTGGAGATTCAATTGCATCAAAAGACCTCCTAGAGTAGCCAGAATAACTTGGGTCATTTCTAGAATTTTATAAGTCTCTCAAATCAAATCATGTGATTTGTGTGCATTTTTATAGTTGTACAAATCATTTACTTATCAGAATGGGCCCAATTGCATTCATGCATATCTGTCTCCTTTCAATTTATCTTTGCCTCAGGATAAGGCTCATTTCGAGGTTTGCTGGACGATTTCAGCTTGATCTCTTGATATGTTTGCCATACTAGCCTATTGCTGATTCCTATGCCAACTCTTTACATTTATGCAAATATGGCTAATTTCATAATTCTGAATTGATTACTGTAATCCATATAGAATAGCAATTACAATCAACTGCGAAATTAGATGATTTTAGTATTACATTGTATCTGAAGATGCCTAAACTATTTGAAAATAATTTCATATTTAAAAAATTATTCTACAATTTGTAAAAGTTTGCTCAAACCAATTTTGCACATTTATTTATTTATTTATTTATTTATTTGGTATTCTTATATGCCGCCCAACTCCCGGAGGACTCCGGGCGGCGTACAACAGCAAAAAATACAAGAAACCAATAATAAATATGCATTTAAAACAAATATAAAAATTAAAACCATAATATTAAAAGTATACAATAACCATTCAACAATCATACATACTAGGGGTGAGCTCAATGGATTACGCTCTCCCCTCAGCCTGCAGGAAGAACCATGTCTTAACAGCCTTGCGGAAGGCCAGCAGAGTGGGGATAGTTCGGGTCTCTGGGGGAAGTTGGTTCCAGAGCACGGGGCCGGCCACAGAGAAGGCTCTCCCCCTAGGGCCTGCCAGCTGGCATTGCTTGGCTGACGGGACCCCACTCCAGAAAACTATACTTGGTATGTATCGCTACTTCCCTCTTTGTGTTGGATATATGCAATATCATATTGTCCCATGTATATGTACAAGCCAGAGTGTCTTGAAACAGTGATGCTTGAGTTTACTTCTCTTTGACAAGGATTTTGAAGGAATTTCTTTAGTCTGGATCACTCTTCCTAACTGCTTGCAGGATCCGAGAGCCTATTTTGGCCATTAAAATGGTTTTCTATATTTAAAAGTTTCCATGATTTGCAAATAGGTAAATATATTTAAAGAAAACATCTTGCTGAATAGTCTGTTTTATCTTTTCATTCAGTAGAAAAGCATTGCCATGGGATAGGCATTGCTTAGACTGCTAAAATGCAGATTTTATATTATTAACTATTTATTTATTAATTTTTATACTGCCCATCTTTCCTACTCTGAGTGACTCCAGGTGGCTTACAAATTATAAAACAAGTACAAAAAAAGTAAAATGTTAAAACCACACATATTAAAATATAATTAAAAACTATGTAAGAACTATCAACAGAAGCCTTTTTATTTGCATTAGTTTATAATTAGATAGAATTTATATCAATATGGATAATCAGAAATAAGTATTTCAATACATAAAGGCACTGAAGCCTGAACACTTACCTTGAACTAAATAAACAATACAAATTGTTGCCTGTATCAGAAGAAAGAAAAACAATTTATTCACTGACCCTTATTGTTTACCAATAGATAGTAGATATAGCCCTCTTTCAAAATCTGTCCCTGACTTATGAATACAGTATATACTAGCAATTTTACTGTGTATAGAACTGATCTTGGTGTCATTGATATTTGCAAAAAATACTCTTGTCTTTAAAATAGGATGGTTCTATTAATATAATCAAAGGATGATGACAGATGGAAACCAATTTAAATTTATGGACTTTTTTGTTAAAAATTGAGAAAATAATTTGAAAATGAATGGATTTGCTGATAAAAAAGGTTGGGTATGTAAAGAAGGAAATTATGATGTGATCTTAAGGAGCAAGCAAAATTTCTTGTTTGTATTTATCTGCTCTAAGGAAGATGGGGAATCACTTCTTTGTCTTTTCTTATTTCTACATACATATCTTTATAGCTTCTCACTTCACTTTTTTCCTTTCTTTTCCGTTTTCCTTTTCTTTAACTTCTTTTCTTTAATTTTACTTTAGATTATCTTTTATTCTTGTGAAAATTCATAACATAACTATTATTTTAAAAGGAAACACATTGAAATGAAGGAATGGGGGAAAGAAGAGTAGACAAAGAACAGGTAAAGTACATGCAAACTCTGAAATAAATTGGACTGCTTCTCAGGAATATATTAAAATGACTCCAATTGCTAGTCATTTGGAGGTGAAATCCTAAATTATCTTGTTAGAAATCAAATCGTACTCTCAAAAGTACCAAGAGAAATTAGGACTCACTCTATTGTCTCCAGTCATGCATTTCCCTGCACAATCTCAACTATTTCAGTATATAAATTTAATAAATAAATGCCCCCTTCCCATCACAGAATACATTCCAGAAAGAATTTGAGGGTGTACCGAAGGTAACAGAATAACAGAGTTGGAAGGGACCTTGGAGGTCTTCTAATCCAACCTCTGCTCAGGCAGGAAATCTTATACCATTTCGGACAAATGGTTGTTCAATCTCTTCTTAAAAACTTCCAGTGTTGGAGAATTCACAACTTCTGGAGGCAAGTGTTCCAGTGGTTAATTGTTCTAACTGTCAGGAAATTTCTCCTTAGTTCTAGATAGCTTCTCTCCTTGATTAGTTTCCATCTATTGCTTCTTGTCCTGCCCTCAGGTGCTTTGGAAAATAGCTTGACTCCCTCTTCTTTGTGGCAACCCCTGAGATATTGTAACACTGCTATCATGTCTCCCCTAGTCCTTCTTTTCCTTAAACCAGACATACCCAATTCCAGCAACCGTTCTTTGTATGTTTTAGCCTTCAGTCCCCTAATCATCTTTGTTGCTCTTCTCTGCACTCTTTCTAGAGTCTCAACATCTTTTTCACATTGTGGCAACCAAAGCTGGATGCAGTATTCCCACTGTAATCTTATCAAGGCATTATAAAGTGGTATTAACCCTTCACATGATCTTCAGGTGACATTGCCCAGTCCCATTTTCTGCTGATAACAGCAGTTTCATTAGTAAGTGGGTTATGCTGGATTTCATCAGTGAAGGTTTTCATTTCTGCCTATGAGTTTGAACTCTATTATATCTAATTATCACTACTTGACTGTGTTTCTCGAGTGGTACAAGAGGGAGCTGGAAGATTATAATTATCCAAGCAAGAAGAGAGGGCAAAAAGAGCAGAAAGAACTCTTGTTATCAGCTGAAGTAGAGCCTAATTTTTCCTTTTAAAGAAATCTAACTAAAGGAAATGAGAGGAATGAACAATGGAATACCATTATATAGTATGAATATTGAACAACTCAAGCAAAGAAAGATGACTTTTTTAAAAAATCACTTAATTTTAGGAATGAAAAAAGAAACAATGAACGAATGAAATATACTAGAATAGAATGGAATGAAATAGAATAGAGTAGAGTAGAGTAGAGTAGAGTAGAGTAGAGTAGAGTAGAGTAGAATAGAATAGAATAGAATAGAATAGAATAGAATAGAATAGAATAGAATAGAATTTTTATTGGCCAAGTGTGATTGGACACACAAGGAATTTGTCTTGGTGCATATGCGCTCAGTGTACATAAAAGAAAAGATACTTTAACTTTTCTTTCTTTTCTTTTGCATATACTATGTACAGTATGCTACATTATAAAGCTCTCCTGACTTTTTTGCATATCAATATTTTCAGGTTAGCTTTCATTTGACTGCTCCAATACTTTCCAGATTCTAAGAACTTTATTAGCATTGCGCTATAGTCCTTTTTTAATAGCTGGAAGAAACATCTTGAGAAATTTGTGGTCCATTATTGTCACCAAAGATTTTAATAATTGGATCTCAGAAAGTGAAGGAGAAAGCCATATGGTGCACGTATACTTTATTGTGAAATTTCAATCCTGACACATTTCAAATAGTTGTTATATTGTATGGTTATAATGGGCATTGACATTCAAAGGGCAAAACCATGATCAAGAAAGCTGAGAATGGAATATTATGAGCTGAATATAATTTAATAGTTGCTAATACAGTTTCATACAAAATACAGGAACATTTCAACAAATATTAAAACTAAAGAATAGGAACAGGAAATTCAAATGGTAATACTTTCACTAGGCATAGCATTGGAAAGACAAAATTATATGCGGAAATTTTGGAATAGATTCCAGCTGAGCCAGAAGCTGAAATATAATGCAATCCATATTTATTTAGCAATAAATTCCATTTACTCTTGAGGCTTATGTGCCTCATTATATTTACTTCAGTAAAAAAGAGAATCCACAACTTTGATGTCAGTAGTGTCCCAATGAGATGGGGTAATTGCAACAACTTTCTAAATAATAAGTAGAATATATTGTCCCCCCCCAAAAAAAAACCAGAGTTAAGCATAATTAGAATCTCTTTGAAGGAGAACATGCCACTACTCTGTAAAAATTTGATCAACTATCATTTTTAGAGTAGTCACTAGTTCATTACATTCTGACTAACAATAACAACAAAATGTACAACACTTATGAATCAGTTTATATGTCTTGCAGACAATAATCAGTCATTTGTTAACTTGAATGCCATTGCTGATAACTTTGTCTTTTCTTTACAAATTATTGTTTCTTATTTTGTACAGTTTGAGGAAGTGAATAATTCTTCAAATCTCCTACCATTATGGTGTTTGATCTTTATACAGTGCTACCTAGCTTTAACATATGATTGGTAGGGGACCGAAAGCAGCCAGATAATGATGATGATAATGATAACAATGATGTCAGCCTTTGCAGGTGGTCCAAACAGGAAACATGACCAGATGAGCTAATTTTACTTTATGGTAAGACTACATTAGCAGAATCTTGAAAGTCGGAAGGTACACATTTCCTGCTATGTCTTTTATAACCTGAGAAGTTTATTCTTATTTATTTATTTATTTATTTTGTCAAGGATGTACAGTATAGTAGTTTATTGTATAAACATGACATAAGTTAAAAAAAGTACCGATAAAAGAGGACAATAGGACAGTTAGACAGGGACGGTAGGCACAGTGGTGCGCTTATGCACGCCACTTACAGACCTCTTAGGAATGGGATGAGGTCGACTGTAGACAGTCTAAGGTTAAAATTTTGGGGGTTTGGGGAAGGTTCTTTTCTAAATTTCTTTCCCTGCCTGTTATGCAGCTGTAGACTCCTCTCTCTCCCTCCTCCCTCTCTTGTCTGATTGTTCCCTAGGCAGCATCTTTTCCCCTTATCTCCAAGGGCAATTCCCACATGGCAAATAAAATAACTTAAGTTTTCTTCAATGTCTCTCACTTGAGTAAGTAACCCTTCTACATGCTTATTCTGCTATATTTCAAACATCTGCAAGTTTGATTTCTTGTTTTTCAAACATCCACAGAATGTTTCATGGTTTTCATAATGTTTTAATATTATTAAATAATTAATGGATTAAGAATTAAATTAATTATTAATATTGGCTACTTCTATTGTCAATGTATATTTTAATATGCATTTCCCATTGTTCTCTTTGATTTGTAAAGAACCATGCTTTTAAGCAACAGAGTCTTGAAAGTCTGACAATTATTTGGGCACCCATTTTCTTATGTCAGAGTGTTGGACCATTTGTGCAAATATTTAGATCACCTAAGAATAAAGACATGAACCAGAACAACCTCAGATCTGTAGATTTGCTTTTGTGGAATCCTTGGTGGCCTATTGAGTTTGATTGTTTTCTTGTAGACATTTTGTTAGCACTAAAGATCTAGTCCAGTAACAAAACATCTTCAAGGAAGCAACCAAGGTCTGAGAGCACCAAGGACTCCACAGGCCAACCCTGAAATACATATATTTCATTGCATTAGATCTGCTCTTATTCACAACCTATGAAATCATCAAATAAAGTAGGAAAATCAAAGAACTGCAATAAATAGAGGTCCCATCAGCATCAATATTTTATCTCTATCTCTATCTCTATCTCTATCTCTATCTCTATCTCTATCTCTATCTCTATCTCTATCTCTATCTCTATCTCTATCTCTATCTCTATCATCTCTATCTATATCTATATCTATATCTACCAGTATATCTATATCTATATCTTCAATACAAAATTAATCTTGCCTTTTTTCTGTTAGCCAACTACTAACAGCGTTCATTCCTGCAACAATAGCTTCTATAGTTTTTATCTGTTCCCATCCTTATAATTCCATAAACATTACTGATAGCTAACGTGTTTTCTATGGATAAAAATATATGAATATATATTGCAAAATTACTTATATTAGTCTCTTACTATAGGAACATCAAAACACTTAGGTAGATAAAAATATCTGTACACACTTAAAAACCTATAATTTGAAAATTATATTATTAAGACAATTATTAGATACAAATTCTTTATCAATTTGAACCAGAAAATGTTCTCATTAGTCATAAATGATAAGAGAACTTGACTATATAAACGGAGAACATCTGAAGGAATTATCTTTGGATGTAAAAGTGCAGCAACAGCTAAATTCTTATTTTGCACACAGTTACTATAAACATAGACATTGAAACCAAATAAAGGCTTAAATTACTCTAGTTATCTGAAATATCTGCTTGTCTACAACTGTAAACATCCTTTGTTTTGATAAAGGAAAAATAAACATTTTATTCCATTCCTCCTGTAAAATATTGATTGCATTTAAATAAGTTATCATGCTTTCAGATGCAGAAAGGATATTTTAGTTTGTAAAGCTACTCCATGATCATACACAAATCAAAGGTTATATAAGGATGCTGTTTCAAAAAATGGAGAGAGGCACAAAACTTACATTATTAAGCCCATCAATTGAATTACAATAAATAATGGCATGTGCCCATTCAGTTTGGCAGATTATTAATTTAGTAGCTGAATATATTTTTGTTTACAGAAAGAAAGCCTTGTCGAGCGTTATTCTAAGTTTTTATTTAACCTGTATTATTAAATGATGTGTAACATGGTATATTACCAAGTAGCAAAATGTTTGGGTAGGCTAAAGGAAAACAAACTTAAAATCACTAGGTTAAAAACTATTTTTAAGCAATAAAACAAATAAAGCCAGTAAAATTATAAATTCAAATTTAATTGTTATGAGCATGTTCAGAAAGATAGATTTTAAGGTGCTTTTTAGAAGCTAACAAGGTTCCAACCCTTCAACTTTGTAGACGGAAAGTTGCAGCAGAGAAAATTTGATTCTGAATTGCCATCAGCTGAGCTTGTGACAACTATAAGGAACCTTTGAGTTTTAGCTCAATAGATTGATCTGGAGAGTGAAACGCTGACTGTTTCTTTGACTGATCGATCTTTTTTTTTAAAGGGGATAGAACATTAATGAAATCTCACATTCCTATTTATATACCCAAGATTCTCTTTATCTATCCAGAATATATCCCATGTATTTTACTCCGCTCCATGCTATAATGACAGGTTGGCACTTTATTTTCTTTTACATGTTTACAACTCAAATTTGAATGATTCATCAAGGTGGCATTCTTCAACAGTTTAACACAAGATTGATGTGTTTGTTAAAGATTAGTATAATGAAAGGGGAAAGCATATGAAACTAGTAAACAAAACCCGTATATACTTCCAAAATAAAAGGATAATTTTGATTTATCTCTACTGCTGAATTAGTGTAACTACTGATATACTTGAGAATTTTAAAAATCTTGATATGCCATGTAAGCTTTCTCAGTCTGTTGTTTTCTTGTTATAAAACTAAAATCAATTGTTGTTAATCTGCATAAATTGTTAACTACTGAAAAACTATTCTGTATCATACTGAACATTTTTGTTAGATTTCAGAATACATTATATAAAATATACAAAACTGCTGAAATCTGGGATGCTCCATGCTGGTTGCTCAATTTCAGCATAGTGCAAATAAAAATTACCTTTGTGAAAATTTCTTTGTAATATTGCGAATTATACTTTAGATGGCAAATATGCTTTGCATTTAATTATAATTCTAGACCTTCAGAAGAATAGTATAAGGCTACAACCAACATCGGCTATAGCCAACATCAAATGAACATCCACCTTCGGAATGGTAGAAGATTAAATTTTTCTTGTTTTCTTCTCTGCTTCTGTTATTCACTTCCAAAATCTAATCTGTTGAATATTCCAAACATACAGCTCAAATTTTGCAAAACAATATAGTAGAAAAGAAAAATCTGATTTGCCAGCATTAGGGATTCCTCTGGCTGATGGAAGCAATTATATACAACTTATAATTTGTAAAGGGCAGTTGAAGCATACATTTCCTAGCAGATGAACTAAATACAAATAATGTTTTCTTACAAGATGATTTAAGTTCTTAAATCCAGTTTTTGAACGAAAAATTCTCATATAACATTACTAAATTCAGCTTCTCGGAAGACGAATCTGTGGACAGATAATGATTTCAATTATCTCCTTTTATCATTTTTCTTTTTGTGTGTGGAAATCAGATGAAAACAACATTTATTATTTTGCAGCCCATTCTCTTTATGGCTGCCCCTCGTTTATACATAATCCTCTGCTTGAATCAGTATGTGCTTCTATGGAGATTAGGCATCAAAAGCAATAGTAAAAAAAAGTTCTAATCATAAAATATATTGCAAATGCCTGCATTAATAAACAGAACAATGGGATAAATGCAGTTTCCAAATTAATGGGAAGATATACATTATTATTTAAAAGGTTAAAAAATGAAGTTTGGTTTTAGAACAGGAACAAGCATATCAAATGGAAATAATGTCTGCAAATTGTAACTTGATCACATAAAAATTTAATAAACAACAAAACATTGTCAATTGACTTTATTTTCTAGACTGAATATAAAGATATAAAGATAGACCTAATGATTTTTTTTTCTGGAATAAACTTTGGTTGTGTACATATTTAGTCCTGCTTATATAGAACACCTGTCTAAACAGATTTTGAGAGGTGTCAAATCTATGTACAACATTTTAAATTACATACAGGATTTATGAGTAAATATATTTTCAATGCAATTAATGAAGTGTCAAATCAGAACTCAATCTTCCAAAAGTATAATCCAAGACTGTAAATAAATAATACAGAATTATTGATTTCTGTATCTATACTATAGAAATATACTGATAATTATACAACTGTGATATATACAGTATTGTGCTACTTTGGCACCAGCCAACTAGTTGAGACATCATATTTGCAAAAGATTGTATTGTTAATCAATTACAAAAAGGAGAAAAGAATAAAACTTCATTAGAAAATCTATCAATAATTGCAATATTAAGTTTCCCTCTCTATTTCCTGTGTTTTATCTGTTTTAACATAAAAATCACTTATTTCTCTCAAATAGGATCAAAGTAATAATGAAAAAACCAAGATAAAACAATTCAATATATAATCCACCTTTTTTCTCTATTTCTCATGTCAACTGATATTTTTGAAATTGTTGTATTCCAACCTGATTATTGCAAAAAAAAAAATTCTTAGAGCATAATTCTTCCATCACTGACCAATTTAAAACTTAATTGACTTAAAAAGAGAACATCAGCACATGGATGTACATTTGTATTACCAGCCCATATGCGAAAGCAGAACTTGATGCTTTATTGGATTGTAACCCATTCTCATTTGGACATAAATGTAAAGAAAAATACACAAATCACCATTTTAATTGACTTGTACTAGAAAATAATGAATTAATTCCCCCAAAGCTTCAATAAGTTATTTTAAAAATTATGCAACATCGCTGCAATGCTATTGCAAAGAGTAAGGTGATATACTGAAACCTGACATTTCATATTTCAAGTTGCATCAAAAAAATCTTAATAATGTATTGATCATGGACAAAGGACTTTAAAACTTGAATCACAATTTAATCTACTGACTTATCACTGGAACAAGACATACTTCATATCATTGAATTACATGCTATTGATTATTTCAGAGGAATAATTTAAACCAGGTTCAGTATTTTGTAGATACATTTTGTAATGCATCATGTTCAAAAGATAAAACCAGAATTATTGCATTTCCATTGCACTGAAATACAAATAATATTTAAAAACCTCTCATATCTAAGTGCAAGATCTGCAGTCCTGAACCAATTAATTGAAAATTAATTGCATGGATGATATCATGGCTGTATTTCTGAAATTAGATTTACATTGTGGTTGTCAGTTTTACTAACAAAACATTATGAACAAATTGATTTGAAATTATCTTAGAATATGAGAATTTGCTTTACATTTCTGATTTGCAGTTTACACTGAAGAGGTAATTGCCCCAAACAGCATCTTTTGGGGTTTCTTTAATGAAAGATCTATAGCTCTGGAAAAAGTTGACTCTCATTATATTCTCTGATGCTCACTTCTAACATTCAAAAAGTATCTCATATTGGCGACTCTGTAAAAATAAATATGTGCAATTGCAGAAAAATTTAGAGAAATGTCAGACTCACCAAACTGGTGGATTTATTCTTCATGGGGGAAAGTTGGGCTTGATTCACCAATTCAACCAGTGTGAGTCCACGTCCAAAAGTTTCATTCTGTGAAGACGGCGTACCCCACCAGTGCAAGCTAAGACTGATCTCAGTTGAGAAGAGCCAGAGACAGATGTAAGGAGCGCTTTAGGACTTTGCCTGTGCTGCCCCTGCCACAGTCGCAGTGATGGGCTTTGCCTCTGCCTCTCTCCTCTGACATTGCTGATTATGAAGCTGCAGACGAGCAAAGGAAACCTAATCACCCCATGCCTAAGCTGACTCCTACCGTAAAACCCCAGTGTTTTGTCAACTGTGGAGATAATCAATTCATTAGGAGCAGGGGGGAGGGGAGGGAGGAATGCCATCTGTCACCTTAAGTAAAATGATCATTTTCCGTTTTTGAGTGCTTATCTTTCTCTTTAAAACAAGCAGATAATTATCCAAGCTGGCACTCAAAATACTTGGAAAACTAGATCAACAATTGCAACAGACGTGAAATGCTTTGTGACATAGCAGTGCATTGTGTCTGGATGTAATAATAGTCTGGACAGCTCTGTTAATGGAATTTAGCTGGTTTCATCATGGAAGGCAGAATTTTGCCTTTCTCCAAGGGGCGGTGAAAAACGAAATAAAAGTGCAGTGTTTGAAAGAGTCTATGACAACTTGCCACTGCCACTTCGCAACCACTGTAGAAAACCTTGCCTCAGCAACTTGCTGCAGGGACAACTCGCTGTGTGCCTGGGTCTTCCACTCTGGTTTCCAAAGTCGGCCAGGCTTAAGGGATGCGAAAATACCCACCAGCCCGCATTTCTTCTGTGAAGGCTTCCTAGCATGGGTGAAATCCAGCAGGTTCTGACAGGTTCTGGAGAACCAGTAGTGGAAATTTTGAGTAGTTCGGAAAACCGGTAGGGGAAATTTTGAGTAGTTCGGAGAATTGGCAAATACACCTCTGGCTGGCCCCAGAGTAGGGTGGGAATGGAGATTTTGCAATATCCTTCCCCCAGGAGTAGGGAGGGAATGGGGATTTTGCAGTATCCTTCCCCTGCCACGCCCACCAAGCCATGCCATGCCATGCCCACCAAGCCACGCCCACAGAACCGGTATTTTAAAAAATTGGATTTCACCACTGCTTCCTAGCCTCGCTTTCCAGAACCCCCATTCTGCAATAGATGGTTTAAGAGGGAAACATTATTCCATGCACGTGCATGCTTACACACACACACACACACACACACACACACACACACACACACACACAATTCCGAGCTTGGGGACTTTTTTCCGCATCTGAGCTGGCAAGGTGCCAATCGCTGGGGCAAGATGATGGGGGCGAGGTGACGGCAGCAAGATGGTGGCAACAAATTGTCCCATTCTGGTTTGGAACATGAGGGGGGGAAAGCCAAGTCAAAATGTAATTGATAATGAGAGGACTACCCATTATCCCAGCTACCATAGCAGAATTGCAAAAGTCCAGGTTGCCCATTTCTTTACTTCTGTCTTTTGCAGCTCTGATATGCTCGTCCTGTTATGTAATTGAGCATTTTATTTATTCGTTTTTGAACTGATAAAAACAGAGTGTCTGTGTCATTTTTCAGCCAGAATCCACAGAAATAGTGGTTTGAATTTCCACTGAAAGTTCTTGGAATACTTTGGTGATGGCCACCAAATCCCCAAAGCTTGCATTTTGGAATTCAGTGGCTGGTTCACATAAGATCTTACACTAGAAACTATGGTGTACAAAATTATCCAGTTAAATCATGAAGGAAGTGTTGATTTGGAGTTGGGCAGCACCTACATTGAATGGTATATGTATAGATAGAAATATAATCTTCATTCATGTAATTGTACAACATCCCAAGCTAATTGGTTAGTTTGCTCAGTGTGTTGTGAAAACAAAGTCATATAATCATAGGGCTAGAAAGTATCTTAGAGATCATCTACTCCATACTTTCTTGTTAATGGATTTCCATTCACAAAATGACATTGTTGTTGTTGTTCTACGTCCAGCATTCACCTGTATTGGTCTCCCATCTCCAAATCATCACAGAAAGTTCCTCCTCTTTCTGGAGCAGGTTTGAAGAGTTCAGAAGGTGAGGGTTCCTTTTGTAGGGTCCATAATTTCAAAAGATCCTTAGCAAGAGGAAAAAAATTGCTTTTTTATTCTGCGGGAGGAAGAACAAATGAGAATTCAAGGTTGTGTTTGAGGAAGGTTGTGTTTGTTCCTCAAGCTTCTCGTATTTTCAGTCATAACCTTGTTCGATTGATCTCTGCATTCATTCACAATTCAAAAAAAGCACACAAAATGCATATGGATTTTCAATATGTATTTCACCAATTATAATTTTTGCAAGTACCTTTTGTTATATACAAAGAAGCTAATTTAGGTTAATTAAGGTTTCTAAAATATTTTCTTTAGTATTAGGAAATAAATTCATGGTAACTCACACAATATATCAATTAAAACCTTAAATAACTACTGGTGACCACAAAACAGTCTTCCCACTCTTGTACATCTTAGTGAAAGAACATTATAGTTGAAAAAAACCACTTGCAATATCTGGATCCCTTAGAAATGGTGCTTGGAAAAATCCTTCCTTTGAAGATGGAAAATGAAAATACTTTTTTGGGCTTTTTGGCAAACTCACACACCAATGTAAAAATGCAATGGAACAAATTTAAGATTAGAAAAAAGCATTGGAGCAAAATTGAATTTCACAGTTTGGCCCACCACTAAAACAGCATAAGTTTGATATACCTCTCTTTTTTATATATATTGCTCTGGAAATCTAAAATATTTTTAAAGCACGTTTTAGACTCCTTAAGCTCATAATCAAGAAAATATCAGAAAGAAGGTGTGTACTATTGACTGAATAACTGAATTGAATAATGATTGCAATGAATAATTGAATAATGGTTGCAAAATAAACATGTTTCAAAAACAATAATTAGACCCTTGCACATTTTCTCAACTCCAAATCAAAGTTTTGTGTATGATTCTATTCCTCCCAAAATCTCCTTTTGTGTTAAAGAAGCATTTCTGCTCAACTTTGGGGGTCCTTTAAATAGGATTTGTAAAAATATAAAACTAATAAAACAATCATTTTCTAAATTAAAATATTTTACCCTAATCCAGATGCTTATTAAACATATACATGTAGGAGCCGAGGTGTCGCAGTGGTTAAAAGCAGCACTGCAACCTACTTCAGCTGACTGTTAAGCTGTTCAAATCTCACCAGGCTCAAGGTTGACTCAGCCTTCCATCCTTCTGAGGTCGGTAAAATGAGGACCCAGATTGTTGGGGGCAATATGCTGAACTCTGTAAACCGCTTAGAGAGGGCTGTAAAGCACTATGAAGCGGTATATAAGTCTAAGTGCTATTGCTATATACATCCTACCTAGAATTGATTTACTTTCTTAGAAGCTATTGTGTGGCCTACTTAAAAACCTGTAGCAAAAAAACTCATACTGGATTCTGTTTTTTAACTTGATTCTCAAATATCGTCTATACCACCATTAAAAAATTAAGGGTTACTAACGGAATGCGTTAGAGAGGAGATGGGATTGCAGTGAAGGAAATACGGTAAGTAAATTAAAACTTATTTCCCCACAGATACATGTCCCATTTACGTAGCCATAGCAAATGAGCATAAATAACACAGATTGATAACCAGCTGGAAGTGGGTGGTTGGTGGTGCAATAAATGATGAAAAGAGATTAAACAGGTCAAGAAAAAGCAACAAGAAAACAACCCCCTAGCAGCATAATAAATATATTACAGCCTACTTTAAAGGCTAGTTGAAGACTAATGCTAAAAATAAGGGAATCTGTGATTAGCATTGATTAGTCTATACAGCCTTGGAACTCTTTAAGGTGCTTTGCTAACATGCAGGGATATACACCTACCTTTAATATATACAAATATCCTGCTGGGATTTCTCCTCTATCTTAGGAGAATTTCGGCTGTCAGAGTGATTGGATTTTTGTTTATCATATGAACATTCAAGGAACAAATTAGTTCCTTGCTAAATAAGAAATTAATAATTGATTAGTAATCAAGTGGCAGCATGCACAAAATTATATTTGAAGTAACATCTGTAGTGTTTGGTCATACTGCAAGATCCATACTGCTCTCACAACCTATGGATTGTAGGCTATGGCACCAATAATAATATTGCCACCAGATTTTGACTAGGACTGGTCATTTAAAAAGTATCAGGATTTGGACAGTTACAGTGGACCTCCAAGTCTGTATTTGAGCATAATTCAACCTGTTGGCAACTGTTTATGAACCCTACATATAGATCAGGGGCGGGTTCCTAATTTTTTTTACTACCACTCTGTGGGTGTGGCTTATTTTGTGGGTGTGGCTTGCCAGCCATGTGACTGGGTGGGCGTGGCTTCTCGGACTGCTGAAGGGAGGGGAACTGAGATAGGTCCTGCCGCCCATTCCCCCTCCCCTCAGCAGCTTGAGAAGCCTCGAACGTGCAAAAATGCCTAGGATCATCACCGCACGTTCATGGCTTCTTGGACTGCTGAAGGGAGGGGAATGGAGATAGCTCCTGCCACCCGTTCTTTCAGTGTCTCACACGCTCCCTCAGCCATCCTCCCCTGCTTGGACTCACTATGGGGTAGGAAAGTAGCGCATGCACAGTGCCGGAAGCTCGGCTTCTGGGCATAAGAAATTTTTTTTAAAAAAATTAATTTTTTTTTAAAAAAATGGCGGCACCCAGGCACCGGCAACTGACTGCACCGGTACTGTGACGTCACCAGCGGGCCGCTACTGGTGCTATAGAGTGGACCGCACCTGTAGGAACCCACCACTGATATAGATCCATCAATCTCCCTTGACCTCAAGGTAAGTCTTCCAAGTAAGGACAATTGTTTATATATATATATATATATATATATATATATATATATATATATATATATATATATATATATATATATATATATATATATATATATATCTATCTATCATCTATCTATCTATCTATATATATATATATCTGAATCTGAAATCCACAACTGTGTATAAAAATCCGCAAGTGTATAAAATGCTGATTGGAGACCATAATGAGGATAATTGGGGGAAAAACTGATTTCTAAAGAAAGGATGCACTTATTAAATTGAATTGGTAATAATTGTGCATTAGTCTTGCACAATGCATCTTGCAGAATGGGGGCAACTGAATAATGGGCAATTTTGAAACACAGCCCAAAAATGGCTCACATTTGGAAAATACCACCATGGATTTTACTACTTTCATCTCATCTCCAAATACAATGATTTTTCCTTGAGATAGCTTCAGTTAGGAGTCATGAGAAAAACAAGGTGATTCTCTCTCTCATGTTTGCTGACCGGCCCCATCAATCTATAAGCATATGGCTTAAGAAAGTATCCCCTTAAAGTCTTCCCACTGCAACACTGCTAGCTCTAAAACTGGCCACAATCTTATAACCAGAGAATGGAAGATGTGTATCAATCCAAACAGCTCAAGGCAGCCATGACATTAAGCAGTCTCCCTACATTGTACATTGGCATGCTGTGACTACTCCCAGTGGTGGGTCAAGTCCTCCATGGTAACGCTCTACAGGGAGCTTTAGAAACTATTTAATTATTTAAAATGAATAATTCCTACCAACACATTTAATTGGGAAACATTACATGTTCAGATGGGCCCTAATGGAATGGCTCAGAGAACTCTAACAATGTAATTGTGTATGCTATTTGAAGTAAATTCTTGGAGGATTTCTCAGCCAATAACATCATGCATTATTTATCATCCCCCCCCCCTCTCTCTCTCCTATGAAGATGGAATCACTGAAACCTAAGAGATAAAAATGCAAATCCGAGAACAATCCCCTAAAAGCCCGAACCAAATCAGCTCCTTAGTTTACATCTCTTCTTTCCTGTTGCATTATTTCCCAATAAAATGGCTACTTGAATTTATTGCTGCAAAAGAAAGGAAAAGGAAAGAAAAAAAGGAAAGAAAAGAAAAGAAAAGAAAAGAAAAGAAAAGAAAAGAAAAGAAAAGAAAAGAAAAGAAAAGAAAAGAAAAGAAAAGAAAAGAAAAGAAAAGAAAGAAACAGAAAAAAAGAAAAGAAAAGAAAAATGCATGTTATCTTCTTGACTGATGGGAGAACAGTGCATGAAAACCAGCGGAAGTAACCTATTAACACAGCATAGTTGAAGAGCTTAATGCTTACCAGAGGGTAATAAATACTGCAACTATCCAGGATATTGGTAGCTAAACAATATGAACACTAACTGGAGGTGTCACAATAAAGAGATAATGCAGACATAAAAATGAGACCTGTAAATACATAGGCAGATGTATTTATCCTTTGTCTATATAGAAAAATAGAATAATGCAAGGTTAGCCTGAATTTCTGACTCATACAGGACAATACTAGGATAAACTCTTTGCATATTTGCATTTGAACTGTTGAGTGGATTTATAAAAGCTGTTCACTGCCAATAATGATTCATTTTGAAGGGGAGGAGAATAAACACCTTTTTTTTGTTATTTTAGAGTGCTCAATAGAAATAATTGCAAGCATATTCCCTTGGGTCATTATCAAAAATGCACAAAATCACACCAAGTTTTGCTTTAGTGTGGAGTAACATTTAGCGTTGGAATCAAGTTTCCAGAAAGGGATGGCTGGTCATCAGGCTTTAGGAATTCCAAATTCCAGATGTTATTTCATGTCCAATATGATTTGCTACTGTTCTTGTATCCATCCCTAATTCTCATTAATCCTTAGGCTATAGAGATTCTCAATCACACTGTCAATGACCCTTTTGAACTTTGGTGTGGCAGAATCAAATTCACCAAATATAATTTCCAATAACTAAGGCAAAGAGAGAGTAAAAATCCACTCAACAAGATCCAGACTCCAAACTAAAACTTTACCAGAGTTGGTCAAAATCCTGGATGGATTACTGGATGAAAGTTTTTCACCTACACAAATACCCATTTCATAGTAAGACAAACTGAAAAAAAAACCCCAGAAGACAGATTTAGTCCCTTTCTCAGAGGACAAACCAGCTACTTTTCAACTATAGTTCTTTTTCATTCATCTTAAATTTCCTCCTTCCACAATCTTCCCAAGGAAACAAAAGCAATCTACAGAAGCCGCCATTTCCACAAGAAATTGTCAGAGCACTGAAAATGGTGACTGTTTCCAGCAGGCAGGGGAGCAGGCCCAAGTACTGAGGGGGTTTGGCAGGGTCAGATGGAGGAGAGAGACGCAGGACTCTGTGGTTGGTCATAAGGGGGAATGATCATGGGGGTGCTGCAGCCACCTTAGCTTTGAATGGTTGACGTACCAATAGCACTAGCAATAGCACTTAGACTTATATACCGCTTCATAGTGCTTTACAGCCCTCTCTAAGTGGTTTACAGAGCCAGTCTATTGTCCCCAATCTGGATCCTTATTTTACTGACCTCGGAAGGATGGAAGGCTGAGTCAACCTTGAGCCATTCAGAATCGAACTCCTGGAGTCAGCAGTGAGCTAGCCCTGCAATACTGCATTCTAACCACTGCGCCACCACAGCTCGTATGTAGCTTTCGGGGGGGGGGGGGTGTCTGTCATATTTTCGAACTGTTAAGTGACCTGTTCATATCTCAAGGACTATCTGTATCTTTCTGTGTGCAATTCAAGGTGCTAGTTATTTGAGGGACCCTTTTATCATTTTATCTACTGCCCAACTTCCAATGACTCTGGGCAGTTCAGGCAGAATGAGGAGAGTTCTGGAACTGTTCTATCAAGCAATGCAACCTAGCAAAATCTGGAAGTGCACCTACTCTGTTGTGGTGCCTGTCCTCTGCATTATGGAGGACATGTATGGAAATGCATGTAGCTCTCCTTCCGCAAGATGTCTGCAAGTTTTTAAAATCATGGTTACGTTCCCTGGCATGGGGTTAGGTTGTAGAGCCTTTGGTGCTGGGGCCTCCAACCTCTGGGCCACGGCCCACTAGTAGGCCATGAGGTGCTTGCAACCAGGCCACAGAAACGACAGTTGAGTGTGCGCACGTGCACATCCCCACTTCCACAATGTGCACCATTTGCGTGAGTGGCAGGTGCGCATGCACCCTGCTTATGCAATTAAAGCTGCATGCTCATGCTTATCAGCCACTTGGGCAGAACAATTTCCTCTCCCTCCTCCCCCCACCCCCTGATCTGCAAAGCCAGAAAGGTTGGGGATCTCTGCTTTAGTGGATTATTTGTTATGTAATGTGTATAGACTTCTAAATGCAAATAAATAAATCATGCTGTGTGTGGAGCCTCACCTAATTGTGATTTAATTTATTAAGCATTGTTAAATAATCCTCTATTCCCCAGTTTTTAGAAAGGCATTTGTACTTGCATTTTATTCACATTTATATCAGAGACACTTTTCCAGCAATACTGGTGCCTCCAAACAGAAGTGGTCCCTGGTAACCATCAAGCTTGTACTTCGTATTTGATGAAAAGCATCTTTTCAAACTGCAAAAGCACACTGGAGGTGGGCTCCTGGAAATTGCCCAGCTCCCCAAAAGTACTAGTGTTATAATAATCACCAATAGAAACAATATTTTTTTCATCTTGCCAAAGATGGCTACCCGAAGTTTACAAATCACTATTGTTGGTGATTGCCAAAATGCTTCTCCCAGGCCTCTCTGATTCTAGACTTCTCCCCTGCCTGTATTGCATTGGTATGATGAAGGCAAACAGGATTTCTTTCTTTTTTTAGATTGATTTTTATCATTTTAATGCAAAGAGAAACAGATAAAAATTAAACCATGGCTGTTCCAGATGAAGTTTTATAAGCCAACCATCATGACTCAGATACCAACCACAATAAAATCCATAGTTTTTCAGCCTCTGCTTGTGGCCAATGATGCTGCTGTTGCGCTTTGATTTTGTATTGATTTGTTTTAAATGTAACTTCTATTATAACCCCATATCTGATACTGAATTCAAAGAAATGATATCTCAGCTTAGGTTGAAGGGGCTCTATTTGACCATTTTTCTCCTTCTGGCATATTCAATAAGAAAAATACTAAGCGTCTATATAAGAACAGAATGGAATTTTACTGTTTGCACTACAGAACTAACAAGCCTACAAGTTTATAAATAGTACCATTTGAAGATAGATTGTGTATATGTGGTTGTGCTCTTGAAGACATTAAGACATATCCTGTTTGACTACAAACTTTATTCTGCAGAAAAGGCCATTTGTATTTGATCCTGACTTAGAAAAACTAAGAAATATTGGGATGCTTGGGGCAAATTATCTTACTTCTTGCAAGGAAAAAAATCTGCATATTACTAGAAAGACTGCAATGTTCATATCAAAGACTATTCTAAAGATGATATACTACCTAGGACAGATTGTGGTAGATTGTAGAGGGGATGATTTATAATGAAGATATCCTATGCTTTATCTGTTTTATTTTTATAGCTTTTTGATATGATCAAACAGCATAGAATGCATCCCATCCAGCAGAGGGTTCGGGTTATTTTCGCTACTGGTGCGCATCGCGAGCATGCACAGAAGTGAACTTGCATTCCATCGGGCGATTTCACTTCCGCGCATGCTTAGGACGACATTACAAGCTGAAACACAGCTGAGGAGCTTCTCAGCTGTGCTTCGGAGGAAGAATAAAGGTTGGTATTAAAACAAGGGCCGGTGGGAGGGCTTTTTTCCAACAGCTCAGGACGCAGAGAAGCCAGAAAAAAGTGCCTAAAATGACATCATCGCCGGGCTCCTACCTGTGTGGCATCCTGCACAGCACCAGTAGGAACCCACCACTGATCCCATCCCATCCCATTCCACTCCACTCCACTCTCCAAAAGCAGAGGACATCCTTGTGAATTCCCTTGGCAAAATGCTCACTACAATTGTCTCTGCAAATGTTGTATATAGTGTTTTCCTCTCATTCTCTTGCTGGTTGCTTGATGCTTCCTTCAGGGTCTAATCTCTAGTCCAATTTTCCTCCTCTCAGCTTCTCAAGCCTTGAGCTTTCTTCCAGTCAATCCACTGGGCAATTTTCTTACCAATAAAAGTGCCAGATTCTCTTTCTCCCCGCCGGCCACACAGCTGACTGATCCTCAGGAATCTTTCCACCGTACAACTGCCCTTCTCTCCTTATCAGGAATGGATCCCAATTGGACAAAATGCTAAGGGAAGAAAAGCCTTAGTGTCAGAACTGCTATCTCATGCCTGCCCTTTGGTATCGGTCTGCCATGAACCCTGGGTGTGTGTGAGAGAGAGAGGGGGGGAGTGCTTGGGGTGTGGTGAAATGAAAGTTACAAAAGTGAAGGTGCCTCTCTGAGACAGCATTTCAAGGTCACCTCACGATGAGAAGAATACAGCTGCGAGCCAGCCTACGCAATCAGAGTATTGTGTAGGTAGGCTATAATCAAAAACATATTGATTGGACAATGGGAGGGCAACATTGGGAAGTGCCTAAGGGGAAAAGATTTTCACTTGGGGAATTGGCATGCAAATTTCAGTTCT
Organism: Diadophis punctatus similis; assembly: GCA_023053685.1. Taxonomy (NCBI): domain Eukaryota; kingdom Metazoa; phylum Chordata; class Lepidosauria; order Squamata; family Dipsadidae; genus Diadophis; species Diadophis punctatus. The sequence continues at coordinate 65,165,546 of JALIGW010000002.1, read as the reverse complement.
GGCTTTGCTTTGCTGCAGTTCACTTGACTTCTAATACAACTGTACCTTTTGCAACAAATGGAGCCAAAGATCGTTTTTTACTTGCAAGGTGCAAGGTGAGTCAGGGCTGACACTAGGTTTTCTTAACTTGAACTTTATATCTTAAGTTTTCTCTTCCTAAGCTAAACTCTTCCTTTTCTTCTTTTTCCTTGTCCATTTGTCTGGCCTGGTGGTTAAGATGCTGGCCAGGAAACCAGGAAACTATGAGTTCTAATTCTGCCTTAGGGATGAAAACCAGCTAGGTGATTTGGGCCAGTACCTCTCTCTTAGCCCAACCCAAGTCACAGGATTGTTGTTGCTGGGGATATAGGAGGAGAAAAGAGTATTAGGTATGGTCACTGCCTTGTGTTGCCTATAAAATAAATAAAGGTGGGATAAAAATCTAATAAATAAATAAATATAACTTGTTTCCTTTCTTCTGCAAAGTGTATATCTAAATCTGTATCTTGCAGCCACAATTCGTCAGAGATTTATATCTTCCCAAACTTTTTAAAGTTCATTTTCTTGTCTCACTATTTTTGGGACAGATTGCTTTTCTATTTTATTTGTGAGATTTATTTATTCGTGAGATTTTATATACCACCTCACAGTGCAAGCACTCTCTAAGCGGTTTACACCAGTAAGCAATGTATATTTATATTGCCCCAAACAATCTGGGTCCTCAATTTACCTACCTCGGAAGGATGGAAGGCTGAGTCAACCTTGAGCCGGTGAGATTTGAACTGCTGACCTGCGGATCACAGTCAGCTAAAGTGGTCTACAGTACTGCCTCTAACTGCTGCGCCACCTCAGCTCATAAAAAGTTTTACATTTTAAAGTTTAACAAAAAAAAAACTTACTCTTTTTCCTCCTTAAATCTACTCTGCTTATTTTTATAGTTGCTATTTCCCCTGTATTTGACTTTTCCTAGGTACAAGCCAGTGCAATCAGAACTAGAGTATTTTAATTTGCACTTTATTATGCCATTGAATGTGAGCTACTCATAATCCAAGATTAATTGGTGGCATACAAGTCCCTGTAGATATTAACATATAATATATCTACAACATACATCATATTAGCCATCATACATTTTTACTCAGTAATGATTTATATCCACCACATTTTATTCAGTTAAACATTTAAAACAAAACTGACAGGATTGATTCCAAAACTGACAAAAGAGGAAAATCAACTTAACAGAAATATCAAAAACATCAAATATGATGGATGAATCATGTTTTTACTTGTATTTGATGTTTTCATTGATAATTGGCTTACATTAAACTTTTTTCTCCACTTTAAAAATAAGTTATGCAATAAAACTGCTAAAAGGTGGAAAAGACATTCTTAAGATGTTGGCTTTAATAGTTCGCTTCGCTGCATTAAAAATGGTAAATATAGTGTATACATCATTGAAAATTCTCAAAAAATACTATATAAAATCTTTTGATAGTTAAAACTTGCTCTATATGACTTCCTTGCAAAGCAATATATATATTTTAAATTCAAGAGATATGCAGAATAATTTTGGAAATCCTCCCCCAAGTTAGGGGCAAATTATTTTCTGTGTTCAAGATGTTGTACAGAATGTTATTGCAAACCACTAAGACTGATAACTTCCTTTTCCTCTGTTTTATTAAAAAGCATTATAGTATCTGAAAGCTCCAATTGACTAAAACCAGTAAAATTGATAAATACGAGCTGGAGTAGAATTGATGAATACAAGCTGGAGTAATATTGATGGAATAGAACTGATGAATACATGCTAGAAAATGTAAGTTTAATTAAAAATGAAAGGGTAGAAGTGATGGCAGGAACTATAAATTTATTTGAGATATGTATGCAAAAACGAAATCATAGGTTGCCGAAAAGATGAATGTGACCTTCTAGGGAGTAGTAATAATGAAAAAGTAGATATGTACAGTATATGGAGAAAATATGTGCAATATTTAAAACAAATACAATATAGAGGGAAAATATATGACATGAATGGAAGGTGGGCCTGAGTTGAAAGATTAGGGAAAAAGTCATTGGTCCATATGGAGAAGAATGAAAGAGAATGACAATAAATGTACGTGTATATCTACTTTGAAAAAGCTTTATTTGTTCCAAATTCAAAATTAAAGCTAAAGTCTGTTCATGCATACATATAGAAAAAGAAGGAATATACATCTACATAGATGGTTGAATAGATTATTTATGATGGAGGGCTGAGAGAACTAATTAAGCATACAATGTGATCAGAAGTTCTGAATGTAGGACCAGAGGTGCGTTCAGACCGGTTCGGACCGGTTCGCCTGAAACGGTAGCAACCCACTGGTGAAATCATGGTGACATCACGGAACCGGATCGATCGGTGCCGGTCCGTGGAGGCCGGCATCTTTTTTTTGAAAAGTTTTGTAACTTTTTTTTTTAAATTAAAAAACATTTTGGGTTTTTTTCTTCTGCGCATGTGCAGAAGCTGAGTTTCTGGCACTGCGCATGCATCACCATCTTGTTTTTTGCGTTTTTTGGAATTTTTTCTGATTTTTTGCTACTGCGCATGTGTGCGCGCGCAAAGCACGCGTGTGCCTACGCACCATGGCCACATGGCGCAGGAGGAAGCGAACCAGCAGCAAGGTAAGGTAGAACCCACCCCTGTGTAGGACTCTCCATTTTTGGTAGTGTCAAGACTGGATCTTGAGAACATGGAAGAAACAGGAAGAAGCAGAAAAGGAAACTAGAAAAAAAGCTAAAGGACTGCAGAAAGGAAAGGTACAATCCTGTATGAAAAAGTATTAGATGACAAATCAATTTTCCAATACTATGAATGGAAAGTAGATGTAACAGAAAGTTGCTTGGATCAAGGTCAAAGTAATTATGTTATAGAGCACAGGTCCATGGAGAAATCTTGGTCCCTGGGCCGGATATGGCCAAGAGCAATTAATCCAGCATATGTGCAGGAACACGCCAGCTCTCACTCTCAAGGCCGAGCGCAAACCTCACCTTGAGTATAGTGGTGCGAACCACACGAGCTGGAACAGGAAGGTGAGACCACGAACTCGCCGTGCTCAGCCGAACGGCTGCCTGGGGGGAATAGTTTCGGCCACCTTTCGGGCCCACATCTCTCCTTCTGGGAGGCCTGAGAGAAAGCGCCTGCTAGATTGGCCCCCTGCAAACTCTTGTCTCTTGAGGAGACAAGGGGGCCAAGCTAGTGTCCGTTTGTGCCCCCACACTGCAACAGCACCATTATTTTGTTCCAGTCGCCGAGGGATGCGCTCCTTTTTGCACGTCCCACCCCCTATGGTGGAGATTTCCAGCCCCACCATGCGCCGGTCCCATATTCCAGAGCTGTGGTAGTCACAGGACTGGTCCTTTGGTCATCCTGGAGCAGCTCCTCCACCTGGGTGCAGGAAAAGGAAAAGGAAAAGAAAGGAGAGGAGAGGAGAGGAGAGGAGAGGAAAGAAGGAAAAAAGAGGAAAGGAAAGGAAAGGAAAGAGAAAAAGGAAAGGAAAAGAAAGGAAAGGAAAGGAAAGGAAAGGAAAGGAAAGGAAGAAGAGGAAAGGAAAGGAGAGGAGAGGAGAGGAAAGGAAAGGAAAGAAGGAAAGGAAAGGAAAGAAGGAAGGAAGAAGAGGCAAGGAAAGAAAAGGCAAGGAAAGTGGGGAAGGGAAGGGACTACAGCTACAGCTCTGGAATATGGGACTGACTTTCCCAACAACATCAGCAAGCTACCGTCAAATAAGCTTCAATTTTTTTGTAATAATTACACTAACTTTAATAAATTTGCATTTATCTATAAGCATTTATAATTTTGTTATATTAAATAGGTGCATTTCATATTAATAAAATGGAAGTTCTCTGAACATTATTTTACAAATACATTTATCTTTTTAAAAAAATTCATATTAGTGGTCTGCTGGACTTAAAATTATGAATTAGGGTCCGTGGGATTTAAAATTATGACCTTGGTGGTCCCTGAGGTCCAAAAGGTTGGGGAGCCCTGTTATAGAGTATGCTAAGTATTTGTGGAGTTATGCTAATGGAAAGTATGAACAAGGATCCTTGGATGAATGGTGTGTGTGTGAGAGAGAGAGGGGGGGGAGGGAGAGGGAGAGGGAGAGAAGCAAATAATAACAAGGAATCGGCAGAAAAAATACAAAGCTATTTTGATGGAAATTTTAAAACAAGTGAACATAGCTAAACAAAGAATGTCCAGCCTAGTGAATGGATTAAAAATAAATCCATTCACTTGTCTGGACACTTTTTGTTTAGCTCTGTTCACCTGTTTTCATCTTTTAAAATTTTCATCAAACTGGAACAAAATATTTTTAAATGAAATCGAAGTGAGAGGTTTCTAGACAGAGTCATCTGTACAGGAATGATGTTAATATATCCAACAGTGAAACTGAAATGGATCATGAAGTTTTCAGGTGTTGACGGTATAACTGGATTATTATTAAAATATACATATAGCTGCTCTGAAAACAATTCAATTGCATGTGTGTGTTTGGGGAATGCATTTATGCCTAGTAATTTAAAGAATGTCAATATTTTTCCCTGGACAACAGTAGGAATAGCAAGAATGAAAGAACTAGAGGGAAACTACTTTAAGTGTGCCTGGGAAGTTGACTGGCAGGATTCTAATTAACTAAGATTATGTATTGTAATTGAAAGAGGTGAAAGTAAGATAAAACATGGGAATTAAAATGTTGCTATATGCCAAGCAGAAGAGGATTTTTGCTCTTCAGGAAATAATTAAGCAATGTTTAAATGTGACAAAGAAAGTTTATTGTAAATCTGTAGATGTTTTTGTTAAAATTAGTAAGCCTGAATCATGGAAGGTTTAGTATGAAAGCGGAATTGAAGATTGATCTCTGTAGGTGATAATAGCGGTATATCACACTAATAATGCATGCATGAGAATAAACAGAATGCTTAGCAAATGGCTCAGTATCAAACAGGAAGAAAAGCAAGAATATCGTTTGCGCTGTTCCTTTGGTTGTTTAATGTATTTATGGATACATGTGTAAATAATTCATCCAATAATATTAGAGGTGCATTGATTGGGGACATGAATAAAAGTGTGTTTTTGTATGCAGATGAGGACTTCCGTTGGCTGAGCAGTCAAATGATTGGCAGGGAATGTTACATCGTATGAGGCAGTGATGAGTAAAGACCTGAAAATAAATGTATCAAGGTAATTGTGTTTGTCAGGGAGCATGGAGCGAATGATTACAAGTTATACATAAAACACAATTCATCTAGCACAAGTAGATGAATTTGTATACAGGTAGTCCTTGACTTAGAATCACAATTAGGACTAGAATTTTAGTCATTAAAGTGAATCATGTCACTGGACACAGTTTTACAACCTTTTTTGGTCATTAAGTGAATTGCATGGTCATTAAGCAAATACAGCTTACCCAAATGGACTTCGTTTGTTGGGAGCCGGCTGGGAAGGTCACAAATCGCAATCATGTGACTGCGAGATGCTGCAACAATCGCAAATGCCAGCCAGTTGCCAAGTGCCAGAACTGTTATCATGTGACCACAGAGGATAGGTCATAAGTCACTTTTTCTGAGGCAACTAAATGAATGATTGTAATTCGAGGACTACCTGTATCTTAGTAATGTTCACTAGAGATGGGGAAAGGGTTGGAGAAATGTGAATATAATGGTGGAAAGATAGTATGTAAGCAACATGTGGGGAAGAAATTGGTGTTTTAAAAATAAATTAAAGCAATTGTATATTAAACGATGCTTCTGCCCTTGAAGGAAATAAGAGCGTGGCTGGCTCAGGAATTCTGGGAATTGAAGTTCACAGGTCATAAAATTGCCATAATTACTGGCTCAGGAATTCTAGGACTTAAAGCCAGATATTCTAAAGTTGCCATGGTTACTGGATCAGGAATTCTGGGAGTTGAAGTCCACAGTTGCCCATCCCTGGTCAAGAATGTATGAGTGAGGAATGGATATAGACTGAATTGAAAATGAGTGAGCAGAACAAAACAAATATGTTTTGGTGGGTTGGTCATCTAGACCATGAATGAGACAGGTTTATAAAAAAAGTATTTTTTTATTTATTAAATTTATATGCTGTCCATCTCACTGTCAAACAAGTATATGAAAGAAGAGTGAGTCATCGGAGAGAAAGGGAAAGATTGGAAGCAATTGGTGAGATCCTGAAAAGGGGAAAGATGAGAAGATAAAGAACAAAAGGTAATGTCTGGATGATTTCAATAGGTGATGCAATTAGAATGGTTGTTGTAAACTACTATTAGTTGTGTTTAGTTCACATTTTCTTATCTTGCTACTCTAATATTCCTGGCCTGCTATTCTTTTAGAATAGAATAGAATAGAATAGAATAGAATAGAATAGAATAGAATAGAATAGAATAGAATAGAATAGAATAGAATCCTTTATTGGCCAAGTGTGATTGGACACACAAGGAATTTGTCTTTGGTGCATATGCTCTCGGTGTACATAAAAAGAAAGAAAAAAATACATTCATCAAGAATTATAAGATACAACATTTAGTGATAGTCATAGGTTATTAAATAAGCAATCAAATCATACTAGGAAACAAATAAAACAATATAAATCATAGAGATACAAGCAACAAGGTTATAGTCATAAGTGGGAAGAGATAGGTAATAGGAAGGATGAGAAGAATAATAGTAATACAGTCTTAGTAAATAGTTTGACAGTGTTGAGGGAATTAGTTGTTTAGCAGAGTGATGGCATTCAGGAAAAAACTGTCCTTGTGTCTAGGTGTTCTGATGTGCAGTGTTCTATAGTGTCGTTTTGAGGGTAGAAGTTGAAACAGTTTGTGTCCAGGATGTCAGGGGTCTGTAAATATTTTCACATCCCCTCTTTTTGACTCGTGCAGTATACAGGTCCTCAATGGAAGGCAGGTTGGTAGTAATTGGTTTTTTTGCAGTTCTAATTATCCGTTGAAGTCTGTGTCTGTCTTGTTTGGTTGCAGAACCAAACCAGACAGTTATAGAGGTGCAGATGACAGACTCAGTAATTCCTCTGTAGAACTGAATCAGCAGCTCCGTGGGCAGTTTGAGCTTTCTGAGTTAGCGCAACATTCTTTGTTGTGCTTTTTTGATGACATTTTTTATGTTAGGTGACCATTTTAAGTCTTGAGATATGATAAAACATAGAAACTTGAGGTCTCACTGTTGATACTGTGTTGTCTAGTATTGTAAGAGGCAGTAGTATATGAGGGTTTCTCCTAAACTCTACCACCATTTCTACGGTTTTGAATGTGTTTAGTTCAAGATTGTTCTGGTCGCACCACAAGGCTAGTTGTTCAACCTCCTATCTGTATGCAGATTCTGTCTATTCCACACAACAGTCCTTGGAGTCTGATTAGTCACACACTGGTTTAGAAGTACACAAGCATCTTTTGCCACATTTGAGCTTCACTGCTCATCGTAGTATGCTAAAAGTCTACCTCAGATAATACTTCAAGATTAGATGGTCTGTAGAATTTTATTTCAGAAAATTCCACTTTTTAAACCGCAAAGAAAGTATGAAGCAATGACAGTTTACTGTTCATTAAAATTAGCCCCGTAAAGCTCTGTCTTCTTTGATGAGATGACATCCAAGATTTTAATCTCCTTCTGTATCTGATTCTGAGATGCTTTGATCTTGACGGAATTACTTTACTTCTTGGCTTTCTTCCATAGCAACATAAGACAGATGCAGCCTGTATTCAAGATGGAGACGTGGGAAGCTGGACTGAGATCCTGCCAATCTTTTTACCTGGCGACAGTGCCTTTTGAAGTTAATACTTTGGGTCTCATACCCTATGGACAAGCAGCATATGATTAGTGGTGCATAGTGGACTCTTTGCTCAACATTCTCCCAAGCTTTGCTTCTGGAATACAGATTATTCTGCTCTATGATCAGTGCAAACTAAAGAGAAGTTTTGTTTCACCTTGCAGAGAAACATCAAATACAGAGTTGTTCATGTACTTTCAACATTGTTGATCTGACATTCCTGTTGCCATGATCCATCTTTAATAGATGTGAAGTAGCAGAATCAAGTCTCTTAAAGACATTGGAGGATTGTGATTACAATGGGATTGAAGAATAAACACCTCTGCATCAGGGGCGGGTTCCTAATTTTTTTACTACCACTCTGTGGGTGTGGCTTATTTTGTGGGTGTGGCTTCCAAGCCATGTGACCGGGTGAACATTCCCCCTTCCCTCAGCAGCTCTAGAAGCCTCGAACGTGCAAAAATGCCTAGGATCATCACCGCGCGTTCGTGGCTTCTCGGACTGCTGAAGGGAGGGGAATGGAGATAGCTCCTGCCGCCCGTTCTTTCAGCGTCTCACGCGCTCCCTCAGCCATCCTCTCCTGCTTGGACTCACTGTGGGATACGAAGGCAGCGCATGCGCAGTGCCGGAAGCTCGGCTTCTGGGCATGCGCAGAAGAAATTTTTTAAAAAAAATTTTAAAAAAAAATTTTTTTAAATGGTGGTGCCCAGGCACCGGCAACTGACCGCACCAGTACTGTGACGGCACCAGCAGGCCGCTACCAGTGCTATAGAGTGGACCGCACCTGTAGGAACCCACCACTGCTCTGCATCAGTAAAATGGACTTTACTGCATTATCAAGTCAATCTGATTGTACCAAGTATTGATAATGATGGTTACATTCATTATCAATACTGAATATTTATTCATACTAAATTCTACAGCATTATTCAGCACTTGCCGTTCCTGTTCTATAATGAGTTAATCAACATATTGTGCTATATAATTTTCTAAATAAAAACCCAATTTTTCCAATACTTAGTAAATTGCTTTCTTGTGGGGCAAATGTAACTGTAAGTAGGCATGCTAGAAACACAATACAGAACAAAGAAAATATTTCCATGCAGTCACAACAAAGTGCTAACCTATTCTGTTTCAACAAGAGCTGCTTTGTGAAGTCCTGAACATTTTTCAGAATTTTCTACAACTGAAAATCTTTGCAACGAGGAGCCATATTTCTACTGACAGTTTTGCATTTGGCATCAAATATTTTTCTCTTGAAAACACCTGGCATGCTGCCTTTGAACATCTCGCCAAGTGTTGTTAGCTTGCTTTAATGAAATCTTCTTTAGATGGGTGATATCTTCAAGCCCTCCTAAACCAACAGAAAATCAAAAAATCCTTGACTAAAGGAAACCATAAAGCACTGGAAGAGTTAAGTATCATGGCCTGCCTTGTTGAACTAGATCACAGAAAGTCCTCATTTAGTGACCGCCTCGGACAACAACTTTTCAGAATTATGATGTTGATGAAAAAGTAGCCTTGCAAACACATTTACAATTTTCACAGCCTCTCTGGCATGTGTTCATCATTACAGCCAATTAGTATCAGCTGTCCTGTGCTTGACCCATTTTTCTCCAGCAGAACTGAAAGATTGCCTAAACAAGCTATCTCTTCCTGAGCTACCTTTCTCCACAGCAAAGTAAATCCTTAAAAAGTGCTCACTGCAAGTTTACAAACTCAGTTCTGTGACCTTAAGTAGTTGAATAGAACTCTCTGGTTCACTGTTGCTGCCTGAAATTGATAAGATTCTAATCAGTTTTACACTAAAGACTTTGTTCATATTTTGTTTGCCACTCCTAGCTCAAACCTGTGAGTGTGCTACAGAGGTGGGTTTCAGCAGGTACTGACCAGTTCTGGAGAACCGGCAGCGGAAATTTTGAGTAGTTCGGAGAACCGGTAAATACCACCTCTGACTGACCCTGCCCCCATCTATTTTCTGCCTCCCGAGTCCCAGCTGATGGGGAGGAAATGGGGATTTTGCAGTAATTTTCCCTTGGAGTGGGGAGGGAATGGAGATTTTGCAGTATCCTTCCCCTGCTACACCCACCAAGCCATGACCACAGAACCTGTAGTAAAATTTGAAACCCACCACTGGTGTGCTAGGCAGACAGCTGGCACTAGCACATCCCTTTCAAACTGTATATGCCTGCTTACTCTCTTGTAACCCCTTCCTGTCCAATAAATGTAAATAAACATTAATTTTCTTCTTGCAAATTAGCATGAGGTGAGCATTCCAAAGGGTGGGGGAATAGCACCCTTATAGCAAGGGCTATAAGTTTCATCCTTTTACCAGGCTTCCTTGTGAGTTGATTCTGGAAATTTCCCTACTCTTTGGCTTTACCAGGATGTTTGGGGTCATATCCTTCTGATATGATATAATTCAAACTTTGATTTAGCCATGGTTTATTTAAACATGAGACTGCCTTCAAACATCACCTTGAAACTTCAGCTGACCCAGAATACAACAGCATGTGTGTTCAGTGGCCATATTACACCTCTGCATTATTAGCTGCCCTGTTTACTAGGAGGTTTCCAAGGGCATTTTAATGTTCTGGTCCCAACCTGTAAAGCCTTACAACCAGGGGTGAAATTCAGCAGGTTCTGACAGGTTCTGGAGAACTGGTAGCGGAAATTTTGAGTAGTTCAGAGAATCGGCAAATACCACCTCTGACTGGCCCCAGAGTGGGGTGGAAATGGAGATTTTGCATTATCCTTCCCCTCCCACGCCCACCAAGCCATGCCCACAGAACCAGTAGGGAAAAATTTTGAATTTCACCACTGCTTACAACTTTATATAGTTCAGAACCTGGCTTTGTATGCAGTGGAGGGTTCCCAAAATTTTTACTACCACTCTGTGGGCGTGGCTTATTTTGTGGGTGTGGCTTGATGGTCATGTGACTGGGTGGGAGTGGCTTTGCGGTCATGTGACCGGGTGGGAGTGGCTTGCCGACCATGTGACCGGGTGGGGGTTGCTTGGTGATCATGTGACTGGGTGGTCATGTGACTGGGTGGGCGTGGCCAACTTGACATTACTCACGTCAAGGGTTAGGGTTAGGGTGCCTGGCCTCTCCTCACCTCAAATGCCTCAATGAGATACAATTTCCCTATCTATTTACTACTACTGGACATCCAAAATATACTATTTAATCCTATGTAATGTGTACATACAGTAAATATTACACACAGGCACACAAAAATATACATTATCTACTATATATACTGTATGTGTATGTACACACACACACACCTCTTCTAAAACTATACACATTCAACCTCACCTACTGCATTTGGAAAAACACACCCAGAGTCCACTTTAACTTTTTAAAAATCAAGGAAATTTCTTTCAAAGTTTAGATACACTTTGATTTATGAAGGATCTGGATATTTTTGTTGCATTTTCTGTACCATTTCTGGAATTCTTTTATTTAAAAATCCAGATTTTCATCAAATGTTTATCTCTGTGGAAAACTGTAACTTATGCTACACAATGTTGATAGATTCTTGGAGAGGAGGCATCACCCTCTCATTCTCTACGGATGGTATGGATATGACAGGATTTTAGAGAACCTTCCTGCTAGCAAATGTGCTGCTTTTTGCAGTGAGAGCAGAGATCATAATGAAGTATCAGAAAACAAGTTAGTATTTCTCTGCCCTGCAGATCTCTTGTTCCGATGTCCAGGAAGTATTGTTTCACTTGTATGTTGGATGGGGATCTTTGAGACCAAAGATATAGGAATAGGAATTATATGCTTCTTTTTGCAAGATGCATTATTTACAACAAAATAAAGCTATAACAATAACAAGTATGCCTCTAGAGTATTGGTTTAACAGACCCTTAGTTTAGTGACTTCAGATGCAGCAGACAAAATCTGCCTATGGAATTTATGCTTCTGCATAAAAATCCCTTATACCGTTGGCTAAAAATGAAAAATTAACTTAAGAAAAATCCCACTTACCATTTGAATTTAACAGACATTTTGTTTTACCAGACACCTCTTCTCCCCATTAGTCCATTAAACTGATATCTTACTACAACTTCCAGCCAGTTGTGCTCCCTAAAAGAAACAATTGCACCCCCCATTGCCAGCCTTCCTTCCTTCCTTCCTTCCTTTCCTTCCTTCCTTCCTCTTTTTCCTTCTTTTCCTTTCTCCCACCTTCCTTTTCTTTTCATCTCCTTCCTTCCTTCCTTCCTTCCTCTTTTTCCTTCTTTTCCTTTCTCCCACCTTCCTTTTCTTTTCATCTCCTCCCTCCCTCCCTCCTTCCTTCATCTTTCTTTTTCCTTCTTTCCCTTTCTCCCACCTTCCTTTTCTTTTCACCTCCTTCCTTTTTCCTTCCCCCAATCATTAGGTAATTTTGACAGCCAATATTTGCAGGATCTTCCCTCCAAACCAGGGGTCTCCAACCTTGGCAACTTTAAGACTTGTGGATTTCAACTCCCAGAATTCCTCAGCCAGCATTGCTGGCTGAGGAATTCTGGGAGTTGAAGTCCACAAGTCTTAAAGCTGCCAAGGTTGGAGACCTCTGCTCCAAACGAAGCAAGAAGGGGAGAGGAGCCCCCCCCCAGGTTTATCCAGGAGAGGGGGGGAGAATCGCAAGGCTGAGCTGGACTCCAATTCAGGGAAGGCAGAACGGGCCGATGATGATGGGAACTGCGCACTCTCCCCGCAAGGCAAGTGGAGCCCGGAGGCACGCGGGGACCCCTCTTCGCCTGCAGGCGTTCCCCCCGCCCTCCAAGCCCCTCGCCTGCGGCCAGACCCACCCCAGCCAAGTGGGCCAGCAGCTGCAGCAGCCACGGGAGCCCCAGCGGCGCAGGCGGAGCTCCTGCCAGATCGCTCGTTCGCTCTGGACTGCCGGGGTGGGAAAGCTCCAGAGTTGGGGCCTCCCTTCCCTTCCCCCTTTCCTTTCCTTTCCTAAATTTCCTTTCCTTTCCTTTCCTTCCCTGCCGCCAGGGTAGTTCCATATCCCCAGTCCCATCCCCCCCACACCTCCCACGCCAGAAAAGCACAAGCGGCGGCGAGCCAAGCGAGCGTCTCCAGCTTCCTCTCCACCCCCAGCCCTTCGCCCCAGCACCTACAGCGTCTTCAGAAGAATACGGCTTCGTCTGGAGCTGCTCCCCTGCTTTTTATCCCTGCTGCCCCCGGGTGCGAGGGAGCAGGGCGGGCGAGAGGCGGCTGTATGTTCGGGCAGGGTGAGGGGGAGAATGGCTCATCTGGAGCTACTCCCCTGCAGCTGAGGCCGTGGCTTGTCCCTGCTGCCCCCGGGTACGAGAGAGCTGCTCCAGATGAGCCATTCCCCCTCATTCCTGGTCTCTTTAAATCAAGGACTGCCCGCTACTGCTCTGGGGCGGGGGCGGCACTGAGCACTCTGGGTGATTTAAAGACACTGCGACTGGTACTTCCGGTTTGGAGCGCGCCATCGCGGACGTCCCCTTGTCGGGCGCCTTTCCGATCTTCGTTAAAAGCCGCCAGAACAGCTGTCTGGCGGCTTTGAAATCTCTTCCCCGGGCAAAGGGGAGAGATGAGAGCTTGACAGGTGGGGTAGAGCCCCCCCAGCGCCCTAGGAGCCATCTGGTAGGGCGCGAAGGGAGAGCTCCCCATGCAGCTTGTCTCCAGCTCCGTAGATCAGGAAACCTCCGCCTTTGCGGAGCTAGATGTCGTGACCAGCCACTGCTTCAAGAATGGGATTTATAATTACATTTAAACTACAGAAGCAGACAGAGAGAAACAGGCGTGAGATGGGCAAGTACTGAAACCTCTTTTTTCTTTTTTTTTCAACTCCTGGGCAAGCTTTCACTTCGGCAAGGGAACAAAGGAAACAAAGTAACAATATGGCGATTGAGAAGTGAAAGTGACTTTCGTTTTCCCAGAGGCTTTTTTTTTTCTCTCTTATGGAAACTTTTAACTTGGAAAAATGGTTTTTTCTTTCTCTGTCTCCTAACCCTGGATTAAAGTTATAATTGAAATATTTCCAATAATAAAAGACTACCTGGTTTTTAAACTGGAAAGAATTTTAATCAGGCACCTGGCTTTCTTTCTTCTTTGTACTCTTTTGAAACACCATAATGGCTTCAAAATCTGGAAAGATTGTTTTGACTAAAAGAAATGACTATCCATCTGGATATATTTCTAAAATACAACTTAATACTGAGCTAACACCTCCACAGCCTTTGACACCTGAAAATTTATTAAATAATTTAAAGATTACGAAACATGAACTTACTTTGGAATTTAATCAGAAAATAAGTGAGATAGACAAAAAAATGCAGGCTGCTTTGAAGAATATGAATCAACAACTCAGATTTGATGTGTTAGAGGTTTGCAAAGGTTTAGCAACAAATATTGAAGTTTTGGCAGAACGTATTGAAACAAATAAACAAGCTTTGGCAACCTCGGTGAATTACATAGATAAAATCCAAAATGATATTGCAAATTTTGAAAAAGAGGTCTTGATGACACAGTTCAGATCCATGGAAGTTGCTATAAGGGTCAGAGGTTTGAAAGAAGGATTATATGAAAATTTAAAAGGAAGGATGGTTGATGTATTGGATCAGGTGTCTGGAATTTCTAAAGTGGAATTGGCTACACAAATCGACAAAATATACAGAATCAATTCGTGGTACGCTAAACAAAAGCATTTACCAAGGGACATTGTCATATATTTTACCACAAGAGCTTTACGGAATAGAATTATACAAGCAACGTTTAACAATAATCTCATGGTGAATGGTCAGGAACTAAAGATTTGGAAAGAAATCCCCTCTAAAATGCTTAAAGCCAGAAAAAGCTACACTTTTTTGATTGAGAGATTAAATTTACAATATAAATGGGATTAAGAGATTAAATTTACAATATAAATGGGAAGCGCCAGTTGGAGTAGCAGTGAAATTTTCTGGAAAAAGATACCGGCTCAACACGATAAAAAAAGCTACTGAATTTTATGTCAATGTTTTAAAGGCTGATATATCCAAGATTCCAGAGGAAGGATGTACGAAAATAAAAGAGGAGGAGGAGGGGAAGCCATCTTTGCTGGATCAAAAGGAAATAGATTCAAAAACCCAAAAGGAGTGCCAGAACCAGATAGCTGGGGAAAAGGAGATGGAGGCTTGGGATCAGATGGGAGACGAGTCGACAAATTCGAATTTACTGAACTATTAAAAGATGAACTATCAAGATATAAAACGATGTGATGTTGAAATATATTGGACGGATAGAGACTAATATGATTGCATTTTTCCTTTTCCCTATTTAATGATTACCTATGCAATATTTAGCTAAGTTTTATATAACTTTGAGGTTACTTTTAATGTTAATAATATTAGATATATATAGTTTGCTGAAGATTTGTTTATTCTTTTTTCCCTTTCTTTTTTTTGTTTATTGAAGTTAGTAAGTTAATTTAGAATAATACTATGTTATTAATATCATGATGAAATTTAATATTTGATGATTACTTATGTAACATTTAGTTAAGTTTTATCTTAGAAGTTATTTTTAATGTCAATAATATCACTTTAAGATTTTTGTATTTTATATTTAGTTATTATTTATATAACATTTACTTTGTATAAGATAGAGGATTGAAGGGAGGAGGTAGGAGGTTTGTTTGTTTGTATTGTTAAAGAGATTTCTCTTTCTTTCTTTTTTTTTCTTTTTTGTATCTTCACTATTGTATATAAATGTGATATATTATTAGTGTATAATCTGGAGTTGAAGTTTTTTTAAAAATAGTGTTCTTTTTTTTCTTTTTTTTTCTTTTTATTAACAATTTAAATTTATTATTATGCCCTGTATTATCTCTGGGAAGTCCGGGGGGGGGAGGTGGGGAGGGAAGGGGGTGGGTTCGGGGGGGGGGAGAAAAAAACAAAAATGTTTGTACTTTATATTTAATATTTTGCTACTACTTATGTAATTCTGTACTAATAAAACTTTTTGAATAAAAAAAAAGACACTGCGACTGCCGCTTTTGGAAGCGCAAAGCCGCCAGGGAGCCTGCGCCTCCCGGGCACCCGTGTGGGGACCCTTCCAAAGCCCGCGTCCTTCTCCTCATGCAACCTGGCTTGCCGGCTCCTCCTCCTGCTGCTGCCGCTGCCAAGAGAGGCGGCGCCCGGGCCAGTCGCAACACTTTTTGCTCTCTTTTCAGGCCGAAAAGCTGCCTAAATTTCAGGTTGGGGCATGGATGAATTGGAAAGGGGTGGTTGCGGTGCTTTCTAAACTGGCCGCTGGCTGGCAGCAGAAAACAGTCCCGGCTTCCATCTTCGAAGGGCGCATCCACGCCGTCTGCCCCGCCCACGACTTAGAGTTTGTCCGCCGGTGCAAAATCCCGCGGGGGAGGTTTGCAGAGGGTGTGGAACCGCTCACATGGGATGGCAGGTCAGGAGTCCTTAGCTGGACGGCGGAGAGAAGCTAGCCAGCCAGAAGGGAGAGAAATAAAATCTTCTACCGGAGTCTTGGCCCCTACTCGAGGCGGAACGGCAAGGAGAGGCGGGGGGTGGGGGTGGGCTGCAGCAAGCTCCAGGGATGGGATGGGGGCGGCCTAGTACGACCGCGACTTACCTGTAAGCAGGAGAAGGCAGCTCAGTTGCGGCGCAGGGCAGGCACCACGTGGGAACTGGGAAGGCAGCTTAGGCGGTGAGGAGTGAGTGAGTGGGCGGAAACAAGATGTAGACACATGCGCAGTGCCGGAAACTCGGCTTCTGCGCATGCGCAGAAGAAAAAAACCCGAAAAATTCAAAAAATATTCAAAACAAAAAACATGGCGGCGCCCAGGCACCGGCAACCGACTGCACCGGGCCTGTGATGTCACCAGCGGGCCGCTACTGGTGCGGTAGAGTGGACCGCACTGGTAGGAACCCACTACTGATTGTATGGAACTATTTTCCCTACAATATAGGGAATTTATGTCTACTCAAATACTAGAGTGCCTGCTAAAATCACTCCTTACTAGGAGACACGGCATGAGGGAGCTTGATGGTGAGCAAGCTCCATTGCAGCTGTCTTCCGGAACAGCTTGCTCCTTGAAGTGGGGATGGTCCCCACTTTTCAGACTTTCTGGAAGGCTTTGTGAACTAAATTGTAGACAGTGGTGCAATTTTCTATAATAAAACTATTATAAAATAATTACTATTTTAATTAATTTATTCTAACGTTATATTCTGCTTTTATTATGTACCTTCTGTAGGCTGCCAAGAATCCACTTAGTTTCCGGCGGTCAGATCCATTTCATAACCAAATAAAATATTGTATTGTATGAACCACAACTACTGAGCTATGGTGATGCAGTGGTTAGAATGCAGTATAAATATAACTATAACCATAGTAAGGGATAAAAATGTAAATAAGCTAATGTAAGAAGAAATCTATTTTAAGTGTTTTTGGTTATGCTATTATAATTACTGTTATTATATTATTATTATTATTGTTATTAGCTTGTGTGTTACGATTTATTATCAACTTTTCTTTGGTTATGCTCTATCTGTAAATGTTACCCTGACAACACTGTTTTTCAAAAATGTTTATGAGTAATTTTAATAATAATAATAATAATAATAATAATAATAATAATAATAATAATAATAATAATAATAATAATAATAATAATAATAATAATAATAATAATAATAATAATAATAATAATAATAAAAGAATGCAGTATTACAGGCTAACTCTGCTGACTGCCAGCAGTTCGATCCTGACCAGCTCAAGGTTGACTCAGTCTTCCATTCTTCCAAGATTGGTAAAATGAGGACCCAGATTATTGGGGGCAATATACTGACTCTGAAAATTGCTTAGAGCAGTATATAAGTCTAAGTGCTATTGCTATTGCTATTTAGATTTGTCCAACAAATGATGATGATTGCAGTGTTTTTGGTTGTCATTTTTGCAACTTGGCTAAATTACAATCTTTAATACAGCTAATCATATGTTTTGGTTTTAAAAATTCTAAATTTACTTCCAGCAATCATGTTTTGCTCTTGTGGGAAGCTGAGAAATATTGCTATGATTAATTCAGACAGAGACCATCCAAAAAACCCACCTAATTTCATTTTGGATCTATTCAGGTCTGTGTCTCAGGTCCTTAGATGTGCAACTGGAATCTGGAATACAGTTGCTGTGGCAACCTTTTCTCACTGCCTTAGGTAGCATTTAATCTACAGTGAATATTCACTTATGGTAAGGTCATTAGTGAGATAAACCCTTGAGACTACAGCTAAGGGAATACAGAATGATTCTCCCCCCTCTATTTTTTTGCCCAGAAGCTGTTAAAGTACATTTGTGTAAGTCTGTCATTACATTCCTGAACTTTGGCATCTTCACTATCAGCTGCTTACAGTTACATAGTCTTAAAAGTCTTACCTTTCTCCCAGCAATGCCATAATAGCTCCCTTTTAGACGGTATGAAATGTAGAAAGTTAGCACCCATCCCCTCCTAGAAAAAAATGAAATATCCTAGGAAATATTGAAAAAGGAAAGAATATGTTTCCCTGAATGAGGAAAGGAGAAACATGTTTAAATACAAAGCAGCTTCCTGCAGCTCCCTGCCCCCACCCTTTGCCAATGCGCCATTAAGGACTGGGCCCAGCTCACACATTCCTGTCACCTAGCCTGGAGCAGTCTTCTGCATAACAAAGAACCATAATAGGAATCCCAAAGCCTTTTCATTATACCACATGGGACCTGGGAAGATTACATCAGTCAAGCCTAGGACTTGGGACAGCCCACAAGAGTTGCCCCAGCATGCCCCTGGGGGTCTGACAGCCAATGGAATACATTTCTATATAGGAACAGGAAACAGTTAGGGAGGGGCCCAAGAGAGAGTATAAAGCAAGGAACTCAGCATCTCTTCTCCCCTTTTTTTCTCTTCACCCACATCTGGAAGCATGTAATCTACCTTTTCTGTACAGGGGCTTATGCCATGTGCTCCTGTCCACCATTAAACCTTCTTTCCAAGCAACTTTCATGAATTCAGTGTCTTTTTCTCCACTTGGAACTGAACCCAGAAGGATATTCCTTACAACAGAAAGAAGAACGAATTCTGGCTTATCAAAAACTAAACCCAAATAGAAATCAACAGTCAAATGTTACTAGCTTGTATTATTCAATGAAGTCCAAAAAATGAAATAAACAGCAGCAGAGAGTTCAAATTTCACTTCACTCTGTTTCCAAAGGAAACAAACCGTTTACACTGCCAAACAGGATCTAATGGCTATTCAAGAAATCAAAAGAGATTTAAAGGGCTTTATGAAAGTTATGGATCATTGAACAAATCAAACCAAAATTTTCATTAGAGGCCCAAATCACCTTCTTAGATTACCTAATTATGTGAAGACCTAACTCTCTACTGAAAGTTTTAATACTGAGAAAGGTGGAAGGAAAAAGAGAACAACCAGCAGCAAACTGGATGGACTCATTTACATTGTTGATGGGTGCACCATTGGAAGATCTGAAAGACCAGTCATGGAGAAAATCTATTGCATGTGGTTGCTAAGAGTTAACTCTGACTTAATCAGGCAATCATCAATCAATCAATCAATCAATCCATCATTGCCATTCTTAATGTTTGTATAACCAGCAATGAAAAGAATAATCCAATTATATGGTTTGGTTTTAGCCTTAGCTTATATGTTATAAAACCAGTCACTGTATTTTTTTTTAGCTATGGGGTTATAGTATGGTGTGTTGCATTATGCCGACAAATTGTGGTAAATTCACCAGTCAAAAATAATATTGTTAAGTGTATGCTCTGCTTGAATGCAATAAAGAACAGGTTTATGCAATAGACAGAAACATCTGTGTAATATAAGCATATACTTTTACTATCAGCATGTAAGCAAACACATTGTAGAAATATTTTTTAAATTGCAACAGGAGCTAAACACAACATACAGGATATGTTGTGGATATAGTAGTAAAAAAATGTGACTGGAATAATGGTGTCTGTAACAAGCCACGTTAGTGTAAAAGTACGATATCAGAATACATTTGATTGCATATAGGAAACACAGTAATTCAGTGAAGAAGCTTTCACAGATAGATGGAACATATTTGTCATAATAAAAAAGAATAACTAGAGAAGACACATGGAACAACTTCAAAATAATAAATTCACAAGGGAAGAGAAAAACAAGAACACACCACTCTTCCTGGATATCCTCATCAGCAGAGGAACTGAAAGCAAATTAGAAACTCAAGTCTAAAACAATCCACACTATCCATTATCAAAATAATGATTGGACCTCCCATAAGAGGATCTGTGTAAGAACATTATTGAGACAAGTACAAATGTACTGCAGTAGCCCAAAACACCAGAAAAAGGAAACAGACTGCCTACTGCAGGGATGTCAAACTCAATTTCATTGAGGGCTGCATCAGGGTTGTGTTTGACCTCGGAGGGGGAGGGTCAGGTGGGCATGGCCAGGGTTGGCATGGCCAGGGGTGTGTGGCCATCTTGACATCACTCATGTCAGAGGGCACCTGTAGTAGCCTAGGCGGGTCTGGGGGGATCTTCCTACAGTCCTTTGCCAGCAAAAACAGAGCCTGGGAGGGCCACACGTGGCCCTCCTGAGCTGTTTTTTCTGGCAGAGACACCACCATTCAGTCCTTCGCTATTTCCAGGGTGGCCCCAAAGGCCAGATCTAAGCACCCCATGGGCAGATCTGGCCCGTGGGCCTTGAGTTTGACACCCCTGGCCTACTGTATACAACATCTTCCAACAAATTAGATACCCATGTAAGTACCTGATTACTCAATCCACTACAGCTTAACCAATGGAACCGCTGTAAAAAGGATATCACTGCCATTCACACCACTTTGGCCGAACCAGTTGTTAAATTGCTGGCTGGCCGCACCCTGCCCCTCACTCCTTATCTCACCCTGCCCACCTTGACCGATGCCTATGGTCATGCCTGTGGCATAGCTGGTTCCCTTGCTTGCCTCGACCATGGCCCTTGCAGCCCAGCTGATCTCTGCATGGTGAGTCTTCCTCCTTTAGCTGCCTCCCACACAGCCCAGCCTGCTTGCCTGCCTTTGCTGCAGCTTACCTAATCTCTGCATGGACGACTGGATGTGTGGCTGACACTTGGCTTCCAGCGCCAGAGAGGGTGGGGAAAGGAAGCAGCCGGGCTGCCACTGCCTTTCATTGGGGCGCGTGGAGCGAGACGGAGCTCCTCTTGCCACCTCTTCCCCCCCCGGCCAGGCATGGCAGGGCTTCCTGCCCCTCACTTTCATTGTAATTTGGGAGTGTGACAGTTGGGGAAAGGTGGGACAGGGGAGGAAGGGTATTCCAGACTCCCGGGTCTACTGGCTTCTTCCCGGCAGCTCTTGCTCTGTCTTTTGGTGTCAACGGTCAAAGACAAGGTTTTTGTGGGTAGAAGAGTTTGCTGGCACTGGCTAGATACGCTCGCTTCCCCCAAACATTTTTTTGTGTACCTGATTTCCAGCTCCATCGCGTTTCTCCACTGCGTTTCTCACCACAGTGTTCAGGGAAACAAAACTTTGTGGGACTAAAAATAAAGTGCAATCAATCAATTTCAGCTTCTCGCGAAAGAAAAAAAATCTTGTGAAGTTGGAATCAATTGAAATTTTTTTTTAGTCCCACAAACTTGTTTTCCTGCACACAATAGCAAAAAACACAATGGAAATCAGATAGGCAAAGCAATGCTTGGGGGAAGCGAGGGCATCTGGCTGGTGGTGGGTGGGGTAAGCAGCGGAATTGAGGTGGAAAAAAACCTGAATTCACCTATTATAGCCAGGACCATCTCCACTAAACAAGCAGCAGCCATGGTGGCTCCGTTGTGCCACACCTCCTCCTGCCTGGAAGCATGCCCAGCCATGTGTGGCCTTTCCTCAAATGGACTGTCTGTGTGTACATGGGTGCTTGGAAAGAGAGAGAGCAAGAGAGCTCTCCAACATCTATTTTTGTGTGTATGTGTGTGTGAGAGAGGGAGGGAGCGATCCGTGCTTCAGCTGAGGCACCCAAACTTCTGGCAGTAGCGAGGGCAGCTTCTGAGCAGCATGATCCCCCCATCCCCAGTCAGCCAGCTCCATTTCACCTACTCCCTGATTCTTGCTATTCTCCTCTCCCCCCACACACACTCAAGCGGCGGTAGGCTCGGTGGGAAAACAGGGCCTCTCATTTTTCCCATGTATGCTTGCTACCTCTGCTTGTCTGCTTGCAAGTGGCGATCTTCTCTACTTCTCTCGGGATGCTGGTGTGGGCACCATGCATCACTTGTTGTGGTTGAGCAGGGTGTCACGCCACTCCCCCTCACTTCCCTGAATGCAGAGCCGAGGCCATGCGCTTCCTTGCCTGGCTGGCCACTGCCAAAGAGCCATGCGGGTGACAGCCGCTCAATACCCCACGCAACATCACTCAGCTTCTGGTGGGGATGGAGCGACCAGCCCAGCTTGGGCTTGGGCTGGCTGGTTGGAGCAGTGCTGCAGCTGAAAGAGAAGCACCACACGAGAAGATCCTCACATTGGAATCTATGAACCGGCAGGTCAAGGCAGTGGAGTACACAGTACGGGGGCCCATCGTCCTGAAAGTGGTCGAGATTGAAAAGGAGCTGCAGAAGGGTATCAAAAAGCCTTTCATAGAAGTCATCAAGGCCAACATTGGTAATTTGCGGTGAGCACAACTTTAGTCGGGCCATTCAAGCCGCCACTGCAGGGCCAGCTGCCTGGCGCAAAACCTCACGGTTTTTCTCCTCCTCAGCATCATCCTCCCTGCTCAACCAGCCGTGGGGTCCACAGGAATCATTTCTGCCCCAGCGCAGTGAACTCCAGAAGAGTGAACGAAGTTTTCAACTGAGCGAGGAAGCACTGCGGAGCCAGGCCCTTCACACCTGCATCCAGCCCACTGGAATTTGCTGCGCCGGGACAGGAATGATTCCCGCAGACCCCACTGCTGCTTGAGCAGGGAAGATGATGCTGAGGAGGAGAAAAACCATGAGAGTCACCAATGTTGGACTTGATGACTTCTGTGAAAGGCTTTTTGATAACCTTCTGCAACTCCTTTTCGATCTCGCCCGCTTTCAGGACAATGGGCCCCCACACCATGTACTTTGCTGCCTTGACCTGCCGGTTCATAGATTCCAGCATGAGTATCTTCTCGCGTAGTGCCTTCTCTTTCAGCTGCAGTACGGGGGCCTCGGCTGCAGTACTGCTCCAACCAATCAGCCAGCCCAAGCCCAAGCCCAAGCTGGGAGAGGAGAATGGTGATACTCAGGGAGTAGGTCAGGTGGAGCTGGCTGACTGGGGAGGGGGGATCATGCTGCTCAAAAGTCTCCCTAGTTACTGCCTC
Organism: Diadophis punctatus similis; assembly: GCA_023053685.1. NCBI lineage: Eukaryota > Metazoa > Chordata > Lepidosauria > Squamata > Dipsadidae > Diadophis > Diadophis punctatus. Next base: position 65,142,415 of record JALIGW010000002.1, on the reverse strand, counting down.
CCCCCTACACACAGAGAGATTGTAGAGGTGGGAGGGGAGGGGCCAGGTGAGGCACCCCTTGACGTGAGTGACGGTGAATTGGCCATGCCCATCCAATCACATGCCCCCCAGCCATGCCCCCCAGCCACACACACCCAGCCACGTCCCCCTAGCCAGTCAGAGCAGAGAACCGGTTGTTAAATTATTTGAATCCCACCACTGGCCATAAACATAACTATTATGACACCCACATGGCATCACTGTGGCACACAAACCAACTAAATCCCTGTAAAACATCTTAAAAAGACACAGCAAGAAGAAAAAACAGGAATCATCTATAATGTGCAGTGTAAGGACTATAACAACTACTATGAAGGACAGACAGGCAGAAGACTAACAGAGCACATCCATAAACACCAACTAGCAGTCTGAAGACACAATGAAAACTCCTTAATCTTGCAACACTTAAACAGACTCAATCATGGTTCAACTATGAGAAACTGTGAGCATCCTAAACCAAACTAAATCCAAAAACATGAGAGAATTATCTGGAAACTTGTTATTCAGAAAAATCAGCCAACAACAGGCGCATAGAGATAAACCACATTTTCATACCATTGCAGAGCAAAGAGACAATAAAAAGCCAAGACAGAAACAAAAATACCAAAACACCTCATTGCCAGGAATCAACACCTGGATAAACAGAGATTAGAACCAGAATTAATACCAGATAAACAGTCAAGCAGTAAACAACAGCTTACTCAAGGAACTAATAAGGAGAAAACAATATCCCCATCAGCACTGACAGGGCAAGCTATTATATAAACATAGAGCAAACCCTACTCCCTTCTAGCACTTAGTCAGATAATAAAAAATCTGCAAGCAAACAACCAAGCTCAGAAAACACCAAGGGCATACAATCAGAATGTAAAATCAGTGTAAGGAACAGATTCAGTCTACAATATTTAAGAATGAGAATTTGTGGAGCTAAAGGAGAGCAAAGAATGGCTGTTAAACCAAAGTGGAAAAACTATATATATTCTCAACATGAGAAAAATATTCATGGGACTTTCACTGCACGCTAGCATAAACACCAAAGAAAAATGCGGAATGAAAGCTTTAAACAACAAAAGGTACAACAGCTGAACATTGATTTCTAACATCAATCAAGAAAATACAAGAAACACACTGCATCTCCATAAAGATCATCTATAGAGGAATATTAAAGAACAAGAAAATCTTTTTTTTAAAGAAGATCAGAGTAATGGGAGACAGTGGCAAAATGTAGATAAATTCATGAAGGATAATAATATTTAAATGACAACGATCAGAGTTGTTAAAGCAATGGTCTTTTCAGTTGTAACATATGGCTGTAAGAACATGATGCTGAAAACTGAGACAGAAGATATGCATATGATACTTTTGGAGAGAGTCACTAATAATACCATGGACCATGGATTAATTAATCCACGGTAATGCATTTATCATACTTGTTGATGATCTCTGGCGAGAGTGGGATGGAGATAGTGCAACCATCCTTGCTTTCCTTGATCTCTCACCAACCTTTGATACCATCAACCATGATATACTTTTGAGCTGGCTGCGTGGCTTGGGGCTGGACAGCACAGTTTTGCATTGGTTTGGTTCCTTTCTCCAATCGGTGTGGATAAGGAGTGAGAGGTCCAGCCCATGGTCGCTTCTTTGTGGAGTGCCACAGGACCTGGTAATCTCTCCACTCCTTTTAAACATCTACATGAAGCCTCTGGGTGAGATCATTCATCATCAGGGCTTGAGTGATGGTTGAGGATGATAATCAGTATGCTGATGATACTCAACTTTATATTTCCAGCCCTTATGATCCAAGTGATGCAATTGCCACTCTCTCGCAGTGCCTGGAGGCTGTCGGGGCCTGGATGGGGGACATCAGGCTTCAGCTGAACCCTGGGAAGATCCAAATGGCTTTGGGTGCATGGAGCTTAAAGATGTGGGACTTTAACCAATTTAGCTTTGGATGGGGTTGCACTACCCCAGACAGACCCTGTTCGCAACTTGGGGGTTTGCCTAGACCAGTGATGGCGAACATTTTTTGGTGCCAAAGGGGAGGGCGCTGGGAGGGGGCACGTGTGCGCGTGTGCCCACACCCATAATTCCATGCTCCCCCCGTGCATGCACACATGACACAACCACCCCCGCTCCCGGCACACGATGGTACACCCATTTTTCGTTCTTCCCAGGCTTCAGCCTTCCCCCCCCAGAGGCCCTCCTGAGGCCAGAAATGGCCCCGTTTCAAGTTGGGAAATGGGCCATTTCTGGCCTCCGGAGGACCTCTGGGGGGGTGGGGAAAGCCGTTTTTGCTCTCCCCAGGCTTCTAGAAAGCTCTGGAGCTTGGGAAGAGCAAAAAACAGGCCTTCCCCACCCCCTCCGGAGGCTGGAAACAGCCTGTTTCCCAACTCCCAGTGGGCCCAGAAGGCCCGAAAATCAGCAGGCCGGTGCACCAGACCTGAGCTCACGTGCCCACCGATATGGCTCCGTGTGCCACTTGTGGCACGCGTGCCATAGGTTCGCCATCACGGTCCTAGACTCATGACTCCTGCTCGAAGAGCAGATGGCAGCCGTGGCTAGGAGAGCCTTTGCACAACTTCAGCTGGTGCACCAGTTGCAGCCTTTCCTGGATCAGGAGTCCCTGCCTCAGTCATTCAAGTTCTGGTCATCTTAAATCTGGACTACTGCAATGCACTCTATATGGGCCTACCCATGAAGAGCATTCGGAAGCTTCAACTGGTGTAGACTGCAGCAGCGCCAGCAGTTCGTGGGGTCCCTAAAATGATCCATATTACACCACTGCTCTGCAAGCTGCACTGGCTGCCAGTCTGCTTTCAGGTGCAATTCAAGATGTTGGTTATTACTTTTAAAGACCTGCATAGCATGGATTTCAGCTACTTGAGGAATTGTGTCACCTGCACTGGCAGAGGAGCATGCTGCAGGCCCTGTTTGTCAAGGAATTCCAGCTGGCAGAGTCCAGGAGAAGGGCCTTCTCTCCTGTGGTCCCTGCCCTCAGGGACATCTTACCCCCTGAGGTGATATTGGCTCCCACCCTTTTGTCCTTCCACAAGAACCTGAAGACTTGGCTCTGCCAGATGGCTTGGGATCCTAATGGGAGAGGGTTACATTGGAGGTGATTGTTGAATTAAAAGGCAATCCCACTTCCCTACCCCTTGGACATCGTGTTCCCTCTCTCCCTGTCTTTTAACTATATTATATCTTGATTGGGATTTCTATTTTTATTCTTTTAAAGATATTTGTTAGGATTTCAATGTTTTCATGCTGGAAGCTGCCCAGAGTCATTTCATTATGAGACGGGCAGCAAAGAAATTCAATAAATAAGGATAGTTAATGTAAACCAAAGTTGATGAACATTTGCTCATGCAAACACCAGCAATTAAATAAAACTAAATGCATCTGGATAATTAGGGCTAAACACATTGTGCAAATCCAGGCACTGAATTAGGTCAGATCTCAGAGTTTATCTAGCATATCCTAAGGATTAATCCACACAACCATATTTGGTCCAGTACAACGTGAAAGTGATTGCTGCTTTACTCAGGCCAAGATGAAAAATTTACAGGGTAGAGGAAATTGCATCGCAGTGTTGGAATTAGTTTAAGGAAGGGGTGTCAAATTCAAGGCCTGCGGGCCACATCTGGGCTGTGGGGTGCTTAGATCTGACCCGCGGGGTTGCCCTAGAAACAGCGAAGGACTGGCCTGCAGTGCCTCTGCCAGCAAAAGTGGGCTCCCAATCTCCATTTTCGGCTGGGACGGCCTCCTGCAACCCTCTGCCAGTGAAAATGGAGCTTGGGAGGGCCGCACAGGAGGCTGTCCCAGCCGAAAACGGAGATTGGAAGCCCGTTTTCACCGGCAGAGCACTCAGGCCGCCACAGGCACCCCTGACACGAATGATGTCAAGGTGGCCACCCCTACCCCGGCCACGCCCACCCCGGTCCCCCAAAGTCAAACACAACCCTGATGCGGCTCTCATTGACATCGAGTTTGACACCCCTGGTTTAAGATTTATCTTACTCATTGTTTATCGGCCGTGAGTCTTGCTCTAAGTCCCATTTAAAAAAATTATTGTCATAGATACATTTGCTGGGAGAACCAGTTTGGTGTCATGTTAAAGTAAGGCACCGGGTTAGAAACCAAAAAACCATAAGCTCCAAATTTGCTTTAGGTACAAAGCCACGTTGTGACCTTGACCCTCTCTCTTAGCCCTAGGAAGAAGACAATGGTAAATCACTTCTGCAAATCTTGCCGGGAAAAAATTGCAGGGACTAATCCAGACAATTGCCAGGAGTCAATACAAACTCAAAGGTGCACAGACAAAATTGCTGAATGTTTATTTGATTTTATTTGCACAGCTGCCCAGTCAGCAAGCAGCCATATAACCACAAGACATACTAACAAAAATAAACAGTACAGATGCCTTGTATTAAGCAATACGGCTTATTTGTAAGCTGTAGGCAGGGTACTTGCAGTTCCCTTGTTACAAATAGCGACAGATAAAGGACGTTTGGGGGTGTCTTGGGGTGACCAGAGGAGATGAGACACGATTGATTCTCAAATATCAAATTGATTCTGAACAACAAAGGCCATCAGAAATGTGTCTGAGTTACTGCCCTTCCTCCCTATCATAATAATCATATCTGGCAATGTTTGTGTTGTGATTGTGGCTTGCTTACTAGATTGTAGATTGCAGATTCAGCCAGAATATGTAGATCTTGGACGTGAACAGTGTCAGGTTACCCAGCTTTTCTCTCTGCAAACAATATAAGATGTTTGGTTCTCTTCCAACGAAGAAAAAACATTCTGGAGAAAAACATTATTAGCTATCATTTCTCACAGCCTCCAAGCTAAGTTTCAAGTTTCGAAGAATCTGAAGAAAGTCCAGGTAAATAAAGCAGATGAACTTTTGCTGCAGAAGACGGTTCTTTCAGTAGACGTAGGTAAAGCCTCTAGTCAGGAATTTGCATGAGATATTATGATTTTTTTTTCTTTCTATATTGTATTGAAGCATCATTGGCCAATGTTCTTATTTCCCTGTACTAATAAGGAACAGTGTTGTAAGCTCAGCTTGCGTTTGGAAACTTAGATTTTCCTTTTTAGAAATTATAATCTCTAACAATTTGAGGCTTCTCCAGCATCTTCCCAGAGATTCCAGCAAGGAAAAAAAACAATTTGTAGCAGAAAAATGCCATCTTGTGGCCTGTTCAAACTATTATATTCTATTTTAATTTTTTTAGACAGTTTGGTCATTCATCTTCTTCAGCCCCGGAAATCTGCATTTTAATGTAAAAAAGAGGTTTTACAATTTGTCTTTTCTGTTTTTAATAGCATGTTAAGAACATTTTTTAAAGAAAGTGAGGCTACACTACAGTATATCACAGTACATGACTAGACCAAAGCATTAGAGAAATGATATCGCTTTTTGTATTTTAATCACCTGAAAGGTGATCAAAGGCCTTTAGGATATGGGATCCTGGTGTGTTTCACACCCCAAGGATTAGCACCATATGGAACTGGGTACCCTACATAATCCCTCTCAAAGAACATCAATACATGACATAAAAAAGCAGATAAGGAGAACCATGATGGCAAAATTATCTCAAAATAAGCTCCACCGAACTCATGGGGTATTGCTTCTGGATAATTCCATGTGAGCTCTTTCAGCCAAGTGAAATATTTTAAAAAAAATTCCAATAATTATTCCCACTGAACTCCGAGTGTTGCAGCTAGAAAGTCAAAAGGAAAGAAATATGTTGATCCCATTTCATTACTTGTCTCTTTTTCTGCCTTCCTGTAAATGAATACAAAAATTGCATTTTCACTTGATTCACTTGAGAGCATAGCAAATCCCTGAATTATTTGGATGTTGCAGCAGCTGATACATTTGCTCTGAAGCCAGATTGCTCCCTGGCACCACATCACTGCTTCCTCTTGCATATCCAGCGATATCTTCTCCCGTTTCTGTTGCATTTAAGCTTCGGTTGGCTTCACTGTCACCGATTGCGCAATTAACCCTTCACCTGTCATTCTGACGGATTCATTTGAGGAGCCGGGAATGTGCATTTTAATACATATCTGATCATTCCATTCAGTTCTGCACATTATACTAAGGCACGGTGTGTTTCACCATGATTACTGAATAAATGACAATTGAACACAGATTGCAGTAAACCACAAAACAAGCAAATCAAAGAATGAGTAAGTATGAGTCATGAATCCAGGTTGGCTTAACATGGTCTGTGAGTCACGTTGTGAGTTTGTGAACAAAAAAGATGTTTGGCATTATTCCCAGGCCATCTTGAAGGGGCCAAACTTTCATCACCTCCCATTTCCCTTCCTGTCAAAGAGGCAGACAAAGAAGAAGGGAAACATTTCTCAATACTCAGCAATCCTTTGTGCTCTTTGCAGGTAGTGGTGTCATGTTAACATAAATGTAGACATAACAGTCCTGGTACTGCGATCAAGACATTTGCCAAAGCACGACTCATGCCGCACCTGGTAGACTTTCCCTCATTTCATAACACTCTCCTCTCTCTATCTCCCTCTCCTCCTTCTACCTTCTTTCTCCTTCTCTCCCCCTTCCTACTTCTCTCCTCTCCTCCCCTCCCTTCCCTTCTGACTTCCTCTTTCTCTCTCGTAACCTTTCCCTGAGTGATCCTAATCACAATTCACCTTATATTTAATAGACTGATAACATATACCCCTACATCATTTAATTACTGGTGCTCCTTCTAAACTCCTATATTTTCTATATCATATTCATATATGTAATTTCTTTTTTTTTTCTAGGTATATACTGCTGTTCTAATGCTGCCTCCTCTACAACCTAATTTTGTCACCTGGGTCTATCACCTTTTATTCTCCATTTTTAAGAAACGTTGGGATCTTGACATTGCCGCCACATTGCGCAGTTTTGTAAAATGAGCGATAGTAAGTGCTAATCTGTATTGTTCTTCGTTATTCATTAAATTTAGATGCCGCCCAATGACTCTGCTCTTAATTAAACAGAAGTTGAGGGAGCTGGGTGAAAATCCTTGTCTTTCTGTGTGCTTTCCCTTTTTCTTATGCATAGGCCAGTGGTTCTCAAACTTCCTAATGCCGCGACCCTTTAATACAGTTCCTCATGTTGTGGTGACCCCCAACCATAAATAATAAAATTATTAGGAAACTCAGGGGTGGGTTGTAACTTACCTCGCTGCCGGTTTGCTTCCTCCTGCAATGCGTGGCCATGCCTCATGTGTGCTCTTTGCATGCGCAGTGCCGAATTTTTTTTAAAAAATGCAAAAAAAAAAGCCAAAAACAAGATGGCGACGCATGCGCAGTGCTGGAAATTCAACTTCTGCGCATGCTCAGAAGTTCCCATGGTACAGATTTTTTTTTGCAGTAGTCTATTTGCATGTGGGTGGACCCGCCTGGAGACGGATAGAGGAGCGGTGTCTCGGTTCCTAAGACCATCGGAAATATGTGTGTTTTCCGATGGTCTTAGGCGACCCCTGTGAAAGGGTCGTTCGACCCCCAAAGGGGTCGCGACCCATAGATTGAGAACCGCTGGCATAGAGAGAGGCATAAATGGTTTCTTTGAAGGAAGGCTAATTCTTCTGGGAAGATTGAAAGAAGGTCCCAACATCACAACAATGTAGAAGGAGCCCTGTGTAGTCTAAAGCAGCCAGAAAAAAAAATCCAGGAATTTGTGAGCACCTTTTTTTCATTAACAAATTATATAAAAGGCAAAAGCTTTCATGAGTTGCAGCTCTTTTCACCAAATGCATCTAACACAGGTACCTTCTGACTGATGTGATGTTTTCCCCCTTTCCCTGCATCAGCTGTATAATTAGATTTTATTAGAGAGCACAATAATCAAAGAACTTCAGAAGAAGAGTTTTTAATCTTATGGAATTCTTAACAGAGAGTTAGATGTTAATTGGGTACCTGACTTTGCAACAGCAGCCATTATTAAATTATTAAATTAACAGGCTTCCTGCAAAAGTATTCCACGAAGTGCTCTCTTTATTTTTATTCTTAAGGCCTGAAAAGGGCCTAAAAATCCTTAGTGAATGAATATTATTTGGTATGCATGTTCTGTTTTGCTGATTAAGACCTTCTTAGTATTATTTCAGTGAGAATTAGTTATTTCAATCCCAAATTAGCCATTTCTGCCACCGTGTGGCAAACCTCCTGTTAATTCTTTAATACTAAATTTTCTTTCTTTCTCTATCTTCATTGCTTAATATTGCTTTTGCCTTGTCCAGCTTTGACCTACTGGTTCCGTGTCCTTTTCTCTCTTCATGTAGGCAGGCTGCTTGATATCTTGGAAGAAAACTGTTTTGTGAAAGGAGTGAAGAACTGAAAGCGCCCCAAGAAGCAGACTCAATTTCCTTCTGTGGGCTAGGTGGAATATGGTTTCAAAGTCTCATCCCCTTGCTCTCTCTTAGGGTTGTTGGCCTACAGATAATGGGAAGTCCCAAGGCCAAGTGTTGAGAAAGTGGAGAAAAAGCTTCACTTCTGGTTCCATAGCCCAAATGGGCCAAGCAGGTGGACTGGACATTCCTTTAGTGATGTTCTCCAGAATGATTCTGATTGCATTCAAAGGAGTGATTTAAGATGTGTAGTCATTCCGGTTTTGATGAATAATAAAATCATCCTTTATTATTTCAACATGCAGCTCCAAAATATGCTGAAGTTCTTTTAAGTAAACCAACACAGCAGGGGTGGGTTCTAACTTACCTCGCTACCGGTTTGCTTCCTCCCGCGCCACGTGGGCGCACCTCGTGGGCGTGTGCATGCTTCGCGTGCATGCGCAGTCCAAAAAAATCCGGAAAAAAGCTGAAAACAAGATGGTGACCGCATGCACTGTGCCGGAAATTCGGCTTCTGCGCATGCTCAGAAGAAAAATAAATAAACAAGATTCGGGAAAAAAAATGAAAAAATAAAATAAAAAAAGATGGCGGCGCCCACAGACCCGCACCGACCGAACCAGGTAGGTGATTTCATTGTGACATCACCAGTGAGTCGCTACCGGTTCAGGCGAACCAGTCCGAACCGGGAGGAACCCACCCCTGCAACACAGCATAAGTAGATAGTAACCCTAACAAAAGAAAGTAGAATCACTAAATATAATCTGCTTATTTAAATTAAAAAATAAAACAAAAACATTCACAACATTGCTAATATCAATTCTGAGATAGTACAATGGAGTCCAAACATATATACCCAGCCAGGAACAATTATTTTCGGTTAGAGGTAGCCATTGTTGGAATCTTAGCTGTGTTTACCATAACGTATTAGGTAGGCCTCGCCTTGTGTAATAGTGAGTGAATCATTGTCTTATTGAGGATGCAATGAGAATAATGCTTCATTAAAACATGTTTTTGCAATAGCCTCAACTAATTATGGTCTGAGAAGCAGTAACTATATTAACTAATTTTACCTGCAGACCAGGTTTAATATTTTTAAATGCCCATATTATTTTAAATTATGTATTATTAAATGGAAATGGTCAGTTGGATAAAGGTCTGTACTGGAGACAAAGTTCTTGTGTGTCTAACCACACTTGGTCAAATAAAGTACCAGCGTTCTATTCTACTCTATTCTCAAAGGTGTTTTTCCAAAAGGCAAATGGTGAAAAAAGTAAGGTTCTACATTTAGGCAAGAAAAACAAAATGCACAGGTACAGTATATGTGGTACCTTGCTCAACAGTAGTAACTGTGAGAGAGATCTTGGAGTCCTAGTGGACAACCGTTTAAATATGAGCCAGCAGTGTGCAGCAGCTGCCAAAGAAGCCAACACAGTTCTAGGCTGCATTAACAGAGGGATAGAATCAAGATCACATGAAGTAATAATACCACTTTACAATGCCTTGGTAAGGCCACACTTGGAATACTGCATTCAGTTTTTGTCGCCACGATGAAAAAGGATGTTGAGACTCTAGAAAGAGTGCAGAGAAGAGCAACAAAAATGATTAGGGGACTGGAGGCTAAAACATATGAAGAGCGGTTGCAGCAACTGGGTATGTCTAGTTTAATGAAAAGAAGGACCAGGGGTGACATGATGGTGGTGTTCCAATATCTCAGGGGTTGCCACAAAGAAGAGGGAGTCAAACTATTCTTCAAAGCACCTGAGGGTAGGACAAGAAGCAATGGGTTGAAACTAAACAAGGAGAGAAGCAACTTAGAACTAAGGAGAAATTTCCTGACAGAACAATTAATCAGTGGAACAGCTTGCCTTCAGAAGTTGTGAATGCTCCAACACTGGAAGTTTTCAAGAAGATGTCGGATAACCATTTGTCTGAAGTAGTGTAGGGTTTCCTGCCTAAGCAGGGGGTTGGACTAGAAGACCTCCAAGGTCCCTTCCAACTCTGTTGTTATTATTATTATTATTTTCTTGGGTTTTTTCCCCTTGAAATCGTTTTACTTGGAGGAGAAGCTTTTTCAGAACTGCTAGATCAGATCATTCATTTCCATCATCCTAGCAGAAGACAGTGCAAGAAGTATCAGCGTCATCCTGCTCTTAAATAAGTTGGGGATTCTTTCTTTTGAATATCCTTCTGCTGCCAACTACAGTTGCCTGATGGGAATTGAAAGGCAAGAAAAAAAAGATAATTCAGTGGTTTGCTGATAAGGACACAAGAAACCCTATGCAGAGACTCCAGACCACAAATGAATTCTGCACATGTAATTTTTTTGGCACAGAAAGATGCAGGAAGAACGCAAGCCAGCTGCTTAGCCCTCCTTAGGCAAGTGACGTCAATAGGACACAAGGCTGGGGATTTTCCTGTTTTAATCTTCCCAGATTGTTTTATTGTACCCACTGCCAATCTGAAACCATATGGAGATTCCAAAGGGAATACAAAAACCAAAGAAATAGATTCAACTTGCTTAAAGGGCCGAATATATCCTTTAGCCTCAATATTTGGCACTGAGGAGCATAACGTTTGGAAAAAGACTTGCCAGCTGCCAATGCAATCCAGAAAATAGGAATTGAACAAGATGTATTGAAGGTTGAGAAAAACAGTGTGACTCTAACAGGTTTGGGGATCTCCCTCACCCCTCCTGAATAAGATACACAATAAATCTAAATCTAGATTTTAGCTAGACAATAAATCTAGCTAGTGCAAGGGTATCCAGCTGTGGCAACTTTAAAACTTGTGGACTTCAACTCCCAGAATTCCCCAGACAGCAGGGTAATTTTGGGAGTTAAAGTCCATAGGTCTTAAAAGTTGCCATAGCTGGACACCCCTGATCTAGTGCTTTAGCTAGAAGAAAACAGAAAATTACTCCACTTCTAACCAGTGATATCACACAAAAAAATAGTTCTATTCAGGGGTGGGTTCTTACCGGTGCGGTCCAGTGCGCAGCTCTGGTAGGGACCCACCGATTACGCAATTTGCATGTGACGGCTCCGGTGCAGTCTTCGCTGGTCCGTCATGCGTAGCGCCATCCTTTTAAAATAATCTTTGGGCTTTTTTTTGCTTTTTGCACATGCGCGGAAGCAAAATCTTGCCGAAATCTCGCGAGGGGATGCGCACGTGAGAGAGATTTTGGCGAGATTTTGCTTCCGCACGCGTGTCCCCTTGCAAGATTTTGGCGAGATTTTGCTTCCACGCATGCGCAGAAGCAAAATCGTGCAAGGGAGCACGCGCATGTAGCGAGCGCGTGCATGCATGAAATGTGGAGATGCGCACGCAGCGCATCGGTATTGGTAAGTGAGCAACCCGCCCCTGGTTCTATTATTCTCTGAGTTGCATAACAATCCTACCTAAGGCAGATTTGGGACATCACGAAAGGGCAGAGAATTGATACAGACTGTGTTTTCTTTGCCAGGATGGAGAGAAATTGAAATTTCTTTCCCCTGTGTGCCACAAAAGCTTGGCTGGTTTTGGGTACTCTTCAGCTTGACTTAGATGAATGGAAAAAGAAGCAATGTTTGCTCACCTGCTTCAGGCAGCCAAATGTCTGGAGCTAGTGCTGTTACCTAAAATCATCCACAAAATCTAGAAGAAGAAAATTAGTAGCAATTATCCAGGGATGGATGCTCCCAATGCTTAATCAGTCTCCCGTAATGCACAAGTACCTTTTAGTAGCTCCCATCTGTTAAAGATTTTGTAACAACAATTTTATCTGGAAATTAATTCTCCAGAGTAAGAAACTACAGAAATGGGAAATCTCTTCCTTAAAGTTATTATGTGATGCCTGTTGTAAACCGTCTTCTAAACCAGCCATCTTTTCACTGGTAGCCATAGCAACAGCTCTTTGTATTTCTTTACCCCCAACTTCTGCAAGGAAGTGTTAATTTGGTTGAGCTAGAGGTTATTTCAAGGCCCTGCTTCATTACAGTTTCAAATTACAGGCATGCATTAACTCTAATGATTAAAGTGACCTTTTCTGAAAAATGCTTCAAGTTAATCAGACAGAATGATGGGTGGTCCTTTGTTGAAACTCTTTGTCTTCTAGGAACTCTGTTTAGGCATCAGCCTCCATCGGACAAATGCCCAGATCAACCTCAATAAAGCCATCTTTGTAGCAAGCACCGGGCAGTACTGTACGTATCATGCATCCCCAGCTGGAAAAATTCCCCAATTCAGCCAAGTTAAGAAACAAAACATCTTCCATTCTGTTGCCATATTAGCTGAAATTGGCAATTGTATGTGGTCAGCAGAAGTCAGTGACCAAGGAAACCTATCTTGCACATATGAAACAATTGTAAACATTTGAGGACGGTAGAGGGAAGGTGGGTATGAATTAGCAAGAACACCTTGTTCCCATGGCTGGTCATGACAATCATCATCAGAAACCCTCTTGATTACTGTTTATCCGCTATATCAGTTACAGACTAATGGATGCACTCTAGGTGTTAGGAACTTTGATTCCCATGAGCCTTGACCAGCGTAACTAGTGCTAAGGGGTTGTGGAAGTTATACTCAGGGGTGGGCTTCAAAAATTTTAGCAAGGGGTTCTCTACCTGGTTGCTGGGTGGGTGTGGCCATGGTGGGCGTGGCCTAGTCGGCCTTCTGCACCACGGCAGAGGGATGTGTTTTTCCCCTCCCCAGACTCCAGAGGCTTTCCTTGTGTCTCCAGGAGGGCGAAAACAGCCTCCCTGGACTCCAGAGGCCCTCTGGAGGCCAGAAACAGGCCCGTTTCCAGCCTTCCCGAACTTCCGGTAGGCCCGTTTTTCGCTCTCCCTGAGCCTCCGCGCGGGGCTTGCACTTACTTGCATCCAAAATGGGCTGCGTTGGGACTCCTGGGAGGGGTGGGCGGGGCGAGGTCAGCCAAGAGCGGGATTTGAGAGTTCTCCAAACTGCACAGCATCTTAGCTAGAGGTTCTCCCGAACCCCTGCGAACCCCCAGCAGCTCACCCCTGGTTATAGTCCAAAACAGATGTTGGTCTTGCAATAGAAAAAAACTTGTGGTGCTTCCCAGCTTCTGGAATGCTTCTCTCCCTCCCAATCTGACCAGAATAAAATGAACATCAACTTTGATTACAGTAGAGATTGTTCTTTAAGAGGGGAACTTTTTAAGATTTGCTTTTAACAGCTGACTCCAAACTTGATTGCAGAAAATACGACTTCAGCAACAAAGTGGTCAATGCCTGGAATACACTACCCGACTCTGTGGTTTCATCCCCTAACTCCCAAAGTTTTAACCTTAGACTGTCGACTGTTGACCTCACCCCATTCCTAAGAGGCCTGTAAGGGGCGTGCATAAGCGCACCAGCGTGCCTACTGTCCCTGTCCTAATGTACCCTTTTATTTTTGTTCGTGTTCATTTCATGTATTCAAATCATGTTTATACGTATATGTACTATCCAATACGTGTTTGACTAAATAAATAAATAAATAAATAAATAAATAAATAAATAAATAAATAAATAAATAAATAAATAAATAAATAAATAAATAAATAAATAAATAAAGTGCTGTTGCATATTGATCTTCCGATGCTGTGATGTTAAACTTATAGCAAGCAGGGTAGGATAAGGTTATATAAATGAAGACATAAAACAGAGGAAGGAAACTAATAATGGCCCGATGTTTCTGCTGTCAGATCATTTCCTCTTGGAAGAAATTATCTCTTTTCCACACTGGCTGGGCGACTTTAGGAATTTTTCAGTTACATAAAATCAGTTGGAAATGGTTTTTCTTCTTTGCAGAGGCTGATTACTTCTTCTGTGATGGAGTTTCCTTACAGCTCAGTAGGAAAAAAAATAGCATCTGGTTATCTTACCAGGACAACTAGATTATAGGGTTCTGTTGTCTGCATTCTGACAGAACGTTTTCAGCTTTTTGTAGCCTTTCTGCATTCTGGGAATGTTGACCTTTGGGTTTACATCCATTCTTATTACATAAAAATGCTATCATTGCTCTGTCTGTCTATCTGTATAAGGTACATGCTTGGAAAAGAGCCACAATTGTTCTCCGGATGATCTTTAAACTGTAAGTTTTAGATTCAGACTTGTAGGAACTGTAACTGAACTTGCTGATCACAAGTTTGAATAATGTTTCCAACATTGCATAAAAAGAAAGGCAAAGCCCCATTGTGGTGGATTTAGTTTGCATTTTGCATGTCTTGTGAATCCAACCATTTTTTAAATCATGTTTATGTAAATTATTATTTTTATGGCTTAGGATAAAGTCAGTTCAGACTTACTTAGTCAACCAGAGTTAAATAAACATGGCTTAAAGGATGAATGAACAAGACAAAGCATGGAACTTGGATGCTGGCTTGTGCTAGCTAGATGAACAGGAAAGGGGGAACCTCTATTGGGCAGCCTGGATAATTGATAAGTTTTGATAGCAGTTATTGTCCCTGAATATTTATTTCCCAAATCTTTATTTTGCACAGAATAGAATGCAGAGTTAGTAGCAAGTTCACACCAGAGGTGGGTTTCAGCAGGTTCTGACCAGTTCTGGAGAACTGGTAACGGAAATTTTGAGTGGTTCGGTGAACCGGTAAATATATCTGACTGGCCCCGCCCCCATCTATTCTCTGCCTCCCGAGTCTCAGCTGAGGAAATGGAGATTTTGCAGTATCCTTCCCCTGGAGTGGGATGGGAATGGAGATTTTACAGTATCCTTCCCCTGCCACGCCCACCAAGCCACACCATGCCCATCAAGCCACGTCCCCAGAACCGGTAGTAAAAAAAATTGAAACCCACCACTGGTTCACACATAACATGAAGTCATATTGTGCTGTTTGGGACTTTGATCCCATAGTTTATTGATCACTCATCATTCTAAATTATAAACCATGTTCTCAAATCTCAATGAATGCATTCATACGTTTTGCTAAGCCACATTATAGTTTCTTTTGTCTTAGATTAGTACAGGTTCTGAAGTTAGCCATTTATTGTTATTTCTGGTTTATTTAACCATGGTTATATTAAAAAAAAGACTGCTACATGGATAGGGCGAGTTCAGAAATACTAATTTACTAGTAATCGTTGTCCTTGCCACATCTTTCTTGTATGGGCATATTTACTAAACTTTGGGTTGTAGCTGATTCCGATCTGTATTTTATAATAATGCCTAAGGCAGCTGTGTCCAACTTTGGTAACTTTTAAGACTTGTGGACTCCGAGAATGGACCTCAACTCCCATGCTGGCTGGAGAATTCTGGGAGTTGAAGTCCACAAGTTGCCAAGTTTGGGGACCTCTGTACAATACTATGAACTGATACTTTAATTCCAGAGAGTAATTGTTCAGTTTGTTCTGACCCTTCATCCTGTTTGAGAATTTGCAACTCATCCAAGTAGTAAACTGAAGGCAGGGAATATGGCCCTATTATCACTAATGGAGACAAAATAACATGCCGTCCCTCTCCTTTTTATTGTACAATTCCTCATCAAAAGTGAAGGCCAGTCATTCTAAAGAGAATGGCTGTGTTATGCATGCGATGCTTATGCAAGACAGGCTTTGGGCAAATTGCTCATGCCTGAATCATCTTCGATTGAATCTATATAAGCTTTTCATGAGCAGCACCTGTGGCAGATTTCTGATACAGCATTGGGAACAGTGGGTCTTCTTCAAAGCTGAGAACTGTCTCCGGCTCTTTTGCTAGAGGGCTTTTTCTGAGTTAAATGTGGTTTGGCATTTGCTCCCGCTGGCAGAGTAAAAACTCCATTCAACCCTTTATTTTCTTATTATTTCAACCAGTGAGCAATTTATTTGTCACATATTGTCATAATCAGCAAAGACTCATCAACTTAAATTGTTATATATTCTGATTGCAATGTACTTGGTTATACACTTGCCACAAACTTTTCAGCATAAACGGGAAGCTATTACTACAAGACATCTGTTGGTAATGCCCAAGGTTGTAAATGTATAACCTTTTCATATTTACTGTAAGTGGATGCTCTCCAAGTTTATTGGACTACAATCCAAAAACCAGCACAACTGAGACTTATTCAACTTTGCATCTTTGTATTATCTTGTGCAAAAAAGGAATGGTTGGCAGGAAAAATGCTATAAAAAGAAATCTAGGGCTGCTAGGACCACAGAAAAATAGCTGTGTACTATTTAAGAACTACCTGCTTGGCATTTAGTTCCAGACTATGTGCAAATGTCTTTTTCTAAGGTGCCTTGGTTTGTTTGTAGGCTTCCTGCATCATCTGCTAAATTCTTACCTAATTCTGATTTGTGTGCTACAGTACTCAAATCAGCTTCTTGTTTATTTGGAGGCATTAGGGCCACTATGTTCTGACTTCTGGAACAACTGCTAGGATAGAAACAGAATAGCAGAAGAGTCAAAAGGGACTTTGGAGGTCCCTTAGTCCGACTCTAAACCATTCCAGACAAATGGCTGTTCAAGCTCGTTCTAAAAACCTCCAGCAATTGAACACCCAAAACTTCTGGAGACAAGCTTTCCACCGATTATTTTCACTGCCAGGAAATTTCTCCTTAGTTCTAGATAAGTTTTCATCTGTTACTTCTTGTCCTGCCCTCAGATGCTTTGAAGAATAGGCCGAACCTCTCTTCTCTGTGCCAGCCTTCAAATATTGGAAGACTGCTATCACCCACAGTCGTCCTCATTAGACAAGACATACCCAGTTCCTGCAACTGTTCCTCATATGTTTTAGCCTCTAGCCCTCTTTGTTGCTCTTCTCTGCACTCTTTCTAGAATGTCAACATCTTTTTTTTTAATCGTGGTGAGGAAAACTGGATGCAGTATTCCAAGTGTTCTGCTCTTACCAAAGTGGTACTAATAGTTCACATGATCTTGATACTATTTGTCTGTTGATGCAGCCTAGACTTTTTTGGCAGCTGCAGCACACTGCTGGCTCCCAGATCCCTCTCCCAATTACTGCTGTTGATCCAGGTACCACCTATTCCAGTGATGGCAAACCTTTTCAGCACCGAGTGCTGAAAAGGGAGCGCTTTGCGCGCGCTCATCAGTCGCGCAACCGGGAAGAAGAGCTGCAAAGGGGGCATGCACACACCGGAAACTGGAAGCTCATTTCGTGGCACACACATGCGCGCCGGACACCTAGTCTTTCACTTACTGGTGCGCATGCGTGCTTGACAATCAGCTGGCCAACGCTGGAAAACTTTCAAGTTTCCAGCACTGCTGGATGCATGAAGGCCAGCTGATCGACGCGCACGCATGCATGCCTGAAACCCAGAAGAGTAACGGGCGACGCTGTGCGTGCCAGGCGAAATGGCTCCGTGTGCCACTTTGGGCACGTGTGCCAGAGGTTCACCATCACGGAGTCCTATTCTATACCTGTGCATTTGTTTTCTCACCTAAGGGTAAAACCTTACTTTTCTCACCACTGAATTTTGTCAACAGTTTCCTAACCTGTTTTCTCTGTATCCAATGATACCTAATGAGATGACAGAATGCCCTAGAAACAGCATCCATAACTGGAAAAACCTCAAAAAGATAACCTCCCTCATCCAGAGAATAATTGTCAGAATATATCAATTTTTGTCTGAATCATTCACTATTCATGTGAAGGTGTTGTTGTTTTTTTGGAAAAAAGGAAAATAACCTCCAAAATTGGAAATAAAACTGGCTCTCGAATAACACACTAATACGCCAGTCTTTGGGCTAAGATTTTCAAGTAGTCCAAAGTAAACAATCCTAATTCTCCAATACTTCTTTTTCTTGAGACTATAATGCCATCTCTCAAAAGAAAGACTTTTTAAACAAAATACATAACAACAGAAGCATACCTACCAAAGGATTGATGTTTTTAACAAATACTTTTTTTATTCTTTAATATTTTGTACAATCCAAAGGTGCACAGGCTGCCATTCAAGCATTTGGTTTAGGTGCATGTCCAGATCAAAACAGCAAGTGGGATAATAATACATTTTAAAATCCCAACAAATAAATAAATTATTTCACATTGTCTAAAGTACTCCTAGGCACTTTAATTTCTATGGCATTCTTAGAGCCTGCTTTAAGAGTTCAAGATCTTTCCGTTTGCTTGTATTCACTCTGGCACAACCGTATTCCTCCAGTTGCAAAGGGATGTACTTTTCAATCACATCAGAGTCCTGTTCGGCAGAATCTTTAAAGAGCTTTACCCAAGATGGCTTAAAGTTCCCTCTGAATCCCAGAAAACGAATGTGCTCTGAAACAGACAAGAGGGGGAAAAAAATAGAAAGTCTAAATTATATTTGACGTAATTATTCTCAACAGATAAATTATATTATTAAAAAGAGTTTTGTTCAAATAAAAGATAAGGGCCCAATGCATATAAAGAGATTATATAATATTTTATTGGAATTAGATTCAGAAACAGAATTAGTTAAGGATTGTATGATAAAATGGGCTCAGAATATTGGTGAACCGATAATGATGGATACATGGGAAAAGATATGGTCAGAAATGTTAAATTCACGCAGGCACAAAATTTGAGAGAAAATTTTTATAAAATGTTTTATAGATGGCATTTAGACCCAAAAAAGTTAGCTTGTATGTATCCAAATTTAGATTCTAAATGTTGGAGATGTGAATGTGAGGATGCTACATATTTTCATATATGGTGGACTTGCAAAAAGATCAAGGCATTTTGGATAAAAATATGGTGGATTATACAAAACATTTTAAAGAAAAATGGGGGGAAAACGTCTGTACTTTGTACTTATAAAACTTTTCAATTAAAAAAAAAGAGTTTTGTTCTGGTAACACTGCAGATTTGAAAAAACGTCCGAATCTCATAAAATACACATACATTCTAATTTGCATGTTCCTTAAAATTTGATTTCAAAAGTTGTGGGGAAAAAATGTACAAAAGTAAACAAACCTGCATTGTGAAGATTTGGTGGTTTTGCTGTCCCCAGGGTCATTAACGCTTGGGAAATGTTAAGGTCTGTTATGTTCCCTCTGCTGGTTAACACAACTAAAGACCTAAGAGAAAAATGCTGATCAGACAAAGTTGGAGAGCAATGATTTACTGCAGCTAATAAATATGAGTCATGAGTGGGAGATTATGAAAGCTGCAGAAATAATTTCAATATGCTTTGAAAATAATAACCTCTTTTACATATTGTGGTAACACATACTATGGCAGACTCTCTATAAAATACTAGAATTCCTATTTTCTTTCTCTTCTTTCAAAAAAATGGGATCTTTTTGTGGGTGGAAAGAAAGATAATTAAAATAAGTGATGAGGACTTAAGAAGCCAAGGGGAAACAAAAAAGATTTTGGAAAATTTTAATGCTGTCTTGAAATTTCCCATCTATTGAACACAACTAAATCTACACGACAACATGTGCAATGCTCAATTTCCAAAACTGATCAAACTGGAGAATTATTTCTAGCACAAGTTACACATGACTAAGCAGTTTTAATAAAAGAGCATGATAGTTCTTCCAGCACTCTGAATTTTAAAGAAACTACTAGTTCACAGCAATAAAAAAAGGTCTTTGTTCCTTTACAAAAGCACAATAACTATTCTGGTGGATTTAGATTTAGGGGGATTTTAAAAATAAATACTACATTTTCATTTCTCTGTTCACTTAGGCGACTAGTTAGTCAATATATACTATATTGACCTACCTTTGGGGAATTCCAGTTTTTACATAATTTTCTATGAGCTTGATCTTCTCTTCAGGAAAAAAAGTTTCTTTTGTTACTTTACCCACACAGGCATCAATGACTATGGCAAGAAGGCCCACCTCTTTCAGTGGAAACTGGACACCATTGACCTGAAAGGAAAAACCTCTTAAATCATTAATTTTCTCATTTGTAAATACAGTAATCTTCTGCCACTAACAGGCTACCTATATTTGCCATGCTTTGGCTTATAAATGGCAATATAGGCAGCCTTCAATTTACAGCTATTCATTTAGCAACTGTATGAAGTTACCATGGTGCTGAAAAAAGTGACCGATGACCGGTCCACACACTTATGACCATTGCAGTGTCCCTATAGATCCAAATTTGGGTGTTTGGCAACTGCCATATATTTTACAAGGGTTGCAGCGTCCCAGGGTCACGTAATCACCACTTGCGACTTTCACAGTCGACAGGCAGCCAATGAGCAAGCCAGGTTTACTTAAGGACCCTGAGATTCACTTAGCAACTGCACAAAAGATAATTGTAAAATTTAATGTGACTCACTTAACAACCGCTTTGTTTAGCAATGGAAGTTCCAGTTCTAACCGTGGTCATATGTTGAGGACTATTTGTACTGAATTTCTGGCTGTGGACAACTACTATTGATGACCCAGCAAGAAACTACTAATGGCCTCCTTTTAAAAACTCTGTTTTTAAACACATGTTGAACCCTGGAAAAGAGACTTCTTTTCAGCCTTGTATAGATTATTTTACTTAGAATTTTTAATGGTAAATCTATCACTGCAGTCTGCAGTTTATGCCCTCCTTTCAATTGCCTTGAGATTTATAAATGAATAGCTAGTAAACCCTCAGTCTACTTCTTTCCCCTCAATCCTGAATTTTGATCACAGTATCGGGATAATGCTTGCATTAAGCTCTAGGGCATAAATACTAGTTAACGGAAAGATTTACTTTGAAGTTCTGTATTCAGAAGTAGAAAGATGGAAGGAGATAAATTAATGCTACCTCCACTCCCCCACCATTTACAAAACAACTGCTTCTCTTCTAAGGATGAAGAGTATTAAAACATCACTATTGTGTGTTAATGTAGAAATTATCCCATAGAAATTTATCAAAGGCATTCTGAAAATTCATATATATTCAGCAATAGGAATGCTGAAAATGTCAATACCCTCACTTTCTTTCTCCTGTTCGCAAAAATGTGTGAAGCCGATTAAGCAGTTAGAAACAGAACAGATCCAGTGTGTGTGTGTGTGTGTGTGTGTGTGTGTGTGTGTGTGTGTGTGTGTGTGTGTGTGTGTAATCCAGCTCTCTTCCTTATAGGACAAGAGACTAACTTGCATCCATTTTATCTCCTGTGTATCGAACTGAGATAAGCCTGGGAACCTACTTCAATAATGAGTGTTTGGTCTGCTTGTTGCTGATTGTTCTATTTGTGTATCAGGCAGGGTGGGCAGCTAGCTTAGAGCAAACACGTTACTCGTTTCACTAAGCAAGTTCTTCTTTGTTCTGTTCATGAAGCAGCCTCTCTGGGCTGGCCAGATTCATAGGCAGCCTCGCCCTTCTCACAAGGGGAAGTAGTCTGCAGCCACAGCTTCTCTTGGAAGGCAGGCAAAGATAACTCATGCTGCCAAAGAAGGGGTGAGGTTCTTCACCTCTGCCCTAACCATCTACTGTCGAATATCTACAAGTTTGAAAAAAAAAGTATCTCACACTGAAAGGAACGTAAGGCCCAGGAAGAGTACAAGAATACTTACAGAGATGGAATATTCTTGTGATTCTGAAGTTTGGATTTTCACAAAGATGTAGGTTTGATGAGGATCACTGGTAAATACCACCTGAATGTTAAGGATACCATATATGTTTAAAACTATTTTTAATTTAAATATTTTAATTTTCAGTATTATTTGATAGTTCATGTACAAGCATCCATGTAAGATAAAATGAGAAAGAATGTATTTTTGTTGAATCAAAGGAAAGTTGTTAAAAACATCTTTGAATTAAGATATAGTGGTCCTGTACAGATTTGCACATTGGTAAAATCCTGTTCAATTTTATATATGTACAAAACCTGATTTGTCATTTTATGTATGGATAAAATTACATTCTGGATACCCACTCTTCCCATTAGTACATTAAACTGGTGGCTTACTATAAAAATAATATAAATCAATGGACTATAATTTTTCTAAGAAAATATTTTTGCACGATAATTCAGAAATGAAGCAATACAGAAAAAACCAGTCATGATACTGTAAAAAAAGTACAAATAGAAAAAGAGCCTCTACAAACAACAATAAATTATTTTGTTGGCAATTAAGCTGCTTCATTCTATATCTACTACTATTTTTATCTACCACTATTTTCTGACAACCATCGCGATAAATTAGGGGAAGTTATCTAGTAATCATCAATTATTTTGGATTTTGTACTCCAAAGCCTAAATTAGCAAAATTCCTGAGAACTGTAGAAATTATAGTGTCAAATATCTGAAGAATTACTTACCTTTGCATACAAAAGTTCACCTATGTCAGCACATGCGCGCTGGCCAGCTGATTTTTGACCTTCAGGAAGGTGGGGGAAGGCAATTTTCGCTCTCCCCAGGCTTCAGGAAAGCCTCCGGAGCCTGTGGATGACGGAAAACGGGCCCAACGGGCCTACAGGACATTTGGAAACAAACTTCTGGTAGGCCCGTTGGGCCGTTTTTCGCCTCCCAAGGCTCCATAGGCTTTCCTGAAGCCTGGGGAGGGCAAAAAACGGCCCAACGGGCCTACCGGAAGTCCGAAGGCTTCAGTGAGGCCTGTGCGCATGCGTGGGGGGGAGCGTGGTGTGGGGGGTTGTGCGCGCATGCATGGGAGGAGGGCATTGCATTATGAGTGTGGGCATGCACGCGCACGCTATTGCGCGCGCATCCGCCCTTTTGGCACCTGAGCAAAAAAAGGTTCGCCATCACTGACCTAGGGCTTGAGGTAGTTTACCATTGAAGTTAAAAAAAAACCATAATAACAATAACCTATGGCAATCTTAGTATCAATGACACCTATAACCACTTCAAAATAAGAAAGTTTTCAAGGGATTCTTGAAAACCAAAATGTTGTTGATATCCTTCACCCCAGAAGGCAAAAGATTCCAAGGTCAGGGCAGCATCTGAAAAGTCCCATCACCTAGTTCTGCTACCTCTGGTGGTGAAAAAAACCCCTCTGCATTCCTGTCCTTGAAGATCACAGAAGGAAGCCATACCTGGGTGGGAAAGATGATCTTACACAGGGATATTGGCACCAAGTCATGCAGGACTTTAAAGAGATAACCAATTTTGAACTGGACCTGGAAGCAAGCTGGTGACCAATGCAACAATTACCCTAATTAGCAGCTGCCATACTTTGCTCCAGTTGAAAGTGTTAATTGTTTTCAGAAGCCATTCCATGTTTAGTCTGTTAAGTAAACAAGATGACAGGAACACATCCCAGTCCTCAAATTCCTGCAACTGGCCATCCAAAGCTGAGCAGTGCACCCCTCCTACCCCCCACCCCCCGGCCATGGGCTCCCTATATGGATTTAGGAATACCTCGGGAAGGCATTTCCACTTCCAAATAGTGGAAATGTGACAAATAACATATCCATCTTGCAGGGATTTAATCTTAAGCTTGTTTTGACCCATACAAACTCTGATGGAAGCTAGGACCAGCTAGTACTTTGAAGCATCCTTAGTCTGGCTTGGGCTATTATCAGCATTTTAACAATGCTCCCCCAAAATGAGAGATCTTCTAAATAGTAAACACTGCTCCTATTCTAAAGAACATCCAGGTTCTACTGAAAGAACTTTGGACTTTTTGGGGGGAGAATTTTTTTTGTTTTATGATTTTAATGTTTTAATAATAATAATAATAATAATAATAATAATAATAATAATAATAATAATAATAATAATAATAATAATAATAATAATAATAATAATAATAATAATAATAATAATAATTTTTTATTATTTTATTATTTATTTATTTCTTGCTGCTGCAAGAAAATCGCACAGACTGATTACAAATTACGACACAACTCTGTTGCACAAATGATCCACTGGAATTTATGCAAAAATTATAACATCCATACTGCTACAAACTGGTGGGAACACAAGCCTGAAAAAGTCACTGAAAATCAGATGGTCAAGATCTTGTGGGATTTTCGTATACAAACAGACAAGGTACTGGCGCATAATACACCAGACATCACGTTGGTCGAGAACAACAAGGTGACTATAATTGACATTGCAATACCAGGAGATAGCAAGGTCGATGAAAAGGAACACGAAAAAATTGCAAAATACCAGGACTTAAAAATTGAAATCCAACGATTATGGCACAAACCAGCAGTGGTAATTCCAGTAGTGATTGGAACACTGGGTGCTATCCCAAAAGCACTGGAATTACATTTAAAACAGCTCAAAATTGACAAAATCACCATCAGTCAAATGCAGAAAGCCGCACTGCTCGGTTCCGCACATATACTTCGAAAATACATTACGACTTCCTAGGCCCCTGGGTGGGGCTCGACTAGTAATCAATGCCAAATCCGGCGAAACAACTGGCCGCTGTGATACAATTGTATAATAATAATAATAATAACAATAATAATTAATTAATATTATTAATAGTAACAATAGTAACAATAGTAACAGTAACAGTAACAGTAATAACAACAACAACAACAACAACAACAACAGAGTTGGAAGGGACCTTGGAGGTCTTCTAGTCCAACCCCCTGCCTAGGCAGGAAACCCTACACTACTTCAGACAAATGGTTATCCAACATCTTCTTAAAAACTTCCAGTGTTGGAGCATTCACAACTTCTGGAGGCAAGCTGTTCCACTGATTAATTGTTCTAACTGTCAGAAAATTTCTCCTTAGTTCTAAGTTGCTTCTCTCCTTGATTAGTTTCCACCCATTGTTTCTTGTCCTACCCTCAGGTACTTTGGAGAATAGTTTGACTCCCTCTTCTTTGTGGCAACCCCTGAGATATTGGAACACTGCTATCATGTCTCCCCTAGTCCTTCTTTTCATCAAACTAGACATACCCAGTTCCTGCAACCGTTCTTCATATGTTTTAGCCTCCAGTCCCCTAATCATCTTTGTTGCTCTTCTCTGCACTCTTTCTAGAGTCTCAACATCCTTTTTACATCGTGGTGACCAAAACTGAATGCAGTATTCCAAGTGTGGCCTTACCAAGGCATTGGTTTATGCTATAAACCACCCAGAGTCATTTGACACGAGATGGGCAGCAAATAAATTTCATATTAATAAAATAATATTTTTTGCCAGTTCTACTAAACACAAGCAACAATTCTGCGAACTCTGCTTGACAGGTTCCCACACATATTTTTCTTGAGAAATATATTCAATTCTTTCTGCAACTCACCTGCCAACCTGATAAGATAGCCATGGGATTAACCATTCAATATTTACATATAATCTTATCTCTACAATAATTTCTCACCTGGTCTGAGCCGCATTTCTGACAGACGTTAGTTATTTTTGTGGGCATTCTTTTCACAGCAGTTGGTTTCTGGAAGTACTTTGGATAAGCGTTTGCCGAACAGTTACTGTAAGACTTTGACTGAAAGCTGGCCTGTATTTTGACTCTTTCACATCCCTGAGATGAACAGTAACTGTGCCCTTCTCTGTGATATTTGGCTTGCAGGAACAGAAACAACAGCCTGCCGAGGAATACAGAAGTAGGAAAATATCAAGCAGAGTGCAAGACATTCCAAAGGATGCTACAACGGCACAACTGTTTACCGTATTTTTCGGAGTATAACACGCACCTTTCCCCCCTAAAAGAGGCTGAAAATTTGGGTGCGTCTTATACTCCGAATGTAGCTTTTTCGAAGCTTTTTCCCCCCCAGCCCTAACGAGGTGCTAACGATCTTCCCGGCTCTTCCTGGCTTGCAGGCTTCTTTTCATTGCTACTCCCTCTGAAGAAGTTTTTTTCCAGCCCTAAGTCTTTGCAGGCTTGTTTTCATTGCTACTCCCTCCAAAGAAGATTTTTTTCAGCCCTAACCAGAGGATAAAATATTGTGCTGAAACTGACCAGACTAAGGACGCTAGCCAGATGAATACCTGGTAGGTAGATTTCCCCCATTTTCCTCCCTCAAAACTAAGGTGCGTCTTATACTCTGAAAAATACGGTACTTATGCATCTTACTTTATGCATCTCCCATCAATGCTATTAATTTCATTTTTTGTTGTTCAAATATAATCAACTCCCCATTCAGACTTTGAATTACATTCATTCTGCCATTTATAACAGCCATTTTGCTAGAAACGAGAGCTCCTTCTTTCTAACATGCCGTGTATGTGTAGATGAGAGAAACAATTTTTGTGTGAGTAAACACATTCAAGCTGATGGAGAAGAGACGATACAGTCCTGGATAGAATGATCTAAGATAGATAATGAAATTGACGACCAAATGGAAAATAATTTCTGGGCATTCTTAACAGCCTAGCTTATGCTAACCTTTAGAAAAATGACCCTTCAGTCATAAATCTGTTCATAACCACAAACCACAAGGATTTCTCTTAGAACTGTATCCATGCTACATCTCTCAACTCTTAAGACAGCCAGACCAAACAGTCTTTAGACACTATATAAAGCTCTACTTTTAATTTTTATGGAAAATGTCTACCCAGTGCTATCATCAAAATAGAAAATTTTCTCTGTTCGTCTCTTCTGCAGCTCAGCCATTGAAGACACGGCAACATAATCCTCCATATTATAATAAGCAGATGCCTGTCTCTGGAATACATCAAAGGTGACTTGAAAAGAGGCATCCGGTGGGTAACAAAGGCCAACTCGAATCCAGTCATTTCTGAAAAAAGAATTGATGAAAAACACTGTCATTTATGATTTGCTTTGTTGCATTTAACCTTCTTATTTAGCAAAGATTATGAGAGCTGAAAATTCCAGGCTTTGTCTATCTGGTGAAAAAACTTTTGAAACCAATAAATAAGTTTCATTATGCTGTTTGTTTTATGCTGGCACATGCCATGAGTCGTTACCCCATATCTAATTAAATATTTTGGTCACTCTTATCAGTTTTATTTAAAGCCTTAACTTTCAGATTCCAATGATTCTATTTCCTTAAGTACGGTTGCAATTCGTTGCGTAATATGTAAATTGGGTTGATCTGTGTATCAAATATTACCAGCATATACACAAGTATGTTTTATGGACTTGTTTGATTGACCACAATAAAGAGACTTACCTACATTCTCCTGTGGACTGTCAGGTTCCACAGGACTTAAAAGTCCATAAATACTATTTATTACATGTTTAAATAATATAGCAATCTATCACAAAAGAACATCACATGCAAACGTACTTGTTGAAATTAATGAGGTACAAGAAAGTTATTTGTGGGGATTGTCCATTCCAATGTATCGTGTAGCCCTTTTGAAGCATTACAACTGGCTGGTATTGCTGGAAGTCAGCTTTCTGATTATTAATACCTCGAAGTATCAAAGGATTGGAAGGATACTCGTCTCGTATCATAGTCATTAGATTCTGTGGGTTCCGGGTCTGGATGTATACCTACAAGAAGAAAACAAAGAAGGGAAATGCTAAATCCTATGAAATGACAAAGACCTGATATATCAAAAACACATGTAGTGTGAATGACCTGGATGTAAGATGAGTAAGTCTCAATTATATAAGAACTCTGGATGAAGAAAACTATCTTTTACAAAGAATTATATGATCTAAGGAAAACAATAAGAATGATTCAATGAAAACTATGCAGTGGATATGGGTTTTGGGGGTTAGGAAATCCTCCTTGTGAGCAGTTATCTTCTCTTTTTTGTTAGTGAACCCTAATGATACTTTGCCATAAAAATAAAAATAAAATAGAAGACATGAATTGAATTGTTTCTGATTTGACTGGTAATCTTGCATGACTGGAGGAACATTTAAGCTTTAGGTAACCCTAAAGTCAGAAAAAAAACCAGAGTCAGGAATGCTGGAGACTATGAGTCAGATATTTAAGTTTTCTAACCCTCTAAGCCACATTTGAACAGGGTTAGTTTTATCATAATCTCTTCCTTGTGAAGTCATAGCTCTATTCATTCTAATCTTTATACACAACATGACACATTACAAAGTGCATTAATAAAACAAAGCAATTTTATTACAGAACAAGCCCAGACAAATCAACATGTTACTTATACTTCCTTCTCTCGTGTCCTAAGGATTGGAAAAACTGTGAATATGATATGGATAAAACAATATAATGGAATTTTGCTTTCTTCATATATCTGACCCTGTATTTGCTTTCTTCATGCTAGTCTTTTACATTAATTAGCATTATTTTAAAAATAATTAAAAATACAGATGGTGGCAAGTGAATGATGCATTTATTTATTTGTTTATTTATGTTCTATATAACCATCCATCTTAGTCAATGGCTCTACATTCATTGTGTAGCTGTATTTTTATCCATGTTAACCTATTTCTCATTTCATGAATTAACTTAATCTTCTGGGTTTTCATTGAACCATAACTAGCTGTTCCACAGGGTAAAAAGTGGAGGATAATTTGTGGTTTAGACTATAATCCAAACCCAGCCATTGTATGGGTGTGGGTGAGAAGACAGAACATACATACTCAGCTAAAAAATATTCCAACTGCTGAATTTAAATGTTAATACAAATCAATAATTCAATCTTTTCCTCTAGAAATTGGACATGCTATTCATGTTTCATGCATACAATAGAACATTCACATATCTCTCTTAACCTGAGCAAAATTTCCACTGCAGACTACACCGTTCCACTTGACAAAGTTAGAACAGTCTGGATGTCGAATCAGATAGTTATCCATTCTACCAACGTAAGTGTCCTTGTAACCTGTCACTGATCCATCAACATCATGGAATACTGAATTCTTGTCACCGTCCAGATCAGCTTCTTCAAACCACGGGCCAGGTTTACCAAAAAAGACTTTTAAAGAAACCTTACAAAACAAAAAGTACATTAATATTTATTATATTATATTATATTAATCATAATATAATATTATATTATAATTATTTAAGAGCTGTGGTGACACAGTGGTTAGAATGCAATACTGCAGGCTACTTCTGCTGACTATCGGCTGTTCGAATCTCACTGTCTCAAGGTTGACTCAGCCTTCCATCTTTCCGAGGTCGGTAACATGAGGTCCCAGACTGTTGGGGGCAATACGCTGACTCTGTAAACCGCTTAGAGAGGGCTGTAAAGCACTGTGAAGCAGTATATAAGTCTAAGTGTTATTGCTATTATTTAATTTATAAACTGCCCATTTCCCTCACAGAGACATTAGTCTAATGCTACTAATTACCATTATTGTCTTCAAACTCCTTTCCTTTTTCATGAGGAAAAAGCAACTTTAATTTAAAAAAAACCCTTACATTTTCATCGAATGCCACCAGGGAAATATTGTTCTGAGGTGTAATTTGCCAGGTATTTTTCAGTAGGAACCCAATTGCACTAGTGAATCTATCAGTAGTTGGCACAAAATTATTGAAAGTACATTTGGTGAGGCGAATAGGTCCATCATAAATTTGAAATCCACGGATTGGATAAGTCCTGTAAAAGCAGAAAAATGTTTAGAAACATTATTTTTCTTGCTGACATGAATATTTACAGAATAAGCAGGTAAGAGTTAGGAGTGTTATTAGGGAATAAAAGCTATTAAATATAATGAGATTCAGTGAAAAAAGGTTTACAGTATGGCAAAATTTATGAAAATATTTGCATGCTGTATTTTTAAATGAAGTTTTTATTCTGGGCCATATTTTACTGGACCTTCCACTCCTTTAGTCCCAAGGAATAATTTGAGACAGGACGACATAAATGTATGTGTGTATTTATATTTTAGACAAAGTCCTCTTCTCAGTGTGAAAATTGCAGTTAATGAATTTGATCTTTGTTGTTCTCCCACGTATTACCCCAATGGCAAATGGAGGCTGCTGAGTCCCTTGAAGAAACCTCAACACGAATAATTATATGGGTAAAATATACCAAGGAACAGGTGGATGTTTGTTTAATTTTGAGTCATATTTCCAATCCATTTGAGAATTTGTAAGCACACGTCTTGCAATATTGGTAAATCAGCAGTTCCAAGACAAATGAAGATGCTGAAATGATATTAGTTTCTGCCTTTTAGGATCAACCATCAACCGTAAAGGAAAAAGCAGTCAAGAAATATGCCACAGACTAGCACTCAGCAGAAAAGCCATGGAAGCCTTGGGGAAAATGTGCTGATAGGTCTGTACCTACAAAGATCAAAGCTGTGCGAGTCATGGAATTCCGTGTTACACTCTAGAGCAGGGGTCTCCAACCTTGCCAACTTTAAGCCTGGAGGACTTCAACTCAGCCAGCTGGGGAATTCTGGGAGTTGAAGTCCTCCAGGCTTAAAGTTGCCATGGTTGGAGATCCCTGTTCTAGAGAAGCAAAAGCTGAAGTAGCAGGATAGGAAGACTAAGGACTTTGGTTTGGAGAAGACTCTCGAGAATGCTGTGAAAGCCAAGAAAACTAACTGATGTATCAATGAACAAATCAACCGTGAGTTCTCATTTGAGGCACAATTCAAAAGGCTCGTATTATCCCTACTTTGGACATATTATGTGAAGGCCCAGCTCTCTGGAAAACATTCTAATGCTGGCAAAGGTGGAAAGAAACCGAAGACGAGGATCAGCATAAGGTGGGTGGACTCGGTTATGAGTGCAGCAGTGGAAATCTTAAAAGAACAGGTTAGGAAATTATCGTAATGGGGAAAATCTATCTATGTGGTCACTAGGAGTAGAAAATGACTTCATGGCACATAATCAAGGAAAATACTTTTACTACTATAGAAACAGTTTAGCTCATCATAATTCTACATGAATCCTGACTGGGCTGGATTTCTGCAGTACATATATACCGTATTTTTCGGAGTATAAGACGCACCCCCCCCCTAAAAGAGGCTGAAAATTTGGGTGCGTCTTATACTCTGAATGTAGCTTTTCCGAAGCTTTTTTTTCAGCCCTAACAAGGCACTAACAATCTTCCCGGCTCTTACAGGCTTGCAGGCTTTTCAATTCCTACTCTCTCCGAATAAGGTTTTTTCCAGCCCTAAGTCTTTGCAGGCTTTTTTTCATTGCTACTTGCTCCGATGAATGTTTTTTTCCCAGCCCTAACGAGGTGCTAACGATCTTCCCGGCTCTTATTGGCTTGCAGGCTTTTCAATTCCTACTCTCTCCAAAGGAAGTTTTTTCCAGCCCTAAGTCTTTGCAGGCTTTTTTTCATTGCTACTTGCTCCGAAGAATGTTTTTTTAAGCCCTAACCAGGGGATAAAATAATGTGCTGAAGCTGACCAGACTAAGGACGCTAGCCAGATGAATACCTGGTAGGCAGATTTCCCTCCCTATTTTTCTCCCCCAAAACTAAGGTGCGTCTTATACTCCGGTGCGTCTTATACTCCGAAAAATACGGTAAGCTGTTAAAAGATGTATGTATATGTATTTATTTATTGCTAAGGTTTTTTTTAAAAAAAAATATTCAATTAAGTAGATACTCTGGGCAGTTTAAAAGTATCATTTAAAAATACTACGAATGAAATACAAAATGTGTTTAAAACCATGTTAAAACCATGGCAATCAATTTCTGACAACTGGGAACAAGCGTAGATTATAAGAAGTGAGGATAATATGGTCACATCTGCTATTCTTGGCTATGCTTTGCTGTATTTAGGAGTAACAGAAGAATGACTGAAAAGTGGCTGGCAACCACCCATGTTAACTCCTTGTCAAGAAATCTATGTTGGTATCTATCTATCAGCTTACATCTTCCAGGGGCAAGCTAAGTTTCTTCAGGAACTATCTGATTATCACCACTTTTAAAGAAACTGATACTTCCCTTTTCGTAAAGAAAAAAAAGATGCATTATCTCCTAAAGAAACTGGACATCTTCTTTGCATTGTTCTAAAGCAGTGTTTCCCAACCTTGGCAACTTGAAGATGTCTGGAATTCAACTCCCAAAATTCCCCAGCCAGCATTCGCTGGCTGGGGAATTCTGGGCGTTGAAGTCCAGACATCTTCAAGTTGCCAAGGTTGGGAAACACTGTTCTAAAGAATGGAGGAAAAAAACCCCATACAAGTGGTCAGATGTACTGGGCTCAGTGTTTTCCACAACATGCTGATGGATAAAATTGCCTTGAATCTCACTTTTGCAAGCAAGCAGTCGCAGTATGTTTCTAAGGCTACTGCAGTATAAATTCAAAGCTAAATTGTACTATGCTTCTAACTAAGTAACAAAGTCATGGCGCCTATGAAAAGCTATCCTTGCTACCACAAAACCAACCAGACAACAAGTTGAAGCTCATATCTGGGCTATGAAACACTTACCGGTTTCTAGGCAATGTGCGTGTTCTATTGTTTATCCCTCCAGTCCCCCAATATTTGTTCTGGCCTCCTAAATAGCCATAATTCTTGCTCTCACCAACAAACAGAGAGTTTGAGACTTCTTGGCTGGACCCTTCATCACTCGGAAAGCTTCCATCACTATCAAAACCAAAACCAAAGACAGGTGACTTTTAGCAGATGTAAAAGATTTAGTTCTAGCAAGGCTTGTGCCACATTTAACAGAAGAAATGACCATCATTGTGAGTTCTTGCATGGTTTTGTCTTTGTGCTTCTCATCATCCGTATGACGGCCTGATGAGAGAACTAGGCTAGTAAATCTGGTGAAATTTAAATTTTTTGAAGCTCACTATCTGGCAATACGGCTAGGAAATAAAAATAGAAAGTAAGGGAGTGACCTATTTAAGAGAAGAAATAAAATATAATAAATGAGTGTATATGTGTGCACACTGTCCAGTGGTCTCCAATAAATGGCAACCACTGAAAATAAAGCCAAACAGTACTAACCTTGCAAATGTTAAGCCTATTCCATTGTCAGCAAATCTAGGATAGAGGGGGGGGGGAAACGTGTTTTAGAAAGCAGCTTCTTTTGATTAGCATTAAAATAAATACATTTTCAAAATGCGGCTCAGAACTTGAGCCAGGCAAGGAGAAGATGCTGAATCAGAGCTTGGCAGCTGAACCCATTTTCCATAAATACAAGCGGCTGGTTCAAAGCAAACTTAAAAAGATAACAGCAAAAAATATGTTTGTATATTTTTAAGCATACTAATCCAGTATGTTTCTGCTACCTTCCAAGAAAATAACACGACTAGATTTAATGAATGTAAGTCAGCTCTGCCAGCCCTTTCAAAATTATTTACTTTAGCAACATGCTCACATTTGCTCTGGAGGACTCACCCTGAGTTCTGAATGATGATGTCTCCACCTCTGACCCAAGCCCCATGGTCATTGTTTTTATAAGCTATTAGTCTTTCTATAACAGCAGCAACCCGGGGCTTCTCGGGATTTGCGTCTTGATGAGGCCGAAACCTTATAAATGAAAGACAGACAGAATTGTATTGGCCTATAAGCAGGGGCGGGCTCCTAATTTTTTTACTACCACTCTGTGGGTGTGGCTTATTTTGTGGGCGTGGCTTGCCAGCCATGTGACCGGGTGGGTGTGGCTTGCCGGCCATGTGACCGGGTGGGCGTGGCTTCTCAGACTGCTGAAGGGAAGGGAACTGTGATAGGTCCTGCCGCCCATTCCCCCTCCCCTCAGCAGCTCAAGAAGCCTCAAACGTGCGAAAATGCCTAGGATCATCACCGCGCATTCGTGGCTTCTCGGACTGCTGAAGGGAGGGGAATGGAGATAGCTCCTGCCGCCCGTTCTTTCAGCGTCTCACGCGCTCCCTCAGCCATTCTCCCCTGCTTGGACTCACTGTGGGGTAGGAAGGCAGTGCATGCGCAGTGCCGGAAGCTCAGCTTCTTGGCATGCACAGAAGAAATTTTTTTTTTAAATGTAAAATTTTTTTAAAAAAAAATGGCGGCGCCCAGGCACCAGCAACTGACCGCACCGGTACTGTGACGTCACCAGCAGGCCGCTACCAGTGCTATAGAGTGGACCGCACCGGTAAGAACCCACTACTGCCTATAAGCAAATCTGCCTACATGTCCAAAATATTAAAACTACTGGCTGACATAGGAGATTAGCTCCAGTATTAAACATGTCCAAAGAAATGAAATAGAGAATCAAAGATTGGCTTAGGTTTGACCCAGAAACAGACACAGAAGATCTTTGTGGCACCACAGTTGTTAAACTGCAAACTATCATGCTAGCTAAGTCTAACATGAGTTATCTTCCAATACCAGTCTATTCCACCCTCTCACTTAAAGAGTGTGTAATTTCTCATAGTAAACTCCCACTGAAATGGAGAAAAAGAGTGCACTATAATATTTGCATACTTTACACTCCTTATATTCTATGTTTCCCCAATTTCTTCGTAAGAAGGCAGGAAAGCACTGAAGTTATGAGCAACCACCTATTTTGTAGACAAAGCTCAGTGGTCAGATTCAAATACCTCTAATGCAATCCCCAATATAGTGTACTATAGCATCATGTGGTATGTTGCAATGAAGAGGATAAATCTCTAACACCGTGGTCACCAGGACATCAAGTAGTTTAGCAATTCAACAGAGAAAATGGGAGACAAATTTGATTGGAACGGAATAATAGATCTATTCATAATAGCAGTCAGCAATCAGAGATGCAGGAGAAAGCATTCAAGGAGATCAAGGAGGCAAGAATAAAAATGAAAACTGGAATATTGTATTATTTAACTAATAATGGGTATCAGCAGATAAACAGCCAGTATTTAGCTAGTATCTTCAGAAAGAAAATAATAAAAGCCAACGTAAAAAGAACTTAGGCTCACATTCAAAATTTCAAGCAACAAAAGGGGCTTTTTGTCTACATCATTACTTATCTCATATTCAGAAAAGAATGCATTGCTTTGTAGGTACTGATACTGGTTTATAATAACAAGTTATGCAACACCAAGATGACTTCCCTTTTTGCAAAGTAATTTTAGTTGATCAGTGGAATACAGCAGACATAGTATAAAAGTTTCCCATTATGTCCCTAATAAAAAAGATAACAAGATGTGGACTAGACTACATTACCGAGTGGTTGAAGATCAAAGGCTCCATTCTAGACGTCATGTCATTCAACATATTCATAAGTAACTTGAATGACATGTTAAAAATATAACTTCTGGCTGGCACAATGTATTTGACAACAAATACTTTACACAACAGCATTAAGATTCAAGAGCATCTTCATTATTTGGAACAAGAAGCAGAGGCAGCAATCTTTCAAAGAGGAGCATATGAAAACTCCTTTATTTGGACAGAAAAGCCAGTGGCATAAATATTGTATAAGATAGGGACATCATCCAGACAGTAGACCCTGCAAAAAGGAGCTAGCTGGCTTGATAAATTACTAACTGAACAGTGTAATGCAGCTGCTTAAAAAAGCAAATGCAATCCTAGGTTTTATCAATAATAGTGTCAAGATCAAGAGAAGTCATTCTGTGTTAGCCAGACTTAAGTTATGATACTGCATTTTAGGAAGGCACTGATAAACTGGAGTAACCGGAGGGCAACAACCAAGAATATAAAAGACAAACATAAAAGAAAATTTAACAGGAACAGTTGGAGGTAGCAGGTATTGTAATCTTGAGTAGAGAGTGCTACAGGGATAATATAGTTGTCTCCAATTACTTGAAGGGCAGTCATAAAGAAGATGGGAAAGAAGTAATTGTAGCTGTTCCAGAAGCAACAGTGTGTTTAAATTACAAGTGTGGACATCGGGGAACATCCCATCTCCCCATATTAAGAACCGTTCAACAATGGAACAGGCTGTTTTGGGAGATGGTTCATTCTATTCGGGAGGTATTTAAACCGAAGCTGGCTGGCCGTTTGTCAGGGCTGCTATAGTACAGGTAGTCCTTGACTTACAACAGTGACTGTTCAAAGTTACAACGGCACTGAAAAAAGAGACTTATGACCATTCTTCATTCTTACGACTGTTGCAGCATCCCCACGGTCACATGATCAAAATTCAGAAGCTTGGCAACTAGTTCATATTTATGACCGTTATAGTGACCCGGGGTCATGTGATTCCCTCTTGTGACCTTCTGACAAACAAAGTCAAGGGGGAAGTCAGATTCACTTAACAACCAGATTGCTAATTTAACAAATGCAATGATTCACTTAACAACTGTGGCAAGAAAAGTCGTAAAATGGGGCAAACTCGCTTAACAAATTTTTCACTTAGCAACATACATTTTGGGCTCAATTGTGATCGTAACTCAAGGACTACCCGTAGTGGAATTCTACACTGTCTAGATGCAGAATCCTCATGGTCCATTCCAGTTCTTGCATTCTACGATTCTGTCTGAAACACTGCTAAGCGCTTTGTCTTGTGATATTAAA
The DNA here is from genome assembly GCA_023053685.1 of Diadophis punctatus similis. Classification (NCBI taxonomy): domain Eukaryota; kingdom Metazoa; phylum Chordata; class Lepidosauria; order Squamata; family Dipsadidae; genus Diadophis; species Diadophis punctatus. The sequence goes on along the minus strand of JALIGW010000002.1, from coordinate 65,105,951 downwards.
ATTCTGGGCAAGATTTTTTAGATGCAACCTTTAACCATTCTGCACTCTATCCCCAAATTTCATTTTACCTTGCATTATTGTCCAAAGACAGGTATTCTCTTTTATCTGCAGCACTTGCATTGGTGGTTTTTACTCCTTTATCAATGAATAAGCCAGCCTAAATAAAGGGGGGGGAAAACCACAAATTAATCTTTTCCACAACTGAAAATCTGTAGATATTGTTGCAAATCTTAGTGATATCCTCTAACAAGGGATAACTAGGTTTTACGAGTACTTGAGACTCCTTCATATTAAAATATATTAAAACACTCTTATATGCCACAATGGTCACTAAATATTTCAGAAAGACCCTTTGTGAAGGAGTCAAGAGGCAGATTATGGATCCTCTTTTTGAGACGAACATAATATCTGAGTTTGTTCATTCTGTCCCCTCCCAAAACAGATAATTTGCCTAGTTACTTATGTAGACTCAACATACTGTATTTTCGGAGTATTAGACGCACTTTTTTCCCTCCTAAAAAAGACTGAAAATTTGGATGCGTCTTATACTCAGACTGTAGTCCCGCCCACTCACCAGCCCCTACCCTTCCGCATCCACGCGTCCTCTTCCTGGCTGCAGAGATTGCCACTGACAATGGTTTGTGTTTTGGGGCTCCGCGCGTTGCATTTTCAGCCTCCAAACCAGGGGTGGGTTCCTCCCGGTTCGGACCAGATCGCCGGAACTGGTAGCGACCCGCTGGTGACATCCCGATGGCGTCACGGATCCGGTTCGGTTGGTGCCGGTCCGTGGGCGCCGCCATCTTTTTTTGGGATTTTTTCCCCGAATTTTTTACTCTTTGGAACTTTTTTCCTCTGCTGCTGCTTGAAAAAGGGTCCTCCTGCCGGCCCCTGGGTTTATACTTACATTTATTCCTTCGCCCAAAGCACAGCTGATCAGATCCTCAGCTGTGTTTCGGGCTGATTATAGATACTGAGCATGCGCAGAAGCAGAATTGCACAAGGGGCCGCACACACGCATGCGAGCAGAGTGATCACACGCACGCGAAACATTGCAATGCGATATGGTGGCGAAGGTAAGTGAAACCCACCCCTGCTCCAAACACTTGTGCAGTGCCCAAAATGGCTACCCGGAACAGCTTCTGCCTTCTCTTACCCCTTCCCCACTTTGCCTGCTTTAGTCACTGGAGCTCCCTCCGAGGATCAGCTGTGCTTTTGAAGCCAAAACATGAGCTAAGCGATTTTCCGTGCTTTGCCTGCTTTTCTAATTGCTGCTTCCTCTGACAATCAGCTGTGCTTTAGAAGCATAGCCCCAACTATCCCCAACCTCAAAACCAGCGAGTCAATAAATGTGCTGAAGCTTATACCTCACCATCTCCAACCTCAAAACCAGCGAGCGAACGAATGTGATGAAGCTAACCAGGCTAAGAACTAGTCAGATGAATACTTGGTAGGCAGAATTCCCCCCTCACAATATTTTCCTCCCAAAAAACTAAGATGCTCCGGTGCGTCTTATATTCCGAAAAATACGGTATCTGAATTGACCAACATCTAGTGATACAACTTTTCAGCAACTAATCTGTTCTTTTTAATACAAACAAAAGGAAAATGCCTACAAAGTAGTTTTCAAATTATTGTAAATAATTTTTGGGGGGGAGCTTGAGAAGAATATCACATGCCAGTTTATTATCTACTAATTAAAATGTCTTCCCCCCCCCAAAGAAAAAGAGCTTATAAATACCTTCACTGAAAGGATGTAAACGAAACAGACAAATATTCCCATGAGAGAAAGAGTAGGGATAAGGAGGCCATCCTGGTTTTTTGATCATTTGAAAATGTTAGGGAAACTATGGATTGTTCTCTCATATCCTGATACTGAATACACATTGCAATATTTATTCAGGGACCAGTTTCACTGCATTCAGTGGGGATTACTTTTAAGTAGGGATACATAACTTTTATTATGTTCATCGAAACAAGTGGCAAATAATTCAGGAAGGAAGGAAGGAAGCCATACTTACAAATCCGTATACATAATGAATTGTGGATTATAAAGGATATGAGTAGTTTATTGTTTTCTTTTTTGTTTTTTTTAAACCTCTCTCAAATTACTGGGGGGAAAACGTGGCAAAGGCATAAAAAGAACGAAGATATGACTAATTATTATTTTAAAATTAATCACTGTTTAAACTTACCAAGATCTGACTTTGGATTGATGTTAACAAAATGAGTTAAACTATGTCATCTGCACATGCTTTAAAACAGTATTTTATATTTTATACAGGACCATTTATGTTGCAATTGCAATGTATATACACTAGTTTTAATAGTAATGGTTTTTATGCTGTTGGAAGAAAAACAATCCCTTTGATTATAATACCTCAAAAAGATTAGCTAGGAATTTGATGCACTTTCCATTATCTTATTCTGAAAAAGTCATTTATGAGTACGGTAGGGAAGAGATTGTTTCAGAAATATATTCTTAACTAAAATTCCAAACCAAGACAAAGAAGATGATTAGGAAAGATCATTGTGTATTTTTTTCCAACATTAAAAATCTAAGTATGCTAACCAAAAATAACATGAAGCCTTTTTCTGTGGTGACTGTTGTTGGAAGAACCCCAAAAGCTATCTGAGAAACTGGCTCACCCCAATGCGATTAGCCCGTCCCATCCACACTGGTAGAAGGGACATGCTGAGGACTCTGTCAGCCAAGAAATTGCAGCTGGCGGGGTCCAAAAGACGAGCCTTTTCTGCCATGGTTCCCTCTCTTTGAAACATCTTGCCAACTCAGGTCAGATCTTCGTCCACCCTTTTGGCCTTCTGAAAGGCCTTGACGACATGGTTCTGCCAACTGTCCTGGGGTCCCAATGGGGGTGTGGCATTTTGAAGGTGGCTAATAGAGTAGATAACAGCCCGCCACCTTCTCTCTGTGCACATTTTGCTCCCGCTCTCTCCATCCTGCTTAGTTTTATTTTAATTAATTAATTTATTTTATTTATTTAAATGGATTTATATGCCGCCCAACTCCCAGGGGACTCTTGAATTTTAAGAACCTTATTTATTGTTTTAATGTTTTATACTGCATTTTATTCAATGTCTGTAAGCTGTAAAGTCGTCTTTGGAGAGATAATAAAAATTAAAAATAAAGTGTTGCTGGAAGTTCAAAAACAAGCTATACAACAGATTAAGTTATAGATAAAGGCATTCCATTGTCAAAGCATATATCAGTTTAAGTACTTCTGGCCACCAAAAAAGTATGTAATCAAGTTTCAATAAATACTAACCAAGTGATTCTGTTTGGGGTTTTTTTGTGCCTGCTCAATATTTTCAGTCAAATGATCAGATGAACTAATCTTAAAAAAAGTATGACCGCTTACAAGTGAGACCATGAAATTGCAGTTAGTATTAATATGTGTAATATGTGTTACATATATTAATATATGTTAGTGTTAATATATGTAATCTACATGTTTAATAAGAAAATATAGATTATTCAAGCTCTTTAGGAATCTCTCCTAAAGGATCAGTAAGAAAAAAAAATCTACAAAATGCTCCCTGTAAGCACACAATATCATATCAGATGTGCATATAAAAATACTAAATCTCTGTAAAGATTTTAGCAGCATGCATATTTACATTTCTGTGTTATATGGTTGATTTTATAAATAACATAGTGAATATTTAAAAATGAACAAATGAATCAGTGTAATGAAACACAGAACGGTTTAAGGATCATAATTATAATTCTAAGCATACTTATTACAAGCAAGTTCTAGTGAATCAGCAGGACTTCCCATATTAAAGAATGCCTTTGGTTAAACTATATGACTTGTCTTGCGTGAGTACAACCAGTTTTATTTAATTTAGATCACAATCCATTCATAAACATATAAATCATTAACAGGTTCAGTTACCTTAAAATTGGAGTGGACTTTGTTGTTATAGAAAATTCCTAGGGGGGTAAGTTCAGCTTTTGTTTCAAGGAACAATCCATGGGAATCTCCTGTAGGAACTTTATGGAATATATACCATATTCCAGCATCCTAGAAATAAAAAATGAACTTCAGGGATGTGCCATTCTATTTTGGTTGTTGTTTTTTTGTTATTAGATTTTTATCTGCAGGAGTTCAAGATAATGTACACAATATTGCCATTCCCTACGTCCATATTGGCTCAGGAATTCTGGGAGTTGAAGTCTGGAAGTCATAAAGTTGCCATAGTTGCATTTAACTTTGGGTAAGAAAACCAAAACATTCTGTGTTTTAAAACCAAATTGCAGTTTGGCTCCACGAGGCTTGTCATTAACTGTAGTGTTAGCTGCCACAATAATCTAAATACTGGACTAGAATTAACTGAGCACAGTTCTTCCCTTAAAAAGTTGAAAATGATATACTTTAAAAAAAAAACCAATTGGTATTCTACAGTGGCCAAAGAAAACAGTAGGTTTCTATCTATTGGGTAATTTTCTGGATCTTAAGATAAAGCCTTCTTTGAATGGAATTGAGCTCATGGTGATTTTGTGGACATGTGCACACAGTTTTCTTGGCTACATTAGGGAAGTGGTTTGCCACGGACTCCTTGTGGGATGTTTATTTAACTTCCCAGGCTAGCCTAGTTAAAATTTCCTGGTAGTATTTCATCCAAGTACTAACTGGATCTGACTCTGCTTAGCTTTTCAAAATTAGACAAAGTTGGCTAGCTGCTACAAGACTATTAGCAATAGACTCTTTTGATTTTCTCTTCCTGAGGAAATTGAGTTCCAAAATTGCTTTCCTTCTCTGGCATAAGACAAAAAAATTGTTCCTGTTGAGGTATTTCATAATCCGGAGCAGGGTTGTTTTTTTTTAACACCGCTGCCTTGCTTACACGCTGAGGGGGAGAAAAGTTGAAATATTTCAATAGATTAGCTACACAGAGTTGGCTACTAATGCAATCTAATATTGAGGCAGGCTAGGACTGTCCTGGAGTGGGGGGTGCTTTTCTTCTCTCCCATTTTTAAAATCAAAAGTCTATGGAAGACTTTGTTTTACTTTTTATTTTGACAAATGAATGGAAAGTTTGGTACAATCTTAGAAGATTTTGGAAGGTCATAAAAGGAGCATTTAGTTCATTGATCTCTGTCCTACAATATACTACAGGTAGTCCTTGACTTATAACAGTTTGTTTGAAGTTACAATGGCACTGAAAAAAGTGACCTATGACCATATTTCACACTTATGACCGTTGCAGCATCTCCATGGTCATATGATTTACATTCGGATTCACATTTATGACGGTTGCAGTGTCCCATCTTTTGCAACCATAAGAGAAGCAAAGTCCATTTTTTTGAAGATATTCAGGAACTCTGAAGCATTTAACTAGTTTAATCCACACACATTATGAATAATTTGAAGCCTTCACTTTTAACTAAAACAATTGTTCTCTTTAGAAATAGAACATTTCAGTGTGTTGGCTAAACATATTCAACTGATATGAAAGACACAGAGATATATATTTCTGTATATCAGGAAGTGCTGATAAAAATAATGTTCTACAAAATATATAATTAGTGATGCAAACCCAGATTTTAACCTTTTTTATACATCTAAGAAAGATTGCTTAACATCTAGGATGCTACAGAACCAGTTAACCAAAACGAAATTCAAAGAAAGCAAATGACCTTATAAATATATTGTTGCCCCAGAGAAAAAAACGTTAGTTATTGCAATATGTCAGACCTCTCACCTGTGAGCCAGCAGCTACATTGTTTATAAGATTATTGTTGGGATGAGCAATCCAAAACGTTGATACAGCCCTACAAAAAATTGGTGAAACTCAATTAAGAATAACAGAAGACTCAAGTCTAATAACAGGAAAATAGAGTTATGTAAACAACAGTCATTGGTATTCAGAGAGAGAGTGAGGGAGATCTCCAGCAATTTGATTTTCTGGCAAAGATTGTGAGATCTTTATGCTGCCCTTACAAAAATACTTGCTTTTAAATGCTGAGAATGAAAGATTATCTTGAAATGGATTTTTTCTGGAAAATATCACATATCTGTGATATGAGCCATCTTGAACCATCCCCATTGCATTAGTAGTACATTAATGTGTTGTTCAGAACATTGGGAAGGATTTCCCAACCCTTACAGGGTTGGTGAATCTTCTGGAACAGTGCAGAAATAGATCAGAAGTGATCTACCTCCCACCAAAACAATGGATAATGAAATGAGTTCTTCTGATTCTGGAAGAACCACCCTATTTAGGTTCTTCTTCAGATACACACTGCAAGCTGTAACATATATTTAGTTACTTGATTCTGACTCTGATTCTCTCTCTCAGACTAGCCTAAAATCTCATGCATTACATGTGATTTGAATCTAAATTTACTTATTATACCATTCACATTATTTCCAATTATGTCAAAAAAAAGAGAATGTCTTATGTAGAGACCATCAAGAGCGTAATCAGAGCATTCAATCATCTCTCTAATTTACTCACATGCAATCCGTGGCTGGTACTGGTTCATAGTTTCCATAGACATGATCCCTGATTGCTGTGCACATTGTGCTATTTCTGTCTGTTGGAAGAAGGGTGCCTGGTTTGGTGACGAGTCCTAGATTATGAAACAATATATTCCTTTGCTCAATACCATCCTCCATGAAAAAACAATGGCCTAGTGTATTGTATCCAACAGTGTCTTTTATCTGCAGAAATAAAAAAAATGTTTCATCAGATATCTCTATACATAAGTAATTTTAAATACAACTATGGGGACACGACTCTCCTTGGGGACTACAGTTCAATTATGTTTTTTTCCCTAAGTCCCCAAATAAATCCATGGCAAACAAATTTTCAGGTGGTCTTTGAACCTGTTTCTACTAGGTTAATTTTTGACATTTTTTTAATTTCACAAAATAATTGTCACCAACAGCTATGGCACTGCCAGGTTAACACATGAAATGTCCCTAGGTGTTAAGACAATCATGTTTATACTTCTTGACAAAAGAGTTGTCCCATATTCTCTCTCTTTTATGAGATGGAGAAAATGAAACTATCTGTCTATAGACAGTGATGATTCTAGCAATTCAAGATCTGCAGGATCAATGCAGGCTGAAGAATCAGAAGGCTTAAAGGTTTGAATCTGATCTAGAAAATGTCACGATGTGAATATTGTCAGTTTGTGCATCTCTATGTTTCCTAAGGTTTCTTGTATTTATGGTCAAGCAGACATGTGATATGTTTTACTACGCATGCCTGCATTCCGGGAGTCAACTCCCTTCCTTCTCTTCCTCCATTTCTGCCGAAGGCAGATGTGACTTTTTCATTAGCCGATAAGATGTAGTTTATTAAGGATTCTTTTTTTATTACTTTTCTACTGAAATAAATATTCTGTTAATTAGATTTGAATCTCGGTTTTATTTTCTAATGAGAATGACTTCAAAAAGAAGCAAAGATCCATCGACCTCCACGGGGGATTGCCCCCCCTTAACAGAAAAAGTCACAGATAGAATATTATGAATGGGGCAGCCCTCTCATATACACATTTTCTCTTGCTTTGCTTTTGAAATGTAAACATAATTTATTTATTTATTTGTGAGATTTATATACTGCCTCACAGTGCAAGCACTCTCTAAGCGGTTTACACCAGTAAGCAATGTATATTTATATTGCCCCCAACAATCTGGGTCCTCATTTTACCTACCTCGGAAGGATGGAAGGCTGAGTCAACCTTGAGCCGGTGAGATCTGAACCGCTGACCTGCGGATCAGTGTCAGCTAAAGTGGCCTGCAGTACCTGCCTCTAACCGCTGTGCCACCTCGGCTCTTCTAATGCTGCCTAGGTTATCCCAATTACATTTCTAAATAATCTGTGGTTTGGAGGAAATCATGGTTAGCCAAGCCAAGCCATGCTATAAACATAATGGATTGATGTTACAAAAGAAAAGCATTCCTTTCTGTACCTCTGCAATCAAGGCTGGCAGCAAAATCAGGTATACTGAAAGACCTGTTTTATTTTGGTCATTTGCACATTTAGTCTCCAAACTTTTCATTTATTCATTGCTCTTACCAGAAGACCATTCGTGGCATGAATTGACACACATCTGGAGAAACAATGATGAATTGAGAGCCCTTCTACGTAAGTCCTATAAGTATATCCTCCTTTCTCATCCACATCACCACAAAGGTGAAAGTGAACAGGGTAACTGCCAGGTACTTGTTGACCCATCTGTTTCAGCTCCACATAAGATAGATGAACAGACGTGAAATTCTTTAAAATCTGAAAGAACATGCAAAAATAATCCAATTTACTGTCCACATTTTCTTCAGTGAAAATACTCCGGACATCTTAGAAAAATATTTAAACAAGCAATGCATCATCAATAAACTAAAGATATATGCAGCATAATGCAAAACATATCCCAACATACTATAGTTTGAAAGGGAGATTAGGACAAAATATCAAATTTTAAATTTCCATTTTAAATTCATTAACATTTGGGTTAATGCAAGTAGTCTAGGATTAACTGCATTAGCATAACTAAAAATGGCTAATTAAATAAAAATGGCTAATTAAATAAATAAATAAGTTACTAATAAGAGTAACTTATTAGTAAAAAGGAGATCACTTATAAGAGAAAATTCCTAAACTAAATGATTTTCAGGGTTCTCTTTTTTGATATGGTAATTTCCTCAGCCAAGGCTATTCCTACATTATTAAATATTAATGATCCAGAATTTTTTTCTTTTTTCAATGTTTATTTAATAATAAATGAAGAACCTAGCAATATGAATTTAATTACCTACACTGTACCATTTTATAAGATGGGCAATAAAATCACTAGAATTAACTACCAAAGTAAGTTCTGTAATGTTTACAATTTTCTCAATCAAATGAAGTGTATGCATTTGTGTGTGTGTGTCTATTTGAGTGTGCAGGAAAGGAAATCAAACACCAACTTAATTATGGTTCTTTCAACATAATCTATAAAGCCTTTGGCTGATATAATGCAATTGTAGGAAGGTTTAGTACCATATATGAATTTTAAAAATCAAATATTTATGCTTTGATAATATGGACTTTAAGGGAATTTTATAGCAAAGAGTTCTAAGCTGACATATTCTCTTATACCGATAGTCCTTGCTAACTGCTGACAATTGAGACCAGCAATGGTTGCTAAGTGTTGTGGTCACTAAATAGAAAATCACATGAGCACAATTGAGCTTGCGACCTAATCTCTACTATGGTCATTAGGTGAAGCAACACATGACTAAGACTTACAATTTTACTTCTGCTTCTTGTATTATTAACTCTTCTTGTTGCAAGTCAGTTGCCTCTCACACAAATGGTGAAGATATGACAATGGCATACTACAATGCTCATAAAGACTGGTTGCAAAATTATTTTTTTTAGCACTGTTATCATTTTGAATGGTCGCTGCATGAGGCAGTCAGTAAGCAAGGCTTACTTGTACTTTTAAAGACTTTCAAGAGAACTCGTACCTGCTGTACGAATTCTATATACCGTATTTTTCGGAGTATAAGACGCACCTTAGTTTTTGGGGAGGAAAATAGGGGAAAACAATCTGCCTACCAGGTATTCATCTGGCTAGCGTCCTTAGTCTGGTCAGCTTCAGCACATTATTTTATCCCCTGGTTAGGACTTAAAAAAACCTTCTTCTGAGAGAATAACAATGAAAGAGCATGCAAGCCAGTAAGAGCTGGGAAGATCATTAGCACCTAGTTAGGGCTAGAAAAAAACTTATTCGGAGCAAGAAGAGCAATGAAAAAAAATTCTGCAAAAACTTAGGAAAAACATTCTTTGAAGAGAGTAACAATGAAAAAGCCTGCAAGGTAAGAGCTGGGAAGATCTGTTAGCACCTAGTTAGGGCTGGAAAAAAGCTACATTCGAAGTATAAGACGCACCCAAATTTTCAGCCACTTTTAGGGAGGAAAAAGGTACATCTTATACTCTGAAAAATACGGTAACATGGGGAGCTTTTCCTTTTAAATGATGTGGCTTTACACCTTGCTTTAAGTATTGCCTAATAACAACAAATTGGTTTACAATCAATTCGGTATTAATTTAATCTAAACACAAACGTAATATTTAAAGTAACCCAACCATGAAATGAAATATAGAAGAGCAGGTGGAAAGCTCCTATTTTTAACAATCAATATCATAAGCTGCATCATCTCAACAGTAAATAAATCAAGAATCACTGTAATTGAGTTGTTGCAGAGTAGAATTAGCGGGCTAAATTTGGGTTCTGAACAAAGGCAGCTTCACTTCATCATGCTATAAAAAACAGCACTATTTAATAAGTGGACCTAGAAATACCGGAGCTGCAACATGATCAATATTTCACACAGCTGCTCAACCTAATGCTTAACAGGCAGCAGTCATTAAATAGTATGAAACAGGATGGAGTTTCCTCCACTGTATCCCATTTGCAAGAACAAAAGCCACTGGAGCCTTGATACGGTGAAATTAAACTTTTCATTCCATACCTTGATATGTCCACCAAAAGTATCATAATTGAAGAATCTGCAATCTTTGCCAGTATAGCAGGAATCTTCCATCTCTCCTTTGATTACGATGTTTCTGGTAAGAACTCCAACCTCTGCCCTCATATCCATTCCATCAACGATTTCTCCCATATGCAGGAATTGAGGCATTTCTGGTTCAAAATAGAGAAAACAAATGAAGAGAAGGATGAAAATGACACTCTCTTCCTTACTGTAAATACAAGTAGCCAACTGGTAGAGTTAGCATGCTTATTTTAGCTTCATCCAAAAAAAAAAAAAAAAAAACCACTACCAGCGACTTGCCTCTGAATAGATCAGATTTGGTTTACAAGGATTTGGCTTTTAACACTGCCTGAAAATACAATGCATCAAAAGTAGAGTAGGAAAAGGGTTTTTTAAAACCATTTCCTTCATTTAGCATAGGAGAAAAAGTGGATTTCGCCTCCATGAACTCTTGTTCTTTGAATATTTTTTTTACCAGGCTTAGAATAATTTCCATAATCTATGTTTATAAGTCACTTGATATATGCTTACTTATGTGTTAACATTCATACATATATCTGCTTTTCTTTTCTGCTCTCCATCTTGCAGCTTACGTAGTTGTGTTCAGCATGATTATTTTTGTAAAATTGTCCTTGACTAAACATCATACCATCTCTTAATGGCATGCCCTAAATTCCAAGTTTTTCCCAGTTAGGAAAAATGATTATTTTTAAATAACAATCAAATAAGAGCTTTAATGATACCTTATTTTGAAGCATCAAGGACTTGCAAAGTCCCATTCACCAGCTGATGACAGCAACGAGCAACAGAGGAATGGCCACGGGAGCCTCCAATGACCCAGAGGCGGGGAGCGCCCCCTAGGGAACAGGCTCCCCTTCCACCAGCTGGACTGGCTGAGGGGGAAGAAGCACGGTAGGAGGGTCCAAACGGAGCCCCGCCGAACTGAGCCGCCCGGAAGACTGCTCAGTGACTGGCAGCGGGCCTCGATGATGTTCTGAAGAGTGCCTCCCAGAGGCTGCTTCAGCCCTTGTGAACTCCCTCTCGAGGGCTTTCTGCCGCTTATGAGCCGCCCTCTGATCTGCCCTGGAAGGCTTGCGGTGTTCGGGAGCCTTTGTCTTGAGACTCTCAGCGGCTGCTAGGCTGGCAGATCTAGCCTTAGTCGGGGCCCTGGCCGCCTTATCGGAGGCGGAGGGGGACCAAGACCCCCTATGATGAGAGGCGGACGCAGCCTCCCTGTCCATTCTGATCAGAGTGAGAAGGAAAAGAAAAATCAGTTAGACAGAACTGAATCAGTAAAACTTCTGCCCTCCAGCTACTAGCGAGCCGTCCCAAGGTGGCGTCTGTGACCTAAGCCGACAGCCAGAAGGCTTGAGGCCTACATGGGAGGCAGACAGGGCCCAAACCTGGAAGCACACTCTGATGAGGCCGGTGGTTGAAGGCAGGCTTATGCGAGTTGCTGCTGCCACTGCGAAGGCAGAGATAGGAGTATGGAAACCAAGAACCCCTTCTCCACTCAGCAATTGGTTAGCCTGCAGTGCTCAGAAAGGGCTGAGCGGCAAGAAGGCCAGGTATCCGAAGCCGCTGTGGAAAAATCAATGGCTGGCGCCAAGAGGCGACCGAAGTTGAAGCCTCAGAACTAGCGTCCAGGCCCAGCCAAAGACTCAATTGGTCAGCCTTAGGAGTCAGGAGAATAACCGGCCCTCACAAAATGGCACCACGGAGAAAGGCAATAAACCTGCTCACAAAATGGTGCTCGTGGCTAAAAGTCACTGTGTGTCCATTAGGTTTCAAAATGGCGTTCGCGCCAAAAATATAAGCTCTCACCCTAGCGATTGCCAACAAGCTGGGCGTGATAAGGAGAGCGCCCGGTGTGTCAAGGCAGGAGGCTGGCTCGCCGAAATGATGAAGGGCGATTCTTCCAAATCCAGCAGTCTTCTCCCCAGGAAACACAGATAGCAAGGGGGAAGCAATCAAAAGCGAGGCTTGTCACACGCCCTAGGTGAGGAGGAAAGCCACCGGCCAACTGATGGAGCGGTTAAAAAATGGTGGGCGCAACCACCAGCTCCAAGAAGGCAAATGCTGCTCGACAGACCGGCCCAAAGGCACAAGCCTGCAGCAGGGCGGGAAACGTTACAACTGCCCTGCTCCTCAGCGTTCGTCCGAAAGGCCAAACCAACTTCACAAATAAACGGTGCAGCAGACGCTGCCTTTGACTGATAAATTCTGCAGAGTTATGGAATGGAATATTTTTTTCCCAACTTGAGAATGATGTGAAATATGCATGCAAGGCAATAATGCATTATATGTATGGATTATTGGTCTGAATTGATGAGAAATGTTAGGATCACACAATTCTTCATCTAAAACTTTGAATAAAGACCATTCAAGACTTCACTATTTTATTGATGCTCCTGGTGGGTTAGAACCAAGTACACTAGAGTGGCCAAAAGTCTCCTCACTTTGTTTCCCAGCATAGCATTTCTATCCCTCTAATTATGTTATGTAAATCTACTGGACAGTCTAGGCCAGTGTTGGCGAACCTTTTCAGCACCGAGTGTCAAAACGGGAGCGCGTGTGCGCGCACGTGCGGGAGCACATGAAACCGGAAGAGTAGTTTCCTGGTGCGCATGTGCACGCAGGGAAACTGAACTTCCGGCATGAGCGCCGGTCTTCTGGCGCGCATGCGTGTGAAAATACCAGCTGGCCTGCACCGGAAACCAGAAGCTCAGATTTTCGGTGCGTGCCACTTTCCGGTTTCTGGCGCTCCTGCATACGCGAAGACCACCTGGCTGGCACGCACATGCGCGCTGGAACCCAGAAGATTAACAGGCAACGGCTGGCATGCCTTAAGAGATGGTTCTGCGTGTCACTTCCAGCACGCGTGCCATAGGTTCGCCATCACAGGTCTAGGCATAGAATGAGGGTCTGAATAGTGAAAGGGATTAAAATAAGCAGAGGTGCATTCTATGAGTCGAAAAATAATAATAATGCAAGCTAGCCTTGTTCCACATGCTTAACTGTTCCACATGTTTAACAATTGATCATTCATGTCATCCTTGACTTACAATCATCACTGGGACCAAACTTTCTGTCCCTAAGCAATGTAGTCATTAAGTAATTGCACCCAATTTTATGTACTTTTTTTGTAGTTGTTAAGTGAATCATCATGGTTGTTAAATGAATCCAGCTTCTCCCACCGACTTGCTTATTGGAAGGCCACAAAGGCAATCATGTGACCCGAGGACGCTGCAACCATTGTACATACATGTTGGTTGCCAAGTCCCTGAATTTTGATCACATGATTGTGTGGACCACTGCAACAGTGGTGTGAGGACTGGTGCAAGTCACATTTTTCAGTGCTGGTATAACTTTACACAGTTGTTAAACAAATTGCTGTAAGTCAAGGACTATCAAAATTGTATAGCATTCTCAGAAAAAAATAGTTTCAATATGTCTGCACCAAAAAAACAATTAAAAGATGAACAATCCGGCTGAAAATGAGAATCTGATGAGGCACCAAAATTTTACTTTCTTCCAAATTCTATGCAGTTGAAATTTATGTAAAAACTTAAATTTTGCTCTTAGTATTAGAAAATACATGCATGCATACACGTCATGCATACACACATGTGCACACAGAGGCATGCCCACAAATGGACACACGCACAATAGCTTCAGAAATTGAACAGACAAAATGGCTTTATACAATATTTGTATAAATATTGCTCTTTGAACAATATTAGTTTATCAAAATACGTAAATACGTAATGAACACTCCAATTAATTTTTTTCCTGAATTCCTTTATCTTCTATATTAAAAACAAATGTTTCCACATAAAAATGGCAGTTTCTTCCTTAAAATATACAATTGTCTTGTTTCCTTATAAAGTGTAAGATTCTCTTTGCACTGGATGAACCTTATGCTATGAAAAAATAATTCACTATAAAGAAGTAGCTATGCTATTTTATCTTATTTTTGAATGAGACCAATGTGTTGAATCTTAGCATATTAATCTCATTATAGCAGATCTGTAAAAGTTGACTTTTGGCTTTATTGTTGCTTTTTCATTATGGTTGCTGCATTCTGGGGTTTTTTTGGGGGGTAACCATTCAATGTAGCATATAATTTTTGTCCAGACATAAATCCTTCAAACCAGATGATGTAAAGATCTAATTCAGAATTAATGGAATACCAACATGCAAAATGACAACAATTACAAAAAGAAAAAAATAATGTATAGTGGCTGTGCTGGAAGTTTAACAGGTAAAGTGAACTTGATTTCTTGCAGAAAAATCCAGCCGGACTGTACATGCCTGCGAAGTGGGAAGAGATGAAGCTCTTGACAGATTTTTGGAACACTGAAGGAAACTGGATATTAAATGAATAGAAAGCCAAGGAACTGTTTCCATATGGGAATAGTTTGCTTGCCTTTCCTCATTCATGTGAGAGAGTTGGCACAAGCTTTCTGCAGATGCTTGAAGTCTGAGGACTAAGAGAAGCAAAGAATAAAATTTCACTAGTAAGATGATGAGATCCATATTTCAAGCATAAAGGACAGCTCACTACAGCAAGATAAAATTATCCTGAGAATACTTAAGATTCATATGAAATTAAAGGCAATGGGGAAACAGAAATTTCAATATCACTGATTCTTGGAATATTAGGGTTATTCCTGTGTTATCTTCAATACCATCTAAATTAAGGTACAGTAATTTTTCTTCACAACAGTAATAATCTGGTTGGGGTGACATCACCTTTTCCTGCCTTCTTACATCCAGGCTCCACAACCTTAATAATACACATTCAATCAACTGCAAAATCACTTCTGAAGCAATGTATTCACCAGTTCCTAACTTTTTAAACACGAGTAGTTCTTGTTGAATGGCCCCTTGTTCAGTGAATGTTCAAAGTTACGATGGTGTTGAAGAAGAGAGATTTACAATGGGTTTTCGTAGTTGTGGCCATTGCAGTATCCCCGTGGTCACATGATCACTGTTTAGGCGCTTGGCAACTGGCTCACAATTACAATGGTTGCCACATCCAGCAATCAGGTGGTTGCCATTTGTGACCTTCACTGCTAGTTTCCAACAAACAAAGTCAATGGGAAAGCTAGCAGGAAGTCACAAAGGGCAATCATGTGACCGCATAATGCTGTGACAATGCAAAATGTGCCTGAAACTACTGTTGTAAATTGTCATAGTCATGCATCAATTAGCGACCAAGTTGCTAGTCCCAATTACCATTTCAAGCAAGGACTACCTGTATGTATATATGCATGATTGATTTATTTGTATCACACCTCAAAGCAGTGAACATATCCAAACACACCTTCCTCTTACGATTTTATTATTATATATTAATAATTTTACTGTACCTAGATGGTTCTGGAAAACAGAAGCTGCTACCAAATATATTGTTCTTCCCACTCATCTTCAGTGACTTTTTAACTAATGAAATTCTGAAGGGGATATGTATATAGAACTTGGGAGAAATATATTATCTCCTAGACTACAGTACTTTAAGATTCTTCTTGCAATCTTTAAGACAAATTAGAAATAAGGCAAGAAGCAGTTCATTAAAAGTTAGCTCGTCTCTTAGAAGCTAAGCTCCTATTAAATCTTCAATTCATAATTAAGAATTAGATTTCAATAAATAATCATGAATTTTAAAAATAATCATAGAATCTTTCATTTAATCATGCAAACATGATGGGCAGTATAGAAATTTGATAAATACGAAAATGATTATATTCATAGTGATTTTTAACCAGTATTATACTTAAAGAATTCAAAGTTTACACTAACCTCTTCCGGGCATTATAATTACTACTAGTATAACTCAACTTAAATGGATGCTCCTAATCTGAATACACCTTAAAACCATACAATTATTTAAGACAATTTAAGAGTTACTTTAAAGCAGCCATGCTTTCTGCTAAGAACAATAATTATATATGATTTTGAGGGAGTGGACAAATCACTGTTTTCCAACCTCTCGAACATTTCACAAATTTCATAGAAATTGTTTATTTTGCTTTGCATGATTTTTGTCTTACCAGAACATTATATTTCTTAATATCTCCGAAGCATTAGGCTATGAAGAAATGTAATATCTGAAACACACTCATCTTTCTGAGTAAGAATTTGCATCAAATTCTGGTTAGCCAGCCTTAGATGTAGTTATAGGTGGTAAGTGTTAGAAAATCCAAGAGAAGAGCAGAGAAGGGGGGGGGGGGAATGACCCCGAAGAGAAGGGCAGAGTAGAGGGGGGGAAATGACCCCAATATCTTAGTGATGAGACTTGCACTAAAGGTTTACTGCTTGATATGAGAATGAATTATCCTAATAACATTACTGTCCAACATGAGAAATCATTTATCTCTGTAGCAGGTATAAGACAAACACTACAGAAACAATGGTATGCTCAACGCTTCAGTGCTTAAGACAGTCACCCCAAATAAGGAAAATGCATGGAAGGGAGGAACAATAGAAAAGGGAAAGTTTTTTTTAAACAGATAACAAGAAATAGTAGACATTTTAATTTTTTAATTGGCATTGATCCAATTTTAGTTGAACAGAATCATCATTTGGGCTATAAAAACGGGTATGTGGATGCAATTGTTTAATCAACTCAGATCAAATCAAATTTACTGATTCTCTGATTTGTCTCTTAGAACAAATAAATTTAAAGCAGCCTTTCCTTTCATAAGCACTGTGCCTATAGAATCAATGCCATGCATGCCACATCAGAGTCAATTGAGGATTTTAGACAGTGGTGAATATTAAGCAGCTAGAAAAATATTATCAAAGCAAAAAGTCACCAGGGCTGTGAATCAGCAGAACCATACCTTGCGGGGGGGGGGGGGGGGGGGAGCTTACTAGATACACTCATTTTTACTTCTCAGCTCTTACCTTTCACTTTGACTTGGTATTTGTTGCATTCTGGACAAGGAAGGAGTGTGAATTCCTCTGTTTGATACATAGAGTAATCAGTGCTTGCCACAACAATCTGGTCTCCAGGCTTCCAGCTGCTAACATCTTCTGACAAGTCGATTATCACTCCATGTACAGCTTTAACCTGAAAACCCCACTTTGGAACACCTTGGAACAAAAAATTAACAATTTTCTTGGTTCATTTTTTAAAAAGTCGTCACCTTTGCAAATGCTCAAATTGTATTATATCAAAACAGTTTAATGCACATGCAAATCAAATCAGCAAGACCAAAGGTAGTACAGAGCTAGATGTACTAAACTCCCTATGATTTTTCACCAACATCTACCAAAAATAATTGCAGTAGTATTTTTAAGTTTATTCTTGTGGATTATGAATGAGGAACCACCACTCGTAAGGAGTTAGGGTTAGGGTTGTCTCACATAGAGAATGATTTCTTGGATGAAAAACAAGGGTGGAACTGCAGAATACTCCAAAGTTCATATTATTTTTATTTTTACAATACTATCTGCCAGTACTGTATGTAACCTAGTGGTGAAGACACTCGTCTCCCACATGGAAGGTTGAGAGTTCAATCCTAGATAACAGCAGAAGTTTTTCTCTTAGGGCATAAAGAAAAAAATATCTGCTGCGAACTGCACATGGTGTCAGGAAGGGCATTCGGCCAGTAAACACTCAGTTCCATCCAGTCGCCCAGACTTTACCCCAAATTAAGGGATTACACAGGATCCTTAAAAAGGAGTATTGTATGTAATATGATTCAAGCACATCAGAATATAACTGGAATGCCTAATATTTATTAATTATAGTCAAAGTATTTGAATTAAAATCTAGGTTGCTATAAGCCAGAGATGGCGAACCTTTTTTTGTTTATGTGCCAAAAGGGGGGAGTGCGCACGTGTGTGCCCACACCCATAATTCCATGCGGAGCCCCCCCTGCGCATGCGTGTGTGACCCCCCCAGCACGCAATGGCACACCCGTTTTTCGATCTCCCCAGGCTCCAGAGCCTTTCTAGGGCAAAAACGTCGTTCCCCACCACCCCAGAGGCTGAAAACAGGCTGTTTCCTGATTCCCAGTGGGCCCAGAAGGCCCTAAAATCATGCATGTGCGCGTGCCATAGGCTCACCATCACGGCTATAAGCTATGAGCCTTCTAATTTTGCCTCTATGCAACAGACAGAAATATAGGAACCTATTTTTTCTTTCATACTTGATAGATCTCAACAAAGCACATTTCTAATTTAAGAATATTTAATAAATCATCATGTTTTAAGCATATTGATTAAAGAGCTACCAAAACCATGATTTATATTTTCCTATTTAAAAGTATGAAGGTGACATCTGTCCTTATACAAAAAAAATATTTTAATTAATTTCCATGGCTTTTTTGTAAACATTTTAGATCAAAAGATGTTATTTGCTACAAATAAAAATCCTTTCACAAATATTAGAAAGATTGACATTTCGTAAAAAAACAGTGCTCCCCACACAAAAACTGAACAAGAAAACAATACTGAGTTTTCTTGCCAGCAGACGTATCTTGTATATCTATCCCAAAGTTCCATATTTCCTGTGCTTATTAAAACAAGGACATAAAATAGACATTTTGATTATTTTTAAACTTTTCCTTTTTTTTTACTTCTGGCCTCCAAACAGACTACAGCTTCTCATGATCAACATAAGGTACATAGCAATAAAGATGTGTTCTAAATCAGTGTTTCCCAACCTTGGCAACTTGAAGATATCTGGACTTCAACTCCCAGAATTCCCCAGCCAGCATTCGCTGGCTGGGGAATTCTGGGAGTTGAAGTCCAGATATCTTCAAGTTGCCAAGGTTGGGAAACACTGTTCTAAATACAGCAAACCTAGCTGCACAAGATAACCAAATTAAATTTTGTTTTCTAAAATAATAAATAAATAAATAAATAAATAAATAAATAAATAAATAAATAAATAAATAAATAAATAAATAAATAAATAAATAAATAAATAAATAAATAAATAAATAAATAGCATATTCCTACCAGCAATCCATTCACTGAAAGCCCTCACAATAAATTTCTGGCCATCCACTGTGAAAAATTCTTTTTCTGCAAGAGCTCTTCCTCCTGTGCTGTGATTTTCATAGTCTCTCACAGATTCATTACAAGATGAATTTCCCTCACCAATTACGCTCACTAAAGCCCAGGCCTGCCTGTAAGAAGAGAGCACAACTTTAAATACTTACCCTAAATAGGGTTTCTTTTAAAAAAACAACAACAATACATGGAAAAATATCAATTAAAAAAATCCAAATAAAATATTCTTCACTTTGATGCATTAAGGAATATTTCCCAGTTGTTCAATTTCATGTTTCAGAAAAGTAGCTTCAGTGGGGATTATAATATTCTCATTATGACAAGTATCAGGTTGTCACGTGGCTGGAGAATCTTGTTTTGATGTATTCAAGAATTAATTCCCAAGAAAGGACTGCAGAATTCTCTTGAACTTAATTCTTTACACTCTTAAGCTTATATGCAAACCAAAAGAGATAAAAGCTTAAGTTTTAAAAAAAACTACTTACAGACAAATATTTGATTTCAAATGATTTTTTAAAAACATACGGAGATAAGCATTGTGCACGCTTGTTTACCAAAAAGGAAGATAACTTTGAACTGAAGATACTTCCTCAAAAAGGGAGATTATATAAGAAGAAAGGTATAAATACCCACAAAAATCCTATTCTTTTGCTGGGGGAGGGGCGGGGAGGGAAAGGAAAAGAAAGGTTGACTCAGCCTTCCATCCTTCCGAGGTCGTTAAAATGAGGACCCAGATTGTTGGGGGCAATATGCTGACTCTGTAAACCGCTTAGAGTGGCCTGTAAAAAGGACTGTAAAGTGGTATATAAGTCTAAGTGCTATTGCTAAATGAATCAGTGTATCTCAGCGCTGCAGTTGAACACCTTAGTCCATTGGCGTGAAGGCCTCACTGTAGATACCCTATAAATTACTTGTTCAAGCTAGAAAGTAAGCCAAGACCAACTTCTCTACTCCTCCCTATCTCCTGAAAATTTATACATTCTTGACAGAAAGTTTCTGCCTTTACAGCTATCCTGGTTTCTACACTGGGTCTACACTAAGACACCTTTGATTTGATATGACCAGAACCAAGATTCCCATTTTCTTCCTCCTTCTCTATCTTTTCTCTGCTTTCTTCTCTCTCCCCCCCCACCCTCACCCCTTTGTGTTGGCAGTCCACGGGTTTGATTAAGATACAAAGGGCTCAGGATCAATTCACAACTATTTTTAACAATGGAATGTAAGCATTTTTCTGTATATAGCACAAAACCGTAACATGTTTCTCTACAGAGTTAGTCATTATTTTTATTAATTTATGTTTAAACAGTTAGTAGGAAAGGCTGCTTAAGTAGTCACTAAACTCATTCTACTTAACAGATGCCTCATCTCTACAGCTCAGCAAATCCCACAGCAGTCAAGACCAATAATGTTGCTATGAAGTAATTCCTCCAGTGAGGAATGTAGCAAACATAATAATCCCCCTCAAATCAATCAGAAATAATAACTGCTTGAACGTTACTCAGTCACTTGTATAATCATTATAATTACAATTCAATCATTTCTACTGAAAGATTGCTTCATGTATTAACATCGCATTTTAACTCGGCTTTCCCCAGTGTTGAAGCCCTCTAAGAAATGTACATTTCAATTCTCAGAATCCTCTAATTAGCATAATCATCGCTGAGAAATTTTGGCGTTATCTATATATATAAAAGCAAAAACCACTCACACATTAATCACGAAATCTCCAGAACTGTAAAGCCTACAAACCTGAAATTTGCCACGTATTTTCCTCTTGCCTTCTAGGTGCTCACTAAGAAAGGATTTTTCAAAATGGCCATGAGCATGAGTATTTCTTATGTTATTATTAACAAGCTCTGATGCTAAGGAGTTCTACCCCCCCTCCCCACCTGAAAAGAAATCTGATCCAAATGCAAAACACAAGCAGAGGGCTTTCAGTTTCGCTTTTGCTTTTACAGCAGCAAGCAGCTTTACTACAGAACAGTTGAGCTAAGCCACACACAGACTCCTTCCTGTCTCCTTCTTGCTCACATAGCAAATACTGTTTGAGTTTCCAAACACCCCTCAACTCTCTCACACACTAACAGGACGCTAGCCAGATGAATACCAATGGATGCTGGTAGGCAGAGACAGATCCCCCCCCCCGTTATTTTCCTCCTCAGTTCAGACGAATCTGTTCCTTCTACTGTAACACCAGTTAAAGGGAAAAGAGGCAAAAAACGCAGGAAAAGTTTTACAGATGCGATTAGGAAAACACACGTAAGGGAAGCTGCCTGTTTCTCCCATGGCCAGTTAAGATGACTTAAAATTTAAAGTATCAGCATTTGCTTAGTTTATACCAATACTTAAGATTTTTGGACTAATAAGCAACTTTACTCTCAATTTGAAGGAAAAAAGCAGCTATTAATATATGTTTATAGTCTTATACAAAAGATACAGTTAGGCAGATAAATGGCAGCTTTGAAAATTTAGGCATGCAATTCAAACTGATGTAATTGGACATCAAGCTTTTACAGAGCTCTATATCTAACTACATCCTTACCTCCCTACATGCTAAAACTCTTAACTTTTCCTATGCAAGCATCAAACAGCTTACAAGAAACGCATCCAAGAATGGAGCCATACTAAAATAAAGCAGCAATATCTATTCCCGAAATACCAGGTTTCCTAGATACCAAGAAAATTTACCCAAGAGTTTATTAAAGAACACCACATCTTTTGAATGAAAGTTTATGGTTTGGGGGCATTTTGCCAAAGGCTGGCTGGCTCCCCCCTTTTTTTATTTCTACAAATAGTTTAAAGCTGCTCTCTTTCCCTGTGCAGTCATTTTAGTGGGGTGTATATGGGTTGTTGTTTGTAAATACTGATGCATTAATGAATATTAAGGAGCAGAGTTTATTATAATAATATGTACAAAATATTCAAGTTGGACATTCTGCCATATAGCTCAATGCTGAATCCTTAACTACAGCATGTTATGATGTTCCAGAACAGAATTGGCACCATGGGGAGGGTCTATGACAACTCGCCATGGCCAACTCACTGCCGCCAACTTGCCACAGCCAACTTGCCCTGGCCTACTCACTGGAGGACAACTCGCCACGGCCATCTCGCCACAGGACAACTCACTGCGCGACAAAATTATACTAATATCAAAGAAATGATGGAATAGAATAATTAAAGAAAGGATGCAAAAGGAGGGGCAGAATGAAATGTGAATGGCAAAAATTAAAATAATTTTTATTTATTGTAAATAATTAAATAAAATTGTTCAATTGTCCTGCAGTGGGTTGTCCCGCGGGAAGTCGCCCATGATGAATGGACTGTGGCGAGTTAGTAAGTAGGCTGTGGCGAGTTGGCCACAGCAAGTTGAATGGGGCAAGTTGTCCCATTTCCCCATCGGGATGTGGGGAGGGAGGAAATTTCTTCTGTTGTAGTCTCCCTATTGCTGACAGACAGAAGCAGTACCTATGACCCATGACACTCAAACCAAGTTTTTCTGATTATTTTAAATTTGTTTTAAGGACTATAGAAGATAAAATATAGTCATGACATAACATGTTATTTCACCATGATACTTGGTTTCCAATCTTTTATCTTCCCATAATCCCTTTTTTTACCCTCTTTTAGAAAAGGGGTTTCCAACCCCTGGTCTGTGGACAGGCACTGGTTGTCGGAATGCAGAAACTGGGCCACGGCAAACAAACAAAGCCCCATCCACGGAATGCAGGCAGCACATAAAACCATGCCCCCTCCGGTCCATGGAAAAACCTCTCTCCACGGAACTGGTCCCTGGTGCCCAAAAGGTTGGGGGCCATTGTTTCAGAATATTAAGGAAGTTAGTATAAGAGGTACTCTTATTCTACATTTCATTAAAATAATAATTTCAAAATCAGGCCAATGTCTTTACGTGATTTCTCAGAATACATATACTTGAGTAGGCAATAAATGCACACTTAAGATTGTATAAATATGTAAAATGCCACTCTTAACAAATTCTTGCATGCCTCCTTTAGATGTACATACAGAGTCATTGATTTCCCAATTGTCAAAACCAAAACATCTGGTTGCCTTGTGTATTATGAAGAGAAGAACTGACTTTCACACTGCTGGTTATAAAAATTTATAATCAAGTCACAGAGATTATAAAACAGTTTGGTATAAATAAGAATAGAAGGGCAAGAGTTTGTTTTCTTTGTCTGCTGCCAGAGCAGGTTAGTAGGCTAATACATGTAACTGAAAATATTATGGATTTATCTAGGCATTAACCTACAATATAAAAGCAGAGCAAATGAAATTTTCTTGTCCCATCCTCCTATTGCCAACCTTTTTGAGTAACCCTGAAACAGATTTCTTGAATTTTAGAGACAATGTTGAGCAGTCTGGTTAAACTGCAAGTACTAAACAGGAAGGGAAATATTGAATAAAATTGTGCAAAGGAATATTTTGCACTATATACAGGGGATCCCTTGGGCACTATCCTGCAGTCTCTTTCCTCTTTGGGTCCCATCTCTTCAATCATTTCTACCTCACATCTTTCAAAGAACATTTCTACTGCCTATCAGGGAGAAGTCCTGGATATTTCAATATTTCCTTGAAATCTATTTTTATACCAAATGATCAATACTGCATAATAATGGGTATGCAGTCAATTTTTCAGAAGAAACCAACATGGAGGTATTTCTGCTTAACCATTTCTCAACGATCAGTTTGATATGAAAAGCAGTAATATTAAATGGGAGGGGGAACAGTGGTGTGAATTTGAAGAGAAAATAAACAGCATTTGTCTAAATATATACTGTGAAATTGGATTTGGAACATGGAATTGCTTTACTTATTTTTAATGCCATAATCAAGTGACTTGGGGTGGGGGTAGGAAATATATGATTTTTTCCTAGACCCGTGATGGCGAAGCTATGGCACGGGTGCCACAAATGGCACATGGAGCCATATTGGTGGGCACGCGAGCTCAGGTCCGGCATGCATGTGTGCACCAGCCAGCTGATTTTCGGGCCTTCTGGGCCCACTGGGAGTCGGGAAACAGGCTGTTTCCAGCCTCCAGAGGGGGTGGGGAAGGCCGTTTTCGCCCTCCCCAGGCTCCTAGAAAGGCTCTGGAGCCTGGGGAGAGCGAAAAATGGGCGTACCATTGCATGCTGGGTGCAGGGGGGTCATGCGTGCATGTGCGGGGGTGCATGGAATTATGAGTGTGGGCACGCACACACGTGATCCCCCACATCCCCCCCTTTTGGCACGCGAACCAAAAAAGGTTCGCCATCACTGTCCTAGACACTAAGGAGGAAAGTAAGTTGGCCGAATTTGTTTTGAAAGGGTATACATTTCAATATATCACGTGACATGGTGAATTTTGATTTTTGTTGATTTTGCCCACTTCAACCAGATATCAGTTGCCCAGAATTGGATGGCAAGTGGATAGCCATATGTGCATCAAAAAATAAATGTATCACTTAGGTTGGAGTTAGGGGTAGTTTAATATCTTTTGTAAGGATTATCAGAATTGTGAAGCATTGATTATTGTTATGGAACTTCCTGATGTGGCTCTGCAAATCATACTCAAAAAGTAATGTGTTTATTAGCCTTTATATTTATATATTAAAATAAGCTGAGGTCAGATCTCAAATAATATAAGGACCACCTTTAAAATAATTTTTTAACCAAGAGCACGGAGGCTTTTTGCAAAAACCGAGTTTTTTTTTTTTTTACCTATAACTCAATCCTTTGACGAGCTTACTTCCCAGAAGATCCTGAATGGTTCTTTTCGTTTCTTCTAGTAGGTTTTTAGCAGCTGAGTCTGCTACAGCAATAGCAACAATGCGACCAAAATGCTGAGCCTTTAGAAAATCCTGAAGCTTTTTGCTGTCATTGTGAGATTCATGAGTATCAAACTTCCCATTTTTCAAAACCTTTGAGGTGTCTTGGTCAATCACTCTCACGTTTAGAGCTCGGAAAAACTCCTTTTCGTATGTGTAGGATCCAGAGGCCAGCCCTGAAGAATATAGAGTCTTTGACAGGGACGTCCACGATAATTTCTGAGCGCCATGCAATTCCAGTGTTCCACCAGGGCCCACGCCCACAAATTTTTCACCAAATGTTGGCACATAATCACCTTCGTTTAATTTGCCGTATAAGATTATAGTTGCTTTGGACTTATAGCGACATTTTTCTGCTCCAATATGAAGCATTCCACCATCCTTTATTAGGATGAAACGTGTTTTCAGGGTAATATTTTTAGATCCACTTTCATCATCCCCAAAGACAAGTAATCCTGTAGGAAATAATAATGTTAGGTAAGCAATTCTTAAATATGTAGTAGCAACATATATATGGCCGAAAGGCAAAAGGAAGCTATGATGTTTCCTTCCATACACCAGGATGACTCGACAGAAAAAACATATATAACCCTTTCCTGGTGAAGCGCTGATAGGGAAGAGAACCTGGCCTAGAGGTTAACACTTCTGCCTTACAAGCAGACTGACTGCCCAGGTTCAAATCCCACTACGGGTATGGCTATCTGATGAGAGCAAAATAGCTCGAAATAGATCTATAATAATAGTCTCCCTTTATTTTCATTTATCAGCAAAAAAATGTTTTACACACACACACACACACACACACACACACACACACTGCTTTAAATGAGGACTGCAAATCACTGGGTATACTCCAATTAACACCATACAGATAACCTTTAGATTAGAGATTTGCATAAAATACCATGTGCATATTTGGGGTTATACTAAGGCTTTTGACATGTTTGCAGCATACTTGCCAAAACACCCCAAAACAAATGGATACTTTTCCTTACTATTAGCCATAAATGCTAATGAGGCATTGATATGGTAAATCTGAAAAACCTAAGACTACTCTTCATAAAATCATTATTAAACAAAAGCAAGATGGGTGATAAAGTCCTTCTTCACGGTTGCTCTTCAGGAATCTTCTGTTGACAGTCAATGTATGGCAGACTATGACTTGGAAAGCGTGAAGAATATATAGTAAAAATAATGAATCAATGAATGAAGGGAAAAATAAACATGTTCCGGATGGTGAAGTAAGAGAAATGGAAAGGATAGAATCTAATTGAAGAAAGATGATCTGATCTTGCTGAGCAGGGTTGGTTAATACATGTAGAGAAGCAAAGGCTAAAACGTATGCTAGAAAATATATTATCTAGTTTGTTGTGGATCCATACGAAAATAGGAGTTTAAAGATAGATGAGCACTGTTTATTACATTCCAGTGAATAATAGTAATGGGGGAAAAACAAGTTTTGGGGGAAATTGTGTAACATGCTGAATAAATGTGAAAGGGGGAAAGATTATTCCATTAGGTGACGTGAATGGATATCAGGAAGTAAAAAATTATAGGGGGAAAATGAGCTGGATATTTGGAGACCCAAGAATGAATAAGGCTGGTGGCGGCAAGTATCTGCTTAGAAATATATGTGATTTAAATATTATTTGCTTCATGCATATACATGGAAAATGAATGAATAATAAAAGCACGTCTGATTTGATTGTTTGTGATAAAAGAGTTAAAAGAATTATGAAGGACATTGAAAGCAATGAGAGGTTTTGAATGTGAAACATAACAGCGTTTAATGGTGTCAAGAGTGGACCTTGGAGAAAGAATAGAATGGAAGAAGTACAACAAGTGAAAGGGGAATTAATACAGAGACAAAGTGCAAGTTCTGTATGAAAATGCATTAGAATATACACTACGAAATAGATGTGGAATGGATATTAAAAAAGGATGGGGAAACTACTTAGAACAGTGGTCCCCAACCTTTCCCCAAACCTTTCCAGCCTTATGGACTGGTGAGGAGAGAGGGAATGGTTCTGCACCAGCAGTGGATGAGCATGTGCACCCCATTTGTGCAAGTGGCATTTGCACATACATGCCCACCGCTAACGTAAATGGAGCTACGCATGCGCCAGGGTGGATTTGATTTAAATCAAGTCGATTTAAATGAAGTTGATTTAAATCGTGATTTAAATCACTAATAAAAAGGCTTGATTTAAATCAACTCGATTTAAATCATAATTTTTAAAGAACAACTGTCATCTCTGTCCTGCAGCGGCTTCTCCTCTGACCCGCTGTTCACTCACTGACAGTCCCATTCACTTTAATGGGATGGCTGGTGATGCGGCAGTGACACAACAAAAGGTGAGGGGCGTGGCAGGCAGCAGGTGAGTGGATGCCCGTTAACAGGAGCCGGGGTGGCGCAGTGGTTAAAAGCAGCACTGCAACCTTCAGCTGATTGCTAGTTCAGCAGTTCACCTGTTCAAATCTCACCAGGCTCAAGGTTGACTCAGCCTTCCATCCTTCCGAGGTGGGTAAAATGAGGACCCAGATTGTTGGGGGCAATATGCTGAACTCTGTAAACTGCTTAGAGAGGGCTGTAAAGCACTATGAAGCGGTATATAAGTCTAATTGCTATTGCTAGTGCTACTAACAGGCGCTGCCATGATGAATCTGAAATGACAGGTGCTCTTTAAATGTAAGGACTCATTCTTGCTGGTAGTTAGAATCTTCAATATTATTATTTGCAAACAAAATGAAGGTTTCCTATTTAACTTGCAGAGCTTGGATTCATTGAATGAGTTTACCAAAAATGTAAATATTGCAGAATATACAGCGTCATGCTGCATAACTAAGCTCCATTTCATGCTGAATAAACTAAATTATTAATGTATCTTAAATAAAAAACTATCTTTAGATAGATTTTTACTCCAAAAGCATTTTATTAAAATATATTTTGATAAAAATAAAAAAAATCCGATTTAAATTTTAAAAACCTGATTTTTTTCATTTTTTTAAAAAAAAACCATCGATTTTTATCCAGCCTGGCATGCGTGCATGCTTGCCCACTGCTTGTGCAAGTGGCGCTGTGTACATATGCACTCACCTGCCACTTCCGTGGTCCGGTTCCAAATGGGCTGCGTTCGGGGGCTTGGAGACCCCCGGCTTAGAACCAAATGAAAATAATATGTTATAGAATGGCATAGAAGAATATTGAGTTTCACCAATGGGAAGTATGAAAATGTTAGTTAGAATGATAAATTGAAAGTTCTAGGCAAATGCAAAAATCTAGAATAAGGATACAAATTTTTATAACTTTGTAAAAATTTCACCTAAAGATGGGGAAATGGATAAGAGAAATATTAAGGTCTGCAAATGACAACTGAAATGCAGATTCAAAAGTACTGTGTTGTGTGTGAATGTTTGCAAAGATATGAGAATGTATAAGAGAAAGTTTATGCCACCTTGTTCTCCTAAAATGAGAACTAAATATATCAGGGTAAGTAAGCAATGAGAAATGTGGGTGTTAGAACAAGAAGCAATAGGCTATAATAAATAGGCAATGAATGAATGTGGATTGAACCCACAGTATGAAAGAAGTACATTCTTGGGGTTCGGTCATACAAAGGTTGGACAAGGACTAAACAGCATTGAAAAATGTAAATATGCATTAAAATTTAAAGATATGTTGTACGCTGTCTTGCTAAATCTGGTCACTTTCTTGTAAAGTTATCAGTCAAGCTTATTGTGTAAGGTTCCTAAAACACTGATGGCTAAGCAGTATTTAATTTGCTTGGTATATCTGGCAGAGCAGCAAGAAATATAGTAAAAGATTCCATGTACTAATAAAAACTGAAAATGGACACAACAGCAGAAAACAGCAAGGCGAAAGAACTACTGTATATACAGACCAAGATGATTTTAAATAAAAAAGGGATTGGGTACACAATTTTAATAGCTACTTAATTATGTCCTATTTACTATAGTTATAGTGAGAGTGAGAAAGAGAAAACTTATTAACATAGTGCAGTACTGTTTTTAACTTACTTGTTAAGAAGATATCACAGAAACAAAATAAGTTACTAAATGGGTGCCTAGTAGTTTTTATATGTATAAAAAAGAAAAAAAAATGGTGTTCTCAGGCAAATAATTTGTGGCAGGGGGAAATCTATCTTATTTGCCATTATTTTCTACATTATTCTTTATAGAGTTTACTAGTGTAATTTAGTGTGCATTTTCTCCCTTTGCTTCTTGCTAGAAATATTCTTGAGCAACCTTTCTAAGTTGTTTCTACTGGCTTGGAACATGGGACATTCTCGCCTCAAACCATCTAGGAGACAGCTTGGTGAACCACCATTATATATTATCACACTAGCTGTGTGTTCCTTCTCCAAAGGACAGGAAATAAATTGGGAGGAAACTTCCTTCCGATAAAATGATTTGAAGTATCTGTTCTAAACTTGGGTGGTTATTCAACCGTTTTTCCTTCTTGGGGATATCACTTGCAGTAAATATGGATAACTGCCAAGATGCACAGCAATCCTGACATATGTGGATTTTTGTAATTGGCAGCATGACAGCTGTAATTTCTTGGAACTCTATTAATAGCCTGAACGGATACAGTTTTTCAAAAGATGTCAAATGAAATAATACTGAACATGGACTACCCAAAGTAGAGAAAAACATCTTAGCAATGAGCCAATCCATACTAATTTCATTCAATGAACATTTCCCCTGTCTCTTTAATCATATCAGATTTTAAAGTACAACATGATGGCTAGGACTGTCATAAGATTCTATCAGTTTCTCTGGCCAGATAAGTTTCTTTGTGGATAACAATGAGAAAAATGGAACCTTTGTGCCAGTGAGTGTTATTTATTGTAATAAAACTGTAGCAGAAAATTATTTATTCATTTTCCTTGCTGCTCCCTAGATATCCTTTCAGTTAATAGTAGTACTGCTGCACACAGCTATTAGCATAAAATAAAGACAGTGTCAAGGATCAAAGTCTAACAATGGAGACAAATACATTAACTATATACATGATTGCCCAATTCAGACATAAAACTAGGGTAAAGAGGACATATTTTTGGTAAAAGAAATTAAGAGCATGGTTTTAGCCATATTATCACAAAAGGCCAGTTTTCTTGGGGGGTGGGGAATGAATGAAGCTGGGGAAAACTGTATTTAAAGTGATTGCATTGAGCAGGGGTCACCAACCCCTGGTCTGTGGACTGGTACCTGGCATGCTAGAACCTGGGCATGCAAACAAGTGAAGCCCCATTCATGGGATGCTGGCAGCATGCGAAACCACGCCCCCTCCGGTCCACGGAAAAACCTCTCTCCACGGAACCCGTCCCTGGTGCCTAAAAGGTTGGGGGCCACTGACATAGACTAAAGAAACATGGGTAGGAACTATGCTTCTGTCACTTGAGTAATTTTTAATGCACAATGCAGATTTTTTTTTCCAGATGCCTAGTCTATTCAGCAAGTAACTACAGCTAATGCATAAATAAATAAAAAAAACCTTGCCCTCATCCCATTCAGGTTAGCATTATGAACTGCTTTGCCTACCTCCATCCTGTATAACTATGGAATGCACCGTGGCATCCAAATTCAGACGGAAGAGATCTCCTTTTTGGATTACAATTCTCTTTTCTCTATCATGTCCTGGATTCCAGTTTTTAAGGCGGGGATTTTGATCTGGACAGTTCTCTGTAATACAATGGGATAATAATTGCAATTAAAGTACTACAGTATTCAGGAAATTAATACAGCAGTGATAATATACCACTCACTCCGCTAATTTTTAAATCAAAATAAAATGCCCAATATTGAAAACAAATTCATATTGATCTAATAGATATTTTAATGTTATAATCCAGTGATGGCTAACCTTTTCCGGACTGAGTGCCCAAAGCGCGTGCCTGAACCCCCAAAATGCAATGCTCATGTGGCCCCCGCACATGTGCCCCGCCCCCACACATGTGCCCCCTCCCCCCACCCCCGTGCATGCACATGTGCCTCCCGCATGCACTCCCCCCATGCATGCCCCCGCCCCCGCGTGGCAGAGACCCGAAGACCAGCTGGCTGGCAGGAGGTGCATGCGCATGTGCGGCGGAGCTGAACTGGAGTGACTGCTCGCGTGCCCAGAGAGAGGGCGCTGCGTGCCACCTCTGGCATGCGTGCCATAGGTTCGCCATCACGGTTATAATCCATTAATTTTTGAATATTTCACAAAACCTTATCTGGTAAGTAAGGTGCCCTTTGTCACAAGTTAACTTCTGAAATCAAACTATATTTTAGATCAGTCTTCTCCAGACATGTTGGACTAAATTCTCAATCATCAACAGTTACCATACCCATTGATAGATGTGACCACTGTCATTAAAAGTAGCTGAAAGCCTTACTGGGGATGACAAGGATCATAGTCAACAAGTAGGGAAGGTGCTGATTGGAGAAAGTCTTACTGAAGTAGGTATGTACCCAAAGCTCTCTTTCCAGAACAAATTCTAGTAATTTAGGACCCCTCTAATTTAGGGAGAAAAATATTAAGAAGTCCTCTCTTACTTTTTCACCAGAAAATAAAATAACTCATTTGCTTTTAAAAATAATTTCATTTTTTGACAACTTCAGCAGTTAGGAAATGTTTCTAGACAAACAAATTTAACCACTACTAAAGTCACTTGAAGATTGGTTGCTCTCATTGTCAGAAAATGTCCCCTAGATCAGCTTTGCTGGCTGAGGAATTCTGGGAGTTGAAGTCCACAAGTCTTAAAGTTGCCAAGGTTGGAGACCCCTGGGGCCTAGGTTGTATCTCTCTTTGACAAGCTTCCACCCATTACTTCTTGTCCTGCTTGCTGGTGCCCTACGTAATAAGTCACTCCCACTTCTTTGTGACAGCACCTCAAGTACTGAAAGACAGCTATCATGTCCTGTCCCCCCTCCCACAAATCGTTCTCATTGATAAGCTAGTCATAACTAGATCCCTCAAGTATTGCAATTTTTGCCTGGCAGAATGGAACATTATAGAAGGAATTGTTAGCTGCTGTGCTGCTATGGCCAGGAAAGAAGCTCCACCTGGAAAACAAAAACAAAAAATTCCTTTCCTGGTAGACTGCCTGTATTTGCATTGCTTAGTAGCAGGCAAAACAAAGGAATCTCTACTAATCATGGGTACATCCTTATTCAGCAATGTACTGTAACTCTTTCCTTTGCAGCTAAAATGTGAAAGGGATAGAAAAACTTCAAATGAATCTTTGCAGCAAACTCTAACAAGGATTGCATCCACTATGCACAAGTGCATAATACAGACATCATCACAAATCAAAATAGGGTTTTGTTTTTTCACTTTTAAGTGCACTCCAAAGTTTCTAAAAAAAGAGGGCTGAAGAGCCATCATATAAATTCTAAACATTTATCAAACGAGCCAGTTATTCCTTTTACTTTTTCACACACACACACACCAAACCCCAGAATGGGTTTTTCAAGCAGCCAACCAAACCAAGGCACAGCACAGCACAGCACAGCACAGCACAGAAAACTTTTTTAAAAGGTATGGCTTGTTATATTTTGGGGTAGGTTGCAAGGTATTGATATGCTTTAGTCATGCTGATCAGAATACATTTGAGCTTTCAGAGTGCATTTGAAAATGCAGAGGCATTTCATTTGTACAGGAATCTCAGCATCAACATTTTAAAATCATGTTTTTAAAAAACAAAGTTGACTGAATAAGGCCACAGTGGCTCGGTTCCCATGTAATACTAAGCTCTTAAGATTCAAATCACCTGGCATGTTAGGTGACCAATTTTCAAACAGCTAAGTAAATACAAAGTTTACAGACAACGATGAATCCGCATACAGACGGATTGAACAACTAGCCTCATGGTGCGGACCGGAATAATCTGGAACTGAACACACTCAAAATCGTAGAAATGGTGGTAGACTTTAGGAGAAACCCTCCCATACTTCCACCTCTTACAATACTAGACAACACAGTATCAACAGTAGAGACCTTCAAATTTTTAGGTTCAATCATATCTCAAGACCTAAAATGGACACCTAACATCAAAAACATCATCAAAAAAGCAAAAGCAAAGAATGTTATTTCTGCGTCAACTCAGGAAGCTCAAACTGCCCAAGGAGCTACTGATACAGTTCTATAGAGGAATTATTGAGTCTGTCATCTGCACCTCTATAACTGTCTGTTTCAGTTCTGCAACCCAACAAGACAGACAGATACTTAGAAGATAATTAGAACTGCAGAAAAAACAATTACTGCCAACCTGCCTTCCATTGAGGACCTGTATACTGCAGAAGTCAAAATGAAGGCTGTGAAAATATGTATAGACCCCTCGCATCCTGGACATAAATTGTTTCAACTCCTACCCTCAAAACGACGCTATAGAGCAGAGGTCTCCAACCTTGGCAACTTTATGAGGTGTGGACTTCAATTCCCAGAATTCCTCAGCCAGCATGGCTAGCTGAGAAATTCTGGGATTTGAAGTCCACACCTCATAAAGTTGCCAAGGTTGGAGACCTCTGCTATAGAGCACTGCACATCAAGACAACTCTAGCACTTAGACTTATATACGGCTTCATAGTGCCTTAGAGCCCTCTCTAAGTGTTTACAGAGTTCAGCATATTGCCCCCAACAATCTGGGTCCTCATTTTACCGACCTCAGAAGGATGGATGCTGAGCCGGTGAGATTTGAACAACTGAACTGCAGCTAGCAGTCAGCTGGAGTAGCCTGCAGTGCTGCACTCTAACCACTGCACCATCTCGGCTCATAATACACAAGAACAGTTTTTCCCCGAACGCCATCACTCTGCTAAACAAATAATTCCCCCAACACTATCAAACTATTCACTAAGGCTACATTACTATTACTATTAATCTTCTCATCTTCCTATCACCCATCTCCTCCCACTTATGACTGTATGACTATAACTTGGTTGCTTGTATCCTTACGATTTATATTGATACTGTTTCCTGATTGCTTATTTGTACCCTATGACTATCATTATGTGTTGTACCTTATGATTCTTGACGAATGTATCTTGTCCTTTTATGTACACTGAGAGCATAAGCACCAAAGACAAATTCCTTGTGTGCCCATTCACACTTGGCCAATAAATAATTCTATTCTATTCTATTCTATTCAGCTAACCCTCAAACCAAACACTGTGGTTTACCCAGAATGTGGAGGTCTCCCTATAGCTGCTATGCAATGCTGCAGAGAGATATGGCTGCTTTAATGAACCATAGACAGCTGCACACTGCACTCTAACACTTCCAAAGAGCTCCTACACTGCCTGACAGATAAGATTAGTTTGAAATTAACAGCCTTTACTTTTCAAATGTATGTATGTGTATATGTGTAAGCATATTTATATACCTGTGTGTGTGGATATGTGTGTGTATTAACATTTTTAAAAAAACACCTGAGTATCAGAGTCACTCCTACACTGGAGATATCCAATGACATTTGGCCTTTATGAAAAAAGTCAGGTACAAAACACGCCAAGGCCAGGTTACAGAAGCATGGAAATTAAATTTAACTTACATTATAATCTAATTAACATTAATTGTATTAAATATAAGTTATCTTCCCAATTATTTAATGACATAATTCAGCCGCCACTTTTGGTGGCACTTCCGAGGCTGCCTTGAGTTCCAGACTCTTTAATTTAGCGGCTTTGAAAAAAATGTGAAACTTGTATTTCTTGTGCTTTTGTGGCAAATGTGATGTACTGTGCAGTATAAAATGCAGTTTTGTACTTTGGAGAGACTTTATGTGTTGATGAGACTACATCAAATATATTTTCAGAAAAAAGACCAAAAACCAACTTCAGAACTATATGCACACTAACCAACTCTTATACCAACTACAATATTTTCTGTGATTTTTGATATATCAGAGAAATGAGATCTATTAAAGTACTGTCATCATTAAAAATTGAGGGAGATAGAGGGAGGGGAGTAGTATGAAATATAGAGCAGCAGTCACCAACCGATGGTCCGTGGACCACTGGTGGTCCGCAAGAAAATTTTGGTGGTCCGCAGAAAAATTATTTTCATTTTTATATTGCACTAAATACTATTTTTTTAAAAAAAAATCTTATTAGTGGTCCGCGGGATTTAAAATTATGAATTTAGTGGTCCCTGAGGTCCAAAAGGTTGGCGGTCCCTGATATAGAGGGAAAACAGATGGGAGATAAAAGTACAAAAGGTGCAAAATTAGGATATTTGTTTATGGCATATTGGACAGAAATGTATAATTATGTATGTTTTGATATGATTTACGGTATATGTATGGACGTCTATGTAAAGTTGGTGAAAAAATAATTTTTTTAAAAAAATTAATTTAAAAAAAAATTTAAAAAAATATTTTTAAAAAAAAATTAAAATCTTTTTTTTAAAAAATTCCAAATTAAGGATAATTATTTGTGCTTTAATCATCATAGATAACATCACTGCACTTAAAATCTGTATAGTTTTCTTAAGTAACAGCAACATAGAGGGGTTCTCCCCCCCCAATCAGTAGCAATATTCAATAAAGAGCACAACTTACTGAAACTTACCATCAGGAGCATACTTTGATGCTATGCCCAAAATAATTCCAAGTGCAATAAAAAACGAAAAGCTGGAGATGGCAAAGCAAATAAATGTATTTTTGTGCCTATTCTTTCTGCTTGCTTCTGCTTGACAGCGTTGTGGATCTCCTGAAGAGGCTACTGTGGCACGAGCTTCCTGTCTTGCACAGGAAAATTTGGCTGAAGCTTGATTATTTGGAGGTGGTGGAGGACGAAGTGGGACGACTCTTCCTGGGACATAACCAGATTTATATCTGCTTCCATTCTGTGCCTGAAGGAAGGAAGGAGAACTTCCCCTGGGACCAACGGTGTGCATGTTATACAATCACTAGAACAAGAATAAAAAGGATTATTCCAGCAGCCCCAAACTTAATAAAAAGACGAAAGAATGGATAAATGAATTATTTTTTAAAGAAAAATTTAAAATTACTTGCAATGAAAGGAGGCCCATCTTTTGCATAATATACCCAAAAAACATGAAACCAATTTCCCAATTTAAGTCAAGCTTCACTAAAATTTATTTTTATACAGGGATTTGTCAAGCAAATAAACACATAGGTTTGAGGAAACACACTTGGAAATTTCACCAACATTTAAAGGACTTCAATCACTGTATTCAATAATACAATATGACACATTATTGGGATATGCTTTTAGATCATTGTAGAGTTTTTTAAATCTAGGCATACAAAAATAATTCAACAAATATTCAATTATGCCCAAAATTGGAATAATTAAACATGCTTATAAAAATTGGGTTTGGGATATGAGAAAAGATTATCATAAATATGGATTATGATTGTATATGTATATAAGTATGGCAGTAATTTTAATCAGTGAAGATCAGAACAGAAGTCTAGTAAATAAAATCACAATTTTTATATGTAAATTTTCTTTCACTTGCACTGCTAATCTAAGAAAGTATCTTGGCCCACCTCATGAATAAATATCAGAATATGTAAATGATTTGTCTATATCAACCAGTTTACTGGATATTTTTCTTGAAGGCAAAAAAATCTTCCCCACATGTCTGTGAAATAGTGATGAATTGCCTGAGAGTGGAACAAATACCAGCGTGGAACAAATACCATATTTTAATCTATTGTCTGGCTCACTACCAAGCCATAAAAAATAAGATTCTAATTATCTTATTGGTATCAACAGTGTACATTTTTCTTGAGATATGCTAATCATATATGACAATGTAGCTTAAAATATTACTATTCTTTCACTCTTGATATCATCAGCTTTAATTATGGTTTTAAAAGTAAAGCACATAAACTTGAATGTGTAAAGTAGTTATTTTATACTGGCACACAATGAAAGAAGTAAATAGCTCCCTTGATTTTATCTGATCTTAAAATTTCAGGTTCATCTGCAAATCTACTACTAGACCAACCTTGCCCAAGCTTGTGCTTTCTAGATATGTTGGCCTTTCTATTTTACTAATTTGCATCAGGATATGGTAGGCAACAGGAAGGGAAAGCCAGATTCACTTAAAGACACGATTAATTTAAGAACTACAGTGATTCACTTAACAACCCTGGCAAAAAGGTTGTAAATTGAGTGTGACTCACTTAACAACTGCCTTGCTTAGCAACAGAAATTATGTCTCCAATTGTGCTCATAAATTGAGAATACTGTATTCAATAATCATACTGTATTCTTTAAAAGAAACATACATTTCTTCCTTTCCAATGAGAATCCTTGTTCAGACAACATCAGCTGGCTGTAAATGTTTAAAGCACTTGTATTAAAATGCATTGTTTCAAGAATTAAGGAACCCTGTTAAGTTTTAATTAATCAATTAAACTTTGTAACCTATTTAGATAATTAAATTCTATGTTGACCATGCCATGCTAGTGCAAATAAAGATACTTTTTAAACTAGCCTTTGGCTATGGTCTTCATTATGCCGTTACCCACAGCGTTTGTACTAATTAGCTTTATATTGTCATAGTTAATGCCAGCATAGTACACTATCACTGTAAAACTCATTTCTACATCATTACTGCAAGTATTATCTTTTATAATTGACTGAGCATGCTAACTATTAAAAGTAGATAGGAGCTAATATCTAATGCTTGAACTCCCACATGAGGCGAACATCTCCAAGGCTGTAAGAATAAGTTTTCCTTTTACCTAATTTCATTACAGAGTATTCTTACTTAGTTTTGGCTAGGAACTCACTAAACAAAGATTTTCCATTTTGTTTCAGCAAGAATGCACATGCCAGAAGTACCCACACACAATCTTGGCACAGGTAAGGAATGTAGTACTTTCCATTAAAGAATTCAAGATGTATTAACAGGCTTTTAAAAGACGGAGCTTTTTGACCCATTAGAACTATCACATGAAATTATTAATACACGACTTTCACTGTCTGTTGGATACAATTCTGTATTTCATACAGTTCAGTTCTGTGCATAAATACATGCAGTTTAATAGAATTTTGAACAGTTGGCCATCTCTTGCTTTTCCCAAAAGGATGCTAGAAAATGCATTTGTTTTGGCTATCTTCCACTTTTCCTAAAACTAAGAGTGTAGGGCAGCTAACATCAAGCAAGAGCAAGTTTGTTTCGAAGCACTCTATTTGGGGATCTTCTAAATCAGGGGTGACCAAACTATGGTTCTTTGAGGACCTGTGCACTTCAACTCCCAGAATTCCTGAGCCAGCCATGCATGCATGGCTAGCTCAGGAATTCTGGGAGTTGAAGTCCACAGGTCCTCAAAGAACCATAGTTTGGCCACCCCTGTTCTAAATGCTGCCATGTCAGTGATTTCCAAGTGCTCCCATTGCTCCATAGCAATTCTTTCCTGGAAAGTAGGTGGCAGAGCTGAAGGAATGCTGGCAATTTTGGCCCTGTGACAATAAGTCATTGAAGGGACCAATCTGTGGACCACATCCCATTTGTCAGTCTTGAACAGGCTATCATCTTCAATAGATGGATTGACTACAATACAGAGAACATATGTATGTGTGTGTTTATGTATGTATATTGTGCCAATAAATAGCATTTTTTTCTCCTCTGTAGATTTTCACTGGAATGCCTCCCATTCTGACAGAAACAACAAAATATGTTGTGTTTGTGTGTTTCAATGTTGAGTTCCTTTCCTGGAGATCCTTGAGAAATTACTGAGTCCAATCCAGGATCAGCCTGGAATTCTTCTGATGTTAGATTACAAGTTCCATCAACCCCACTGTGTACAGTCAATAATCCATGGCGAGTGGAATTACCATTGGCAATAGTCTATATCAGGTGTTCCCAATCAGCATACCTGGCTGGAGAATTTTGGAAGTTGAACTCCACATGTCTTAAAGTTGCCAAGATTGGGAACCCCTGGTCTATACAATCCTAGTATAGACAAGATTGAGTTACATGGGTGAAAGACACAAGTTACAATCATCAAGGCCAGAAGTTAATCCTCCATGAGGATTAACTTTTAAAACCACCTAAGCCAGTGAAATTAATTGTGACAGATTTTAAAAAAGGACTTTCTATGATTTATCTTGAATCTCATAGTAGATGACACCAAGATTTAACATTGAGAGAAGAATTATTTCCACACTTTCCATACCTATCTATTTTCCCTCTCAGGTAAAAGCTGCCAATTCGAGACAACATATTTTAATTTTCTAATAATTTTGGTTGCCAATTTCAGCACTCTTCTCATATTTGCAATATCCTTCTTGAGTTCAGTGACCAAGTATATACACAAAATTTCAAGGTTTTATAAACCGGCATTATTAAATTAGCCCAATTGGGTGGGAGCACTTAACTGACCTTCCAGGAGTACAAAACCCTGACCCAATTATCTTTGGATGAAAAACCAACAAGAGTTTAAGTTTCAGTTCAATTTTTAAACTTTAAGTTTAAAAGGCATATCTATCCTATACTGGG
Source organism: Diadophis punctatus similis (assembly GCA_023053685.1). Lineage (NCBI taxonomy): Eukaryota > Metazoa > Chordata > Lepidosauria > Squamata > Dipsadidae > Diadophis > Diadophis punctatus. The sequence continues at coordinate 65,066,094 of JALIGW010000002.1, read as the reverse complement.
AAAGGAAGAAGGGGAAAAAGGGATAAGTTTCAGTGATGATAGCTGCATCATTGGAAGATCTGAAAGGTCAGGTTAGAGACACACATCATCATGGAGAAAATCTAAGTGCTGCCAAGAGCTGATACGGGCTTGATGGCACATAATCAATCAACCAGTGGCCACAGCTGCCTGAGGTAAGCCACTGGTAAGGAATGTGGAAGCTGTAGACCACAAAAAGCTCCTAACTGAGGTGGAAGATTTCTAAAGAAAAGAAAAGGGGGTGAAGAAATGGGTTCATATTTCTATTCCACTTTCTTTTTTAAAAAAGTGAATTCTGAAATATTTTCCCCTCAGCTAAGCAGTAGGAGCAGCTGTTTTTAAGAAGTCAGTCACCAACCACCAACCAGAAAATGGGTTGAAAAGGCTGCAGTAGGGCACTCAAAGAGAGTTGGGAGGACTATTGAGGGATTAGCTTAACAAAACATTCCTGGGAGAGACATACATGTAGTCCTCAATTTATGACAATTGAGCCCAACATTTCAGTTAAACGAGACATTTTTAAGTGAATTTTGCCTCATTTCATGACCTTTCTTGCCTCAGTTGTTAAGTGAATCACTGCAGTTGATAAGTTAGATAACCTGGTTGTTAAGTGAACCTGGTTTCCCCATTGACTTTGCTTGTCAGCTGGTCACAAAAGGGGATCACATGATCTTGGGGACACTGCACCGGTCATAAATAGGAACCAGTTGTCAAGTATCTGAATTTTGATCACACGATCATGGTGATGCCAGGGAAAGGTCCTAACTGAAAAATGGTCCTAAGTCACTTTTTATCGGTGCCGTTGTAACTGTGAACGGTCACTAAATGAACTGTTTTAAGTCGAGGACTACCTGTACAGTTCACGGCTATCGCCTGCTACAACAGGCATATTTTGGTCTTCAGCGAAAAGGGATAGAAGGTGGCCCCATTCTTTGGGGCTGGAGCAACTCTTTTTATTTGCTTCCTTCGGAGTTTGCAAGGAGGCAGGGGCAGCTGCTCTGCATTTGAAAGAAAGCTCGCGGGATACCAAGCAGGCGCCTCTGCAGCCGAGGAGGGAGAAGGGCGAGAGGCAGGCAGCGAGCAAAGAACAACAACCAAAAAAAGGCATCGGAGAAAAGATCCCGGGGAAGACAGAAAGAGCCGGAGGGGGAAGGAGGCAGAGCGGGAAGTCCAGTTGGTGGGGGGGGGGCAGGGAGCCCTGAAGCGCTCGCCAGGAATGCGGGGCGCGCGGCTCCTTTCCAAAAGATCCCGGAGGGAAAGCGCCTGCCTGCTGCGCCCCGCAGGCGGGAAGGAGGAAGACGGCACTTACCGGGGCCTCGAGGACGGCGGGAGGGAGAGGAGGAGGAGACGGTGGGAAGGAGCTTAGGGCGGAGGTGGCTGAGGCATGGTGCCCTCTCTCAATCTCTCTATCGTACACCGCAGCCGCTTCTTCTCCCAATGGAACCGAACCCCTTCGCGCCCCGCTGGCGGGGAAAAAGGCCTGCCCGACGCAGGGACGCTCCGCCCAGTCGGCTGCAAGCGCCTCCTTCGCCCTCTCCCCCCACACCGCCCCCAACAGCATTTGCCCGCGTCTCCCCGGCGGGACTCTACCAGCCTTCCTTTCTTCCCTTCAGTTTGGCGGGGTGGAGCCTTCCGCGAGGTCCCACCCCGGCTGTTGGGGGGCGGCGGGGGAAGGAACAGAGGAGAGCGGCGCCCGGGGAGGCGCCTCCTCTCCGGCACGCCCTGGAAAGGAGCCGCCGTGGGCAGCGCGCGGTGGTTATTTGCGCGACGGGAATCGCGGTGGGCTTCGGGAACGACTTTTAACACACCCACCCCCCCACCCCATTCCGACCGCTCGAGTTTCCAACTCGGAAGCGCTCGGCGTATTTCGGTGGCATTGCAACGAGCGCGAAGATTGCACGGCCGATTCGGAAACCTTTAACCAAAGCAAAAGGCACGGCCGGCTTTCGCCCCGCCGCCCACGCGCATTGTTGCTGCTGCTTCGCCTCCGGCGAAACTAGCTTTGCCGGGCTTTTGAACAACGCAGCGTCTTTTGCAGCGGCTTGCTACTGAGGCTATGCTGTGGTTAAAGACAACCTCGCTTCTAACCAAACAGCACCTGATGCCTTTCTGGGCAACGGCCAGGCACAATGGACGCATTGAATCCGCCTACAATACCGCCGTCGGTTTTTTCCCTCAACGTCCGAGTTGCGGGGCTCCTTAGACGGGAAGCGGCCGGGCGGGAATGCAGCAGCTGAGAATACATTGAAATTAAACTGACCCCCGTTGCCCGATTTAATCAAAAGCAAACACTTTCATTGAATTTAATACTTGGCTTACTTGCAAGCCAATGCGCTCACGATTGTGGCTGTCGCCTTCCAGTGTGTGCAAAAGAACTGGCTAATCTTGAAAATACTCCACAGAGTTAACAAAAGACCTACCGGTCTTCCACTAATTAATTTTGTTTTTCTCTCCCCCCCCCCCGGTCGCGATGGAGAAAGCGGTCCCGTTTTGCAAAGTATTTCCTCACTTCCCGACCGAAGGGTTTATTCCTCGAACGCCATTCGCTCCTTTGATTTATACATGAAGCAAACGAAGGTTGCGCAAGGAGCCAGGAGCCCATTAGCAGGACTGCTATTGTCCCTTCATCCTGACAGATGGAGGCGACTGCTAGTTGTAATGAAATTTTCGGTTAGTGCAGACGCGGCCCTTTCCTCCCACAACTGGGCTCTGGAAAACGAGAAGATAACCTTGTCATTAGCTACCGGTCGTTTTTCCTGCCCTTTTTGCGGTTGTTGCCCCGGGAAGTGCATGGCCCCTTCAATCACCTCCAGTTGTCAAATGGAGGAACTGCCACCAAACCGAGGCGGTTTTCCTGAGTTTCTACAGAGAAACTGTAACAAAGAACAGGTTCTATTAGGATATTCAGATCTTGGCAACTTTACAGCCGCTAGAATCCAGGACTTCTCTGTGTTTAGGGATACTCATGAAATCACCTTATCTCCTGACTACCCCAGCCCTGCAGTAGTGAATGGCTCCACAGGAATTAATGCAAGTTGTTAACAAGCTCATAATCAGGTTTTTAAAGTAGTTTTAAATCAAGGACTTCAATTGCAAAAGTTAAAAATTACAGCTGAATAGACCTGTGTTAGACTAATGTTCTGTTCCTTCTATTCTATTGCTAATATTTTTAGGAGTGCTAAATATATTTTTTATTTATTTTCTGAGTTATTCCTTTATGAATTATTTAGTTTAATAAAAATCAACTACACATATTGCGTACTTATTGTGTAACAGCTCCATACGCTTTGCCAGTATTACATACTTACTGTATTTTTCAGAGTATAAGACGCACCGGAGTATAAGACGCACCTTAGTTTTTGGGGAGGAAAATAGGGGAAAACAATCTGCCTACCAGGTATTCATCTGGCTAGCATCCTTAGTCTGGTCAGCTTCAGCACATTATTTTATCTCCTGGTTAGGACTTAAAAAAACCTTCTTCTGAGAAAGTAACAATGAAAGAGCATGCAAGCCAGTAAGAGCTGGGAAGATCGTTAGCACCTGGTTAGGGCTAAAAAAAAAACTTATTTGGAGCAGCTTCAGCACATTATTTTATCTCCTGGTTAGGACTTAAAAAAACCTTCTTCTGAGAGAATAACAATGAAAGAGCCTGCAAGCCAGTAAGAGCTGGGAAGATTGTTAGCATCTGGTTAGGGCTAGAAAAAAACTTCTTTGGAGCAAGTAGAGCAATTTAAAAAAACCCTGCAAAGACTTAGGGCTGGAAAAACATTCTTCTGAGAGAGTAACAATGAAAGAGCCTGCAAGCCGGTAAGAGCTGGGAAGATCTGTTAGCACCTAGTTAGGGCTGGGGGGAAAAAGCTACATTCAGAGTATAAGACGCACCCAAATTTTCAGCCACTTTTAGGGAGGAAAAAGGTGCGTCTTATACTCCAAAAACTACGGTAAGTCTCTAGAGGTCATAGAATAGCCTCATGTGAATGGAAGGCCCCATGTTAGCTCAGTTCATGAGCCCCAAGACACCTTTCGAAACCCTGCTGCCCAGAGGTGGGTTTCAGCAGGTTCTGACCAGTTCTGGAGAACCGGTAGCTGAAATTTTGAGTAGTTCGGAGAACCAGTAAATACCACCTTTTACTGGCTCCACCCCCATCTATTCTCTGCCTCCTGAGTCCCAGCTGATCGGGAGAAAATGGGAATTTTGCAGTAACCTTCCCCTGGAGTGGGATGGGAATGGAGATTTTACAGTATCCTTCCCCTGCCATGCCCACCAAGCCATGCCCACAGAACCGGTAGTAAAAAAAATTGAAACCCACCACTGCTGCGTCCTCAGATCATTGTTTGCCAGTGGTAGGGATAGAATTGGCTTTTCCTTTTCTAGTTTACAGTGTAGAATGTAAACCGCATCAGTTGCTGCCCTAGGACTCCTTGATAAGCATTCTAAGGTAAAATCCCCATACAGACTCTGAAAAATGTAAAACACAGCCTTTAGTGTAACAAAGCACTACTTGTGCATGCCTACTTTCTGGAGGACAGAAATCAAATGACTTACTGGAAACATGAAGTTGTATCCTTGACTTGATCACAGTTGTTTTTACTGAAAACCTCCATAAGTCAATGATTATACCTAAGGACCATGAGTGGGTGAAGTTGGTGGATATCCATGCAGTACCTCAATAACTGAAGTGAAGAAATCGTATGGATTTTCTTGTTAATTAAAGAGAACGTTAGCATATATGATTGAGGATGATTTAAAAATCCATTTACCCTTTGTCATTTGCTCAACATTTTCTTGTTTGCTCTTGATCCACAGTGATGCTGAGCAGAAAAACGTATCAATAATCAGCATATATTTTCCAAAAATCTATTTTCCCTTGAAATGATATTCATAATTCTAAATAATGTGAATTATTTAGCCAAATTATGTTAAATTTAGTCAAAGATGTATTGTTCTCCTTTATATAAGCAGCAGTACAAAAGAGGCATTTTTTCGTAACAACATAAAAATGTCAGTTTCAGTTTGAATTGAGGTCATAATAAATGTTATAATAATACACTTATAAATACAACAAAACAGTTCTTTAACAGTGAAATAGAAAATGCATTAACCTATTATATAGTGGACAGGAATGCTGCATTTCAGACAGCTGTGAGTTTTTAAAACATTTTAATATATTTCCACATTCAATGTATCATATAATATGTACCCTTAAATCATATGATTTGTTTGTTAAATTAGAGCTATCAAAAGTTAGAGGGAGTCTAGAGATTCTCAGTCATCCAGGTCATGGTTGTCCCAAATGTGCTTTTTCAGGAAGCAACAGAGAGCTGAAGAAACTTCTTGGATGAGAAGCAAAATGTCTTCAAAGAAAAAACAAGAAAGTCAAGTTGCCTCCTGAAAAAGAACCTTTGGGATAAGTTAGAGGGAAATCTAGGCTCAGCAGGTAGTTAAGTACAGTTCTGTTCTATGAGCAGTATTGTTCCTCTGAAAATATTTTTAAAGGCAAATAAGGTTACATACATGAAGAAAAAAGAATACCCAGGGAAAGTCACAAGAATACAAACAGCTGTGAATGTTAGAAGCAGCCTCTGAGACAAAATGACTTTATAAAAAATAGTCTGAATTCTGAGTTACCAGAATCATATATATTCTGGTAATTGTGAAAATCAGACTGCATGATTTAAAGAGACTTAAATTTAAGTACATTGTAGAATAAAGTATTTTAATGCTTACCTCCTTGATGACAGCAGGTATATATGAAATAAGGAGAATGCAGGGAACTGAGGCAGCCTTTTAGTTGTTTGTCTCTATATGGGTAATCAACAATGGAGCAAATGATCCTCCTTGCTTTCAGAGAATAAATATCCAGGCTTGACACTGGTACAGGAAGAGCATTATCTCTCAGATTCTGTGTTCAGGATGTCATGCCAAGCTCTTATTTTTCTGACTTAGAAAAACAGGAATTGTCTCATGTGACACCTTAGTGTGAGCCAAATATTGTGATTTTTCAACCATTAGAATCACGAGCATTTCTACCTTTGTTAATTTTACTTTTCAAGGTTAAGTGACTTAACAACATAATTTAATGCACTTCTATTCAGAGTCCACTGAGTTACATAGAGCTTATTCACATTCAACACTGGTGATGTTAACCTAGTTTGGATAATGAAACGTCTGCAAGAAAACCAAGCTCAGAGAGCATCAAGGGCCTCCTCACTCAACGGGTGGACCCATATGCAAAATCCAGTTTTCTGTATAAATATATTTTCCCTTAATAATAATGCAATTGCTGTTAGTGTGGTCAAGTAACCACCCCAAGGGGTGGGGGAGAAAAGAGATAATGGACTTTCTCTTCTATGATATAAAGCAGGGGTGTCAAACTGGCGGCCCGTGGGCTGGATGTATCACATGCAGGCCACGCCCACCCCAGCTCCGTTAAAAAACATTGTGATACATCATGTGACAGCAATGTGACGCCATGGGTTTGATACCCATGGAATAAAGCAACAGTATGCTTTAAAATAATCTAAAGCCAACGTTCCTTCCAGTATCAGAAAATTTACCGCTGTAGCAGCTTTATCTAAATGAATGTTAAAGTAGCATGATGAGAATGAGCGTTGACTTACCTGATACGCTCTTTCTCATCAGGAGGAGCCAGCAGTCAGGATGGGTTTTGTCTCCGCCCACTAGCAGTGAGGACCGAGCCTTTTTTAAATATCTGGATCCGCCTCCTTGAATCCCCAGTTATGACGAATCCGAAGCTAAGACTCGAAGTGGCGAACAAATATTTGCACAGTGACAAGCTGTCATCCCGACTACTTCTGTGTCTGGTTCAGTTCTAGTGCATTGTCTAATGACTCAGGTGGTCTGAAGTGTGTGTACCTAGCTGACAGGTCGAATCATGTCCTATCAGGAATTTTAATTGGGAACCCCTTTTTCCTAATGCCCTGTCCTGTTGCCGCCTTCCCCTTCATGGATCATAGGTGGGCAAGGGAGTGAGATAGAGAGGAAAAAAAGGGGGGGCAAGGCCCGAGAACTTCGCAGGAGAAGAAAGAGATGATAGAGGAGATAGAGAAGGGAGGGAACTGACTGCTGGCTCCTCCTGATGAGAAAGAGCGTATCAGGTAAGTCAACGCTCATTCTCCATCCTCTGAGGAGCCAGCAGTCAGGATGGGACATACCAAAGCCAAGTCCCTGTGGTTGGGGAGACCTCGGGCCTAGGCCCTATCCCCTAACACCCGTTGTAACACCCTTCGTCCGAAGGCTGCATCAGCCGACGCGTACTTGTCAATCCGGTAGTGGCGAATGAAAGGAGTTGGGGAAGCCCAGGTTGCAGCCTTGCACAGGTCCTCCAAGGTGCATTGGGTGGACCAGGCCGCTGAAGTGGCTGCACTCCTGGTGGAGTGCGCCGTGATGCCTGCGGGCCGGGGGAGAGAGGACAGGTCGTAGGCCTTTGCTATCGCCCCTCTGATCCATCTGCCGATGGTGGACGGAGAGGCCTTGAGTCCCATAGACTGGGGGAGGAATGTGACCAGTAAGGCCTCCGTCCGTCTAAAGGCCCTCGTGCATTGGATGTATATTTTCAGGGCACGCCGGACGTCTAAGGTGTGCCAGAGTCTCTCCGAGGGGTGGGAGGGGTGGGGGCAGAAGGAGGGTAAGATCAGTTCCTGAGCCCGATGGAAGGTGGTGTTTACCTTCGGGATGAAGGCCGGGTCCAGCCTCAAGACCACCCGGTCCTGGTGGAAAATGCATAAATCCCCCCGCACCGATAGGGCCGCGAGCTCTGATATTCTACGGGCCGATGTGATGGCCAGGAGAAAAGCCAGTTTGAGGGAGAGATGCCGGAGGGAGGCCTCTCGTAGGGGCTCGTACGGGGCAGCCATAAGGGACTGAAGAACCTTGGGAAGGTCCCATGTGGGATATCTGTGGATGACCGGCGGTTTGCAGTTGGTAACTCCCTTGAGGAACCGTCGTACCGTGGGAATATGGGATAGTGAATCCCAATGCGAGCACGACAGCACGACAGCACGACAGCACGACAGCACGGATGAGAGGGCGGCTAACTGTCGCCGCAGCGTGTTTGGTGAGAGACCCTTGTCTAGGCCCTGTTTGAGGAACCTGAGGACCATGGGAAGGGGAACATTGAGGGGTGACAGATGCTGAGAGGCGCACCAGGAGCAGAACGCTCGCCAAGTGGCCGAATATATGCGTTCTGTAGCCGGACGACGTGATGCTTGGATGAAGAAAATCACGTCTGGGTGGTATTGCTGCCTGCTTAGAGCGTACCGCTCAACCGCCAAGCGGTCAGTCGGCACCACTGGGGGTCCGGATGGAGAAGAGGACCCTGACTGAGAAGGGACGGGAAGACGGGCAACGTCCAGGGCTCCTCCACTGAGAGGGCTCGGAGCTCTGCAAACCAGGGTTGACAAGCCCAAAATGGAGCAATTAAGATGATTTCTGCCCTCTCCTGAAGGAGCTTCTGGAGAACCTGGGGTAGTATGGGTAGGGGGGGAAAGGCATAGAGAAGGCCCCGAGGCCAGGGGCTGCGGAGGGCGTCGATTCCCTCCGCAGTCTGTGTTTGGTACCGGGAGAAGAATCTTGGGAGCTGTGAATTCTCCTTGGTTGCAAAGAGATCCACTAGCGGGGTCCCGAACCTGATTTCGATGGATCGGAAGACCGATGGGTCCAGGCGCCATTCGGCCTGGTTCACCGTCGATCGACTGAGGTAATCCGCCTGGACATTGTCTACCCCGGAGATGTGCTCTGATGTCAAGGAGAGCAGGTGGCGCTCCGCCCACAGCCCCAGTTTCCTTGCTTCCGCCATCAGTGTTCTGGAGCGGGTACCGCCCTGGCGGTTTATGTGGGCTTTGGTGGTAATGTTGTCCGTGAGGATTACTACGTGACGGCCCTCTGGTAGGTGTAAGAAATGTTTTAGGGCTAGTGTGACAGCATGCAGCTCTAGCCAATTTATGGAGCACCTGCTTTGTTCTTTTGACCACCTTCCCTGTGCTGTGAGTCCCTCGCAATGTGCTCCCCATCCGGTGAGACTTGCGTCCGTAGTGATGGTGATGGATGACTGGGGACGAAACAGCGTGCCTTTTGCGATGGCTGACGACTGCCACCAATGGAGGGACCGTCGCACTACGGGAGTGATCCTGACCTTTTGGAGAGATGCTCCGCGACGCTCCTTCTGAAAGGGAAGAAGGAACCATAGGAGCTCCCTAGAATGGACCCTCGCCCATGGAGTGATAGACATACAAGACACCATCTTCCCTAGGAGGGACGAAAGGGAAAGGAGGGAGGAGGAAGTCTGCTGTTGGATCTGGAAGGCTAGGGCTTTCAGACTGTCCTGGCGTTCCTGTGAGAGGAACACTTTCCCCTCCACCGAGTCTATGGTAGCCCCTAGGTGGGAGATAGATGTCGCCGGTGACAGGGAGCTTTTCTGGAAGTTGATGGAGAAACCATGAGCTGAGAGTAGGTCAGTGACTATCTGGAGATGCTGTGCAGCGAGATGTTTTGAGGCTGTGTGCACTAAAATATCACCCAGATAGCACTGAACCTTAATAGGGAAGGACCTAAGGTGGGCCGCCAAAACAGAGAGAAGCTTTGTGAAGACCCTGGGGGCAGATGAGAGCCTGAAAGGGAGGGCCCTATATTGAAAGTGTTTTCCTGCGTAGCAGAATCTGAGGTATCTGCGGTGATGATGGGCAATGGGGATATGCAGGTATGCCTCGGTTAAATCAAGGGAGGCCATGAAATCACCTAGGCGGATGCAGGCCAGGATGGTCTTTAAGGAATGCATCTTAAATTTCCTATATGAAACGTAGCGATTTAATCGCTTCAGATCTAAGATGGCCCTCCATCCCCCCGTAGCTTTGGGCACTATGAAAAGAATGGAATAATGACCCTGAAAGAGTTCGTTAGTGGGAACCTGTTGAATTGCCCGGATCTCAAGGAGATGTTGAATTGCTTGATCCATAAGCAGCCGTTTAGCCGGGGCTCTGGGAGTGGGACAGCTGAGAAAGGATCTTGGGGGAGGGGAGATAAATTCTAAGGATAGTCCGTGCCTGATGGTAGCGAGGACCCACGGGTCGTCTGTAGTCAGTGCCCAGCGGTCGGCAAAGAAGGATAGCCGACCCCTGATGGGTACATCGGATTGGGCAGGGGGGCTACCATCTGCCTCGCCTATTGGAATGACCCCCGTTTCCTCCTCGAAACGGTCTCCTGGATGCCCTCCCCCTTCCGGATCTGTCCTGGTTGGGACGGAAACGGGACCCGTACTGACCTGGAGCCCGGGGGAAGTTGGAGCCCTGGTCAGCCTGGCGAAAGGGCCGTCTGGAGAAAGGAGACTGCCGAGGATTGCCCTTGCGGTTCAAGGAAGGTAGAATCTTGCGCTTGTCCCGCGATTCAATGAGGAAGGGATCAAGAGTTTCCCCAAATAGGTTCTTTCCCTTTACGGGCTTGGAAGCCAGACGCCACTTGTGACGCGTGTCTACCGGCCACTGCTTCAGCCAAAGCATGCGTCTGGCCACTGTTGTTGATGCCATTGCCTTGGAAGCGAAGCGGGAGGTGGACAAGGTGGAGTCCGCTAGGAATTGGCAAGTGGCAATCAATTTGTTAAGGTCTTGCCTCGCTCTTATGTTGGTGGAGGGAACAATCTCCTGCAGTTGGTTCAACCACAGGAGAGCTATTCTAGCGAAGAAGGAAGAGGTGGAGGCGACTTTAATCGCCCAGGCTGTGGCCCTGTGGGCCCGTGTGAGAGCCTGATCCACCTTGCGCTCTTCCGGTTTCAGATTTTCATCCGATTCCCCTGGCAGAGTTGTGGTAGTGTGGAGAGCCAGCACTGGGGGGTCTACAGACGGTACCTCTAGTAAATCTGCTAATTCTTGAGCGACATTAAAGAATTGGCGATCGAGCCCGGAAGGGGCAGGCCCAGAGGCCGGGTTGGACTATTGGTTCTTGACCGTGTCCAGAAAGAGTGAGGGAGCGGGAATCACATCTATGTCTGGGGTTACTGAAGAAAAGAGGGGCCCCAAAGGAGTATCCTTGGGTGGATCCTGAGATGTTGGTGCGGCTAGGCCAGCTGCAACCCTGGCCTTGGCCAAGAGAGATTTGAAAAGGCCTGCTGGAAAAAGGGTAGAAGATGGGGCCTGGGGTTTGGCCGGGGTCTCATCTTCAGATAATTCACCCTTATCTTCCCCTTCCCCTTCTAGGGTATCCTCCAATTCGTCCTCCCGAGATTCATTGGACAGAAGATCTGCCTCTACCAATCCGGCACTAGTGCTAGGTTGGGCCTCCATTTGAGGGGTGGAAGGCCCTGATCGCTGTTGGGGCAGGGATGCCGCCAACGCCTGTAAATTAGCTGGTCTGCACAGCCATGGCTATCCATTGCTGTATGATTGTTTGATCAAATGGAAGGGGAGGGGGGGAGGTGTTCCCTCAGTTTCAGGTTGAAAACTGGGAATATGATCAGCAGAGGGAGAAAGGTGGGGAGGACTAGAGCCAGGGTTAATATCCTGGGACAGGATAGGCTCTTGATCCCGCTGTTCCAGAGGAATGGGTTCCAGGCCAGATGGGATGGTTGTTGGAATGGGTCCCAAGCCCCCTGGGCCCCACAGATTCTCAGATACTGGTGGAACTACAGAGCTATCTAGAGAGAGAGGTGGCTCTACAACCCCTATTGCAATCGGATTAGTTTGATTGTTTTTAGCTGCCCTAGCATGGATTTTTTGTAGGGCCTTGTCCCTGCGTTTCTCTGCTCTTGCAGTGGCCCTGGTATTAGAAGCCTGTAAAAGGGCTGCTGCCTCCTCCTCATTAGGTCTATTTGTTTTCTTCAATCTCCCCCACCCCCGGCTTGAGGCTCACATCAGGGGCTTTGTCTGCCATTGAGGCTTAAGCCCTGAGGAGCTCTACAGAAGTTTGCAGAGGGGGGGGTGGAGGAGGAGGGAAGCCCAGCAATAAAGAGGGGAAGAATGGAGCCCAGGAGGGTGATTTCTATCCCTTTTCCCACTTTTGGGGGAGCCCGGGTACTTCCCTGTAGTCCTGGCTGATCCCAGCGAGGCGATGTGGGAGGTAACGGTCGCTCCTGTTTTGGCGCGAAGCCAAACTGGCGCCGCCCTGCCGAGTGCGGGAAGTTTTTCCTCCTTGGAGATCCTCCACGTGGGTTGTTCCTCCGCTCTGGCTGAGCCCGGCCCTCTCTCTTCGCGCGCTTTTGGAATCCGGGTGTGCGTGGGCGCGGCAGAGGGATCTATCCCTCGCGGCCAAGCCGGAGCGAACGCTCGAATGGCTAGCGCTTGCTAAAGCGCCGAACAGCTGTTTAAATTCGGCCGCGGCCGCAGCGCGGAGATTGCCGGCTTCTGAGGCAAGGGAGGGAGGGCCGAGGCCCGAAGCACCCCCCCCACGTGGCAGACTGTGCAGTAGCTGCTGCGTCTAGCCATGGAGCCCAACGCCCCCTTCTGTTCACAACCTTTAAGTTTACCTTTTCTTCTTATTCTTGCTTTGCCTTGTTTTACCTTTTTTTTTTTACTGAGTTGTTTGTTATTTTAATTTGAGTCAGTAGTCGGGATGAGCTTTGTTCGCCACGTCCTAATCTGCTGAGGACCGAGAAATAACTGGGGATTCAAGGAGGCGGATCCAGATATTTAAAAAAGGCTCGGTCCTCACTGCTAGTGGGCGGAGACAAAACCCATCCTGACTGCTGGCTCCTCAGAGGATGGAGAAAAACCCATATTCTGAATTATTCTAGTTTCATAAACTTGTGTCAAATAATTTACCACATTTTTATCTTCATAGTTCTTTATAAGCCATGGTACCACAGTATGACATAACATCCAGTAACATATGTATTGGAGTTTATAGAACATGATAAAACATGTTTCCCCTCCTTGAAATATTCTTTGGATAAAGAGCTATATTTTAAAGTCATATTCTTCTGCATTGCTTGCCCCTATATTGAAAGACACAGCAATAAAATGCATTTAAGTAGCAGGAATCTCAAAGATGTTAACGACATGGAGACACTCTTGACTCACTCAGCTGAAAATAAATACATAACCTATATTTATAATTCCACTAATCTATGGATATAGATTCTAGAAAAACATTTGAAACTATTTTTAAATTTCCAATTGAAACATGGCAGAATAATCATCGGAAAGGCAGCATATCCTGCACTAACCGATGGCTAAAGGAACAAAAAGGCACAAATTGCTTTTTAATTGCTTTTCATGAAAAAACTCAGGTGAACCTGAACGATTGTAAATAAATGCCAACATATGCCTCCCTTCTGGCCTCGCATTGCCTCCTACCGTATAGTGTCATGTCCCTTCAATGGAGTTCCGTGTACTATTATGACTCAGTGTATTTGCTAAGTGGCTGGGCCCTGGTCTATTTTTCCTTGTTGCTTTCCCTCCTTTTTTTCTATATAATAAATGTTCATTTTGCAAGACTCTGGTTTGGGCTGTGCTTCACTGCAAAGGGACACCACATTTTATATGTTTTCTCTTGTGTATGTTTTTATGATTGTGAGGTACTTTGTGAGACAATATATCCTGTTCAGAAGTAGGGAAAATGCGGCAAATAAAATACATTATCTGAAATACTTTTATGCATACCCATTGTCAACCATTGCAACAATTTTTGTAAAGCTAAAGCTAAAATGTCTATGATGTATTATTATTCAGAGTCCTTAAAGACCCTTTGCATACAATTAATGTATATGGCTACCTATATTATAGAAAATGGATTTTAGAATACAAAGTTTAGAAAGCGCAAATGCTAATGGTATATGATGTATTTTTTTTTATTAAAAAAGCAGAAGCCAATTGCAAAATAATCTATCTACAGATATGATCCTTCAACAAAGGATGTAGTTTGGAACTAGTATCCTGTACTTTTGTGGTACATATATTGAACTTTAATAGGATCAGATAATATGGGAGAATGATCGCTTCCTTAAAATAGTTATGTGGAAAATTCAGTGAAGTATTTCAATTAAAACATGTAACTCTTTGTGACTAAACAAATTACATGGACCAGTCTCAAAACAGGGGTATTTAATTAATTTTTCTGTAATGTTCGTTGCCCTAAGTATAAAAATGAAAAAATGATTGTTTGTGGCTGCTAGTATAGTTTAGCGTTGAAGGAACACACAGTTTCTATTAAAATTTCCTGTTGCGGTTTACCTGTGCCACTCATATGAGACTTAGTAATAGTGTTTTTTTCTATATAGTCATTGTACCATTATGTGCCTCTTATTCTGTTGGACACAACTGTCACTTAACTGAATTGACTACTGGAAACTCATGCATAATTCCTATTAGCAAATGTAGCACAAAAACAGGAAGTACAGTGATCTGTTACCAATCTGGCATTTCATCATACTCATTCTGAAATACTGCTGCTTCTGCAATCAACATAGACTGGAGTAAGAATCATCCACTTCAGTGTATGTATTACACAGGGTGCTATTTAGCACTCCCATTCAGAATGCTTGTCATTCAAAAACTTGTTTGTGCAGAAACACGGTTACATTACAACACATAACATTAATATATCAGAGGTGGGTTTCAGCAGGTTCTGACTAGTTCTGGAGAACCGGTAGCGGAAATTTTGAGTAGTTCGGAGAACCGGTAAATACCACCTCTGACTGGCCCCGCCCCCATCTATTCTCTGCCTCCCGAGTCCCAGCTGATCGGGAGGAAATGGAGATTTTGCAGTAATCTTTCCCTGGAGTGGGGAGGGAATGGAGATTTTGCAGTATCCTTCCTCTGCCACACCCACCAAGCCAGGCCACGCCCACCAAGCCACGCCCACAGAACCGGTAGTAAAAAAATTGAATCCCACCACTGTAATATATGTGAAGTTGCTGTTATCTAGGAAACCATATAAAGGCCATATCCCACTAATGAGGCCAAGAAAAAATATATTAACTCCTTGAAAGGTAGGAAACTATTTAAAAAAAAATACCCATGAAAGTATGGTATTCCATTGGCTATTGTTATTAGCTAAAAATCCCTCAACAACCCTAGTCTAAACAATACAGAAAAATAATTTAGAAACAAGTAATACTTTGGGGAAAGAGCTGACATTTGTTTTTGTGAACAGTTGATATATGAGCACTTTTTGCCATTTGGCAGAATCTGGAAGTAAGTTTAAAAATTCTACATCCTCTGGAATAATTACTGGGACTAACCAAGCACCCACATTCCAGTCTTTAAATCTTTGTTGGTTATGAAAATTTTAGAATAGTACTCTTTCTAGAACTTAAAAACAATACATTTCTAAATTATGTTATAATTTAATAATATTATATTATATAATATATTATTATAATTTAATAATATTCTTATAGAATATACATTAATGGAACTAGCTATTTTGACAATAAAACTTCTAATACTCCGTATGTGAAAGTTGATGGCTTGGAACCAGGAACATTATACGAATTTGAAATTTATGCAGAAATTGATGGCAATAAAGGAGATCCAAGTGATATATATAATTTAATAATTAAGAGATGATATGTTTTAATAGAGGAAAACAATAGCCTAGTAGAGTTAAGGCAACTGTTTTGTGAAATACAGCTCCTTGAAAAAATTAAACTTTGCTGTTTTAAAAACCATGACAATATGAGACTTCTACTATTGAAATATAATATTTAGAATTTAGAATATTCTAGAATGAATTATTTTAAATATATAAGCGTAATTAACATCAGAGTTTAAGCTAGCTTTTATCTTGTAAAGCAACAGATTAAATACTGGCAAATATCAAACAGCTAAGCAATACAAGTTTGTGTCAGTAGAGGGCATACATTCGTTCTAAGAACTACCATTAAAATATTCTAATAAAGCCTACTAAAGTATAGAAATCTGAGCTCTTACGCTCTCATTCAGATAGAAAAGCCATGAACAAGACAAATTATCTTTCTCTAAAAAGTGAAATGCTAGAGGAATTTTAGCCTCCATTATTTCAGAAATGCAATCTTATTTTAATGTATGTCAGTTCTACTTGGCCACAGATGTCCAAGCTTTGCAAAGAATTTCATTTTGTTAGTTTTGAGTTGACACTTCTTGAAGCAAAACCGTGTTGTGGTCTACTGTCTCATTTCAGCTTGTTTCATCAAACTAGCTTTTGTGAAAAACTTAACTACTGAGCAAAAGATTAAGATATTTTGTTTCTGTTGCACAAAACACAAAAGTGGATATGCTCTTTAAAGGTAAAGGTTCCCTCGCACATGCGTGCTAGTCGTTTCCAGCTCTAGGAGCGGTGCTCATCTCAGTTTCTAAGCTGAAGAGCCAGCGCTGTCCGAAGACATCTCCGTAGTCATGTGGCCGGCATGACTAAACGCCGAAGGCGCACGGAGCACTGTTACTTTCCCACCAAAGTGGTCCCTATTTTTCTACTTGCATTTTTTAATGTGCTTTCCAACTGCTAGGTTGGCAGAAGCTGGGACAAGTAACCGGAGCTCACTCCATTATGTGGCGCTAGGGATTCAAACTGCGGAACTGCTGATCGTCGACAAGCTCAGCGTCTTAGTCACTGAGCCACTGAGCCAAATGCTCTTTACATACTCCTAAAAATAGTTTGAATAAAGAAAATTGGTATGGTCTGGCAAAAATTGTAATGATGAATTAGCTTAAATACTGATGACTTATCATAATATACATTTTCAGGCGTTAACTCAATTATGCCTTTCAATACTATTTGTTCAATTCAAACTTTAGTTCTGGAAGAAGTATGAGAAATTTAAATATGCCTATTATCAGCCTCTTGATAATTCACATATTTTCCATTCTACTGAGATGTACAGTATTTTCCTTTTAAAATTCCATTAAGACATTTTCTCTAATAATTGCGTACCTGTATATAGAAAAATATTCTGTACCATATCTTTTTTGGTGATGAATTTTCATTTTTCACTGTTAATGGGCCACTCTGCCTTTTGAATGTCTCTTTGCTAAATGAATATGGTACTGTATAGACTTTTCACAGAACCCTTGCTGATCATATAGAGTTCCATGCAAAAAGTTTAGGCAATCCTCTTCAAACTTATACTTTGAATTTGCAAATAAATAGTATGCTTATTTTGATTTGCAGAAAGAGATAATGTTTAAATTTGTACCATGTAAAGGTTGTGTTTTCTTCTGTTGCTTGGAAATTCAGTGAAACATACAATGTTATTTGGGGTGCCTAAATTTTTGTATGCAAGTATAAATGTGAACCAGAATGGATGAATCCTCAACAAATATACCGAATTTTCTCTTAACAGAGTCATACATGGGATTAAGGGCTCACTTAGAAACTAAACTGAAAGCCTTAATTAAATCATATTTTAATGGGTTTTTATTTTTCACACAATCTATTGCAATATTCAGTCCTGAAAATTCATCTCATACGTGCACTCTGATACTGAGAGTATAAAACTCAGGTTTGGTAGCATGAAGTAGATTAATAATGAAGCTAGGGAAGAGTTGGAGTTATGATTAGTCTACCAAATTTTTAATAGTGGAAAAAAATATTTTACAATTACTACCAGATAGGCATAAAGATAATTTTGCTTAAAAGGAAATAATGAATACAGAGGATTCATCCACTCCAACACCAAACTTTTGATGTATAAAATATCACCAAACTGATTTTTAATGGCCTAGAAAGGGGACATTAAATATGTGAGGATCATGTTAATAAATTTAAATTGGTTTTTTCTTCCATGCCTTAGCCTCAGCCCTGAAGTTTTGCACACTGGCAGCAGTCTGTACATACATTTATTACTATACCAGTATAGTAGTTCCTGGAATTGGGTTTAATTTTACACTTCACAAAGACTGCTCCCACTGATGAAAAGTTTTTTTATAATAGTCAATCAGCCAACTTCAGCATACATTTGAGAAATTTAATTATTCCCACTTCAACGATTTCAATTGCATTGCCCTCCCCCCAAAAAACAAAAGTTCCATAAGCAATATCTCTTAAATTTAGGACATACTATGTTCCAGGTATCTTCTGAAAGACGACCAAAATTACATGATGGTGATAATTATAAAACAATACTGCTGAAAGTAGGATTCCATTACCATTTATAAAAAAAATTGAAACACTGTAATCAAAAGCTAGGTTTTATTTGAGGTGTCTGAATGTACAATGATTAGCAGGATTTTAAAACAGAAATAATTCCAGAGTAAAGCTTAGGGCCAGCTTGACACTGAATTAATCCAATGTTAAACAAAAGGACAAACACAAGCAAACATAGTAAAGATTAACATTCAAGATTTAACTTAATCTAAATAGTTTCCACTTACAAGACTTCTTTAAATTGTTTACCTTGTTTTCTAGAATTATGTATATATATGTCATTACCTTGTATCCACATTTCCAAATGTGGAGGCTCAACTACCCAAGAGTAATAGGGTAAGTTTGAGGTAGTGTGCAGTATTAAACCAGATAATTACATCCATTTACTTGCAAACTATAGCATCCAATTGGGCAGCATATCAGTGATCATTATAGTTACCCAGCTTGACAAAGCACAAAAGTGAATAGATTTATTAGTGTAAAGAGTTTTTTAAAAACCCCAATTCCATAATAAAGATGGCAAGAATTTTTTCACTAATGGCTTTTATCTCTGGGTTCTGCTGAAATTACCATGACTGAGTCAGTAATAATGATAAACCAGAAACAAATTCGATCTGGAACTGTCAGTATTGCCTTAAACGCCTGCCAAATTCTTAAAATCTCTTGGGTGGGTGGGGGGAAGCAATTTGCCACCCTTTTCTTCTTCTAAAAATTATTGTACAAAATGTGTTTTAGGAGTACAATTTTACTAGTAAGTAAAATTGAAATAGTGTTATTTCTTAACAGTATGCTTGTGTCCTATTAGATGGAATCATATTTCTCCCACCCCATAAGAGCCAGTACGCATCAAAAATACATAATTCAGATTACTTAAAAGTCATCACTGATTTGTTTTGGTAAGGTAAAACATATCATGCTTATTTAATATGGATGGAATGGACGGAAGTATAATGTTTACATCTTTTACATTAAGTTGCTACATCCAGAGGCAGTACTTATCTCTTTACTGCTAGTAAATAAATGCGCAACTTTACCTGTATACTTCTCCTATATGTATGCAGATGATTGAGAGACAAAGCAGCTGTAGTTGTAAATTACTGTTGATAATAGCCACTAGGGGAAAACTCATTGCCTAACAACCAAATCATACAGAGTGACATAGTCTACATTCTTTGTAAGTACAATCTAAAATGTAGGGCAATCTAATCATAATATAAATGAGCTTGCTACTGATACATACAGTTGCAAACACCCTATTTTAAAATGGCAAGTTGCTTGCACCAGAACACAACAGTAATTTGTATCTTCATCAATCCCAATTTATATCTTTGGCTGGTAGTTAGTCACTTTTATCGCTATTTATTCCACTGTTCTAAGAAAGGATATATGAAACAATATTGATATTAAACTGAATTTTACTGGAGCAACTTTTAATTTGAATTATTAAGGATTTGAGAGAAAAGATATAGTATATTTAATCTGAAAGTCAAAAAGTTAAAACTACCAAAATGTAATCAATTTTCTCAGGATTTCATTCAAATCAAAACTATTTTTAGGATCAATGTTCAAGCTCCAAGCATTTGAGATTTTATTGATTTTGAAATACACCCACTGAAGTCATTAAGTCTATGGGACTAATAACTAAAACTGAATCCAATTGCTAGTGCATCACTCTAACTGGAGAAGGTATGTATTTTTAAATATACTAATAAAAGATATCCTTTAAACTATACTGGTAAAACAGCATCTCAAGCAAAGAACTGATTGCTAATTTTCTTGGATTCAATCTCTGCGTGATCAAATTGCCATGGGATACAAATAGTTCATGAAGGTTGGCTTAGATATTAAACATATTAAAACTAATTGAAATATTATTTTTAAATGGTATGGATTGAATCATTACATTTCCTAGATCTAACACTGTAACTGACAAACATTTGCTAGCTATTGTGACAACTCACAGTCTGCCTTATATATTTAATATAAAGTCCTTCATTTATGAAATCAAAAAAGCAATTTAATTAGAAGCCACAATGGCTTGCTCAAAATGGGAGCATACACTTGTCTTCTATCCCCTAAAAAAGTGGATGCTATAAGTAGTAAAACCCCTGGCAACAAGAAATTGATGTAGATTTTAGGACTCACTAGAGTTTAGCAAGATGTTTTAGTCACATCAGAAATTGTGCTCTCTTACTGTATTCACAGAGAAAGAACTAATTAGGAACAATTTATGTTTTGCACAAACTTCAGAATTGTAGAATTTTTCTTAAGAGTTAAACACATCAGAATCTAAGCATTTACAATACATCATACAATATTCTCAGACAATCACAAGAATAAGCAGAACAGGTTAACTACATAAGGCTTTAAAATTAGAAGCACAGTGTGTATTTGAATATTATTTTGCTTACAAGTCAGGCTATATTTTAATTTCATTCAAGCAAAAATGTATTCTAGGGAAAGGCAGCTTATTTTATGATGAGTTGTCAACATTTGTTTTACTATATAGGAGTACATTAGTAAACTTTTCATAATAATTGAAACAATTCTATATTGTAAAACATTCAAATCAAAGTGTCAACTAAGTCTGTAAGTTTGTATGTTTGTCTATATAAAAAAAATCAAATCAATATTAGATTTTTTGGAAGATTTTTACATGATTTTAAAATAGCTGTATATAAAGTTCCTTATATTACTTGCCGATATCACAGAGATATTGGTTCCGTATTTTGTTGAGTTTCTATTGGCCTTGTTAATAGAGCAGTGCTTTGAAAACAGCATTTTTGGCCATTAATCAGTTAGGAAAAGAAGAAGAAAACATTGAGAAGACGACAAGGTAATAAAATACTTATTTTGATTTGCTCCCTATAATAAGGCCTGTAAAATTCAAGTGGTTGTCTTCATTCTTTTTTATTCCTTCAAATGCAATGGCTATTTGTATTTTATAACTGCTTCAATTATACCTGTGCAACAGAACATGTCACAGTACATTTTGAGATGTTTTAAAAATATTGTATATAAACTTGTTTGGGATATGCTAAAGCATTTGGCAACACGTTTACAGCATCAGAGTTTACATAATTACAATTTTACTTCCTTCCAAGATTTTTGTACATCTTAAAAAGATTTGCAAATTGACTTAAGTATATAAGAAAACTTGCACAAAATATATAAACTACACAGGTTTTGTTCCATCATCTACAATTCCAGTTAATACTGGCATTAAAACCTTCATTAATTATGTTTACAAATCATTTTACCTGTACATTTATGAAGGCAACTGACCTGATTTGAAAACAAAACCATCAGGTTTTATGTTTTGCTATTAAGATCTGAGTTCAGCAATGAAATTCAACAAGTAACTAAACATAGCGGTTTACAAATTCACCAGTTCCTGTGATACAAATTGTTTTAATCTTTCAAGATACTGTACGTAAAGTTCCACATCATTATGTCCTGCCCCTTCAAGCCACAATGGTTCCACAGGTCTTTGGCAACGCTCAAATAATGCTAGGCCATGTGAAAAGTCAATCACTTCATCTTCAGTCCCATGGATTATTAACACTGGAGAAGTTATTTTAGATATCTTGTCAATACTACAGAAACACAGAAGAAGAAAAATAACACACATAGCAGAAAATTCCACAGATGTCTTACATGCATATATGGTTAAAACGAATATTTACTATGCTTTCTTGACAGTGTGCCATTAGAGAGTTTATTTGGTGGAGATTTTCAAAACCAGGTCACACAAATTCATGCAGAAATTAAACTTTTTTGGGGGGAAACAGGATTAGCATCCTGCCGTATACAGTATACAGCAGAATTCTACTGTTAACTGAAAAACAGTATAAAGTGAGGGTTTTCCTTAACTTCCCCTTAGGCTCCCAACACCACTGCCATGTTTCAAAGAATAAGACAACATTTTGCAGCAATACATTAATGATGCTGAAGACTTGAGGAGGATGGAAGCACTGGAAAAAGTTGCTGGCCTCCCTTTCATGTAACCCACTTCTTTCTGCAAAGGGTAAAAACTTGAATATAGGTAGTCCTCAACATACAACCATAACTGGAATCAGAATTTCCATTGCTAAGCAAGACAGTTGTTGAGTGAGTCACACCCAATTTGACCACCTTTTTTGTCATGGTTGTTAAGCAAATGACTGTAATTGTTAAGTGAATCATGTGGTCATTGAGTGAATACAGCTTCCCCCACTGGCTGATTGTCAGAAGCCAGCTGCAAAGGTCCCAAATGGTGATCCCATGACCCTGGGATGCTGCAACCATCGTAAATACCTACCAGTTTGCACCTGATCCCCTGACCATGGTGTCAACTTGCAAAATGACTTCAGCTGAAACCATTCTTTCTCATGCTTACTCCTGCTTGTTTCTTGGTTGCCATTCATGGGGGGAGGGATGGGGGAAGCTTAGGAATATGGTGCCTCAGATGCTAGTCAAAACATCTACCAGCCCATGTGAACCAAGGCCATGTCAACTGACACCTGTTGGAGCAGGAACCAGTGGCTGAATTGATTGGCCCATGTGATCTAAAAGACACAGGGGTGGGGGTGGGGAATTTCTATTCTTTTAACTATCCCTGAGCACGGAAACCCTTTAGACTGCAGTGGTTCCCAAAGTGGGCGGTACCGCCCCCTGGGTGGTGGTGGGATGACTTAGGGGGGCACTAAGAGGCAAGAGGGGCGGCAGGGGGGTGCTAAGAGGCAAGGGGTGCAGCAGGGGGGTGCTAAGAGGCCACATGGAAGGCAGAAAAGCATGTTGGGGCAGCGGGGAAGGGAGACAGCAGTCTACTCCCTTCCTCGCAGCACTGCCATGCTTGGCGGCCTTCCACGCGGCCTTCCCGGCGGTCCCCCACGCCCGCTTGCCTTCCGAGGTCGGCGTCCAGCCTGGCCCGGCCAGTGGGTGGGCGGACGGCCCTTGGTGGAAATGCAGACGCTGAGAGGGGCGACAGAAGGGCAAGCGGATGTCCCAGGGCTGCTGCACATGCGCCCGCCCCATTTCTGCAAAAGCAGAGCCTCCCCCTTGCAGGGCGATCCAAAGAGGGGAGGGGGATGCTGCAGAAAAGGACGCCTTCCACCCGTGTCAGCTCCGCGGCGCTTGGGGCTCCGAAGCAGCCCACTGGCTTCTCACCCAGCCACCTGCCTGCTCTTTGCGGATTGACCCGGCCGACCGCCGGCACCACTCTTGGAACTCGGCCCGTGGCGCCGGGTTGGAAGCCAATGGGCTGCTTCAGAGCCCCAAGTCCTGCGGAGCTGGCACGGGAGGCACGGGTGGAAGGCGGCCTTTTCTACAGCATCCCCCTCCCCTCTTTAGTTCGCCCTGCAGGGTTCTGCCTTTGCAGAAACGGGGCGGGTGGTTTGTACGGAGGATTGGTGGGGATGCTTGGCCCTCCGGGATGGAGTGCGGGGCAAGAGAAGGCACAATAGGCTGTGCTGTCCCAGCCCCGCTTCTTCCAGCCCATCCACCCCATGGCGCCGTGAACGAGACAATCGGCTGCACCTCTCTGCCCAGCCTTCCTTGCTGGGCGCTACTGTACTGGCGGCTCCACCCTGCCCCGCCCGCCGCCACTTCCCGCAAACTTCCCTGGAGACGGCTGGAGCGAGGGACGGGTGGGAGTGCGTGGGCCCAGCCAGCGCTCGGCTTACCTTCCTGGCGAGCCTTGGAGACCGCCTGGCACGGCCATCTGCCGGCTCTCCAAGCAGTGCCACTTTCTCCTGCCCTGCCAAGGCCCCCACCAGCCCGGAGACCGTGCTCCGGGATGGCACATGACAGGGGACGCGCCACTGCCAGGCCGGAGCGCGGTTGCCGCCGCCACCTCCCCTCTCGCCTTCGGGAACTTCACGGGCCATGAAGCGTCTGGGCGTGCACCTACGGACCTCCTCTGGCCTCAGGGGTCCGCCGGCCTCCAGGCTGGCAGGGGCCTTGGCGGGGCAGGGAGAAAGTGGCGCTGCCTGGAGAGCCGGCGTATGGGCGTGCCGGGCGGTCTCCGAGCCTCGCAAGGAAAGTAAGCCGAGCGCTGGGAAGAGCACTTCTCCCGCCTCCGAGAAGAGAGAAAGAAAGAAAGATTGGAAAAGGCATGGATGTTTCTCATGTGCATTCACACATTCAGGGACGCCCTCACTTTCTCTCATCCAGATATACCTGCACACATGGAACCATTTTATAAGCCATAAACTCTATGTCAGGAATCCCCCATCTTGGGAGTTGGTGAGTAATTTGGAATTTTAGGAGCATCTCATAGCTGCTGTCACAAGATATTTGCCTTGGGGGAGGTTGCTTTCTACTGCAGAAGAAAGAGAGAGAGAGAGAGAGAGAGGGAGGGAGGGAGGGAGGGAGACTGAAAGAAAGAAAGAAAGAAAGAGAAAGAAGGAAGAAAGAAAGGAGGGAGGAGAAATGAAGGAAGACAGAAAGACAGACAGATAGATGTAGATAGGTAGGTAGGTAGGTAGGTAGGTAGGAAGGAAGGAAGGAAGGAAGGAAGGAAGGAAGGAAAAGAAAGAAAGATGGTAGGAAGGAAGACAGAAAGAAAAAGAAAAAGAAAGAGAGAGAAAGAAAAAGAAAGAAAGAAAGAAAGGAAGGAAGGCAGAAAGAAAGAAAGATGGAAGGAAGGCAGAAAGAAAGAAGGGGGAAGGGAAGGAAGGAAGGAAGGATTATGACAATTGAGCCCAAAATTTTGGTTGCTAAGCAAGAGCGTTGTTAAGTGAGTTTCACCACATTTTACAAGTTGGCCACGCCCACCCGGTCACCTGACCACCAAGCCATGCCCACCTGAAGGGGGTGGGGACGGGGGGTACTGAGGATGAGTTTGTAGCACCAAGGGGGCGGTGGACTGAAAAAGTTTGGGAACCACTGCTTTAGAGCTAGCTTCACCTTTCTAAATGCTGATACAATGTACTCAATAAAAGGCTTCTTGAACCTGAGCAAACTGTCAGAGTCTTGACTGTTTTGAGTTCATTACTCGGAACAATGTCACATGGGGGATACTGCAACCGTTGTAAGTGTGAGGACCAGTGGTAATCGCTTATATCTGTGTCGTTGTAACTTCAAACAATCACTAAACAAATGACTGTAAGTCAAGGTTTACTTGTATGCAGATGGGCAGGTCTTATTGCAACCCAGAGATTTTGTTTAATATATTTTAACTGTCTGATATATAGCAGCATCAAAGAAAAAAAGTCCAGTTACCCAAAACAAGTTTCTTCGCTTAATGATTTTTCTTTTGACATTCAAGCAAAAGAGTATATGGATGAGATAACTAATTTCTAACTGCATTTTTTTTAAAAAAGCATAGTAACTTACTTTGGGAATGCATCAAAGCAGTATGTCTTCTTTATATCAGGAAAAGCTACTCGCATTCCTGAGGTCAGAGGAGAATGAAGAATTACAGCAGCACTTTCATAACGAGCAGCAAGATCCACAGATGGCACAGTTCCTATGCTCTGGCCATATATAATCACATTTTCAGGGCGAATTCCATATCTGAAAAAGTAGTTTTATATGTAATTTCAAAGTGATGAAATATGCTATCAATAAGGTAAATATGGAAGTGCACATAAAATAGTAAAATTATGTATCTTACAGAATGTAAAAAAATGAATCGTTTTATCCTTTTCATGAAGGGTAAAAACGTTTCATAAGTACAAAAAATTATTTTCAGGCAAATACTTTTAAGTGAAATGTACCAAGAATATTATACTTTTAAAACTAAAAAAAATAGTTATTGGTATGTTTTTTAAGTAATGTCTAAAGACAAGTTTATAAAAATGGCATTCAACGTTTGACAGATATTTGTCATCTCAGATGGCTGTTCAATTGCTTTCTGAAACACATAGCACATAAAGTTTATTAATCCAATTACATTTTTCTAAACTGGTTTTACATATACAGACAGAATCACACCTCATTCTTTCTGGTGAGAGGAATGTATGATGCTCCTTTTTTTGCTGAATGACAACTTCCGTTTTATGCCAACTAGAATGCCAGTCAGGAAGCCAAACAAGCAATGAGGCAAGCAGTACTTCAATATTTAGAGCAATGCTTTCCAAAATTGGCAACTTCTAGGTGTGTGGAGCAACTACCAGAATTCTCATCAGCTGTCATTTGCCTGAGTAATTCTGTGATGTGAAGTTTACACACCTGGAAATTTCAGTTCAATCCAGGCACACTGATTTAGAGCATCAGCAACCCCTCACCCCTATCTTAGAACATGTGCAAAAAGTATACTAGTAGCTGCACAATTTCTAATTAAGAAATATCAGGAAGTATTCTGATCAAGGAACTACTCAAAAGTATAAAAGATCCTAGAGATCATACAATTCTCAACTTAAATGTCACCTGACTAAAAGGCCATTTAAAATGGATTTGCTGTTACTAACATCTACTGCTTTAAAAACAAATAAGCATACAAGGTATGGTCAAACTTTAAAGCTATTTAAATTATTATTTATCCCTACTCCACCATAAAATCACAACAAACACTGACCTACTAATTTATAAGTATTTAGCAAGGATCTGGTTTATCTTGTTCCAAACTGGAGGTCCCAATAATTACTTAAGACTCAAGACTTGCATAGTATCCTGTACACAGTCAATAAAATCTAAGGGATTATTTAGTTAACATATGCAAGTTTTTAAGGACAAATAAACAAATCCCTATTTCTATATGCATTTCCAAGTAATTAAAACATTAAAACATGAAGAGTGACTGCCTTACAATGCAAAAATATTTTTGAAAAACTTAGGAATGATGAAGACAGAAATGTGTTGGAAACATCAGTAAGCCTCAACTAGATTACATATTTTTTTAAAGACTAAGAAATTAGTTTGTAAAAAAAAACCCATCATGTCTAGTAACAACAATAAAAGGTAACCCACTACTAACTGGAGCAAACTGCTCTCGATAAACAGAAGCATGACAACAGCTTGTTCACAAATATTCTTCCTCTCCACCCACAAGAAGAATGAAAAATACAGTGCAACCATCCACTAAGATATTGCTGAAACTGCATATGTGGTTTAACCAGAAATATTCAGGTAAGCAGTACACACACTGACTGAAAAACAGCAACAGCTGCTGCTTCTACTATAATCAGTGAGGAAAGGATGGCACAGGTGCTGTTGGGAAGGATGTAGGAAAGTAAAGGAATTAATAAAAATTTGGAATGTATCTTTTCAACATAAAAATGAACAGAGCAAAAAGATAGGAAGTCTTAGCTCTCTGTGAGATAGTCAGATTTAAAAAATAATGTCAAAAAAATATTTAAATATGCATATTAGATCGCTGCATAAAACTTTCATTCTTAATGTTCAAGCCACAGAAGAGCCACAATAGGTAGGTTAATACTAAGCCATTATTTTAAATTAATTGTTGCTCTAGTGATATAGTTCACATATAACAAGCCATATAACATGGTTTACAAATCAAAATGGATTTCTGTAATACAGTGCTAAATCTAAATAAATTACATGATGGCTTAGAACAGTGATGGCGAACCTATGGCACGCGTGCCACAGGTGGCACGCGGAGCCATATCTGCTGGCACGCGAGCTGTTGCCCTAGCTCAGCTCCAGCATGCATGTGGGCGCCCACCAGCTTATTTTTGGCTCACACGGAGGCTCTGGGAGGGCGTTTTCGGCCTCCAGAGGGCCTCCAGGGGGGCAGGGGGGCCTCTGGAGCCTGGGGAGGGCAAAAAATGGGCCTACCGGGCCCACCGGAAGTCAGGAAATGGGGAAGCAGGGCCATATGGGGGGGGGGCATTGAATATGGGTGTGGGCACGCGCATGCGTGCGATAGCGTGCACATGCACTATTTCGGCACCCGAGGAAAAAAAGGTTCGCCATCACTGGCTTAGAATGATGGGAAGTTAAATAATGATGCTTTAATATAAGAAAGCATTCAATGTAGAATCCCTACTACACTAAGTCAGCTTAATTCCAATAATTTATTTTCTGAAGATATGAATTAATCTGAAGTACTGATTCAATGTAGCACCTCTCACTTGATTTTCTTTGTCAATGGAAAATAAATCAATAATATTAATATTTTACTAACCTACACTTTATACTTTATTGATCTGAATTCCACTGTCACAATGTAAACAAAAGTATTATTTATCATGAATTAGTAACATGTCCCTTACTTAGTGCATTTAAAAAAAGACAATATGAACAGATTTTTAATGTAAAATCTCTCAAAGGGCTGGGAAAACCAGGGCAAGTAGAGTCCAATTTCCTCACATCTTATTTCTTACAAGTCTCTAATAAAGCTTCCCTGAGGATTGAAAGAATTTGAATAACACTGGCACGGAAAAAATGTGAGCAGTTAGTCACTGTAGCACACAGCCACTAACTCTACCTTTCCCCTCAGTCCTCATACCACAATTGGTCCATTCTGCAGACTTTTCCCAATGCTCAGATAAACTTTTTCAGGAGAGCTTCTGCTAGGCTTATTATGCACAGAGTCAAATTCACTATGAGAATAAACAAAAATTCTACAAACTTTGTAAAATAATATAACTCTATTTACCTTGTTCTAAGAGCTACCCAAGCAGCATCGATGTCAGCATACAAATTCTTCTCTGTTGGTTTTCCAGAACTTGCTCCATATCCAGAATAATCATATGAAAATATGTTGCAATTAATCCGTGAACCAAGTCCTATGTAAAAGCTGCTCATCTGACCTAAATCAACAGCATTCCCATGCGAGAAAAGTAAAGTATACTTGGCGTTAGGGGAACAACGCACAAACATACAGGCAATCCTGTTACCTTTGCTGGTTCTAGTCATGAAACATTCAATAGCATCTTTTTCTCTAGAAGAGTATTGCCAGTCTGCTCGATCAGAAAGATGTAGAGTCCAACGACTCCCACTTTCGTCACACATGAGTGTATAGGTGGGGTCTGGGGGCAAAAATGCCAGTTTGGAAGCTATTTTTCCTGGACATGGTGGGCAACAGAATAGGCAGCAGAGTTCACTAAATGAAAGATTGTTCATCCTCCAATCTGAAATAAGAGGGAAAGGATGTTACCTTCTAGTAGGAATTCAACAACAACAACAACAACATTAAATACTAATATACCAGGAATTTTAGAAAAGTTAAAAAGGAGTGGATCAAATTCATTACACATTTTCAGTAAAATATTGAACTTTTACATATAATACCAATATTATATAAGTATTGCTAAAACAGCCATCGTAGGGCTTTCAGATCAAAATTTTGATTAAGAAGAAATTAGTGTTCTAAGAAAAAAAACTTTACTAATGGTAAACTCATTACCTTTTGTTTCTGAAGTGGAACATTAAATAATACCATTAGGAATGTTATTCAGCTTTCCACTTAAAATAATAGCTCAGTTATAGATCAACAGAACACTATTTAGAAACCACTTGTAAGTTGCAACCGACTTAGGTATGACAAAGCAATGATTAATGCAGCCGATGTGACATTCATAATCAACTGAAATATGGAGTGTATTTTTTTTCATAAACTGCCAATATATTGCAAAGCTTACAAAAAGATTTACAAAATATAACAATGATCAGACAGTAAATAATAGAGCAACTCTGGTAAAAGGCACCTTATGCACAGAATAGTCCACAAGCTGAAACACTGATTTGACTTAGAAGAAATGGTTTTCATTTGCCTCAATGAGACTAATGATTTTATTTTTAATTTAACTCCTTTAAACTCTTTATGTTGCTGATTCTTTAATAAGTTCAAACAGGGAAAAATGACTTATTTCAAAATAACACTTGACAAAAGGATTCTAGTGAGAATTTAGGCATATAACTGCTACTAGCAAAACAATTCTTCTAATGCCACTACAAATTAGTACACCCGGTTACAAAATGTGACATAAAAAGGATATATATAGGTATTTGTTAATGACCATTTATTCAGCTACTGGTCTAAGTTACAAAAACACTGAGCACAGAGACTTATGGCTAGTCCTCAAAGTTGCAGCCATTGCAGTGTCCCTGTGGTGGGTGACATGTTTGCAATTTGGGTATTTGGCTACCAATGCACAATTACAACAGTCACAGCACCCCATGATCACCATTTGCAACTTTCACTGCTGGCTTCTAACAAGCAAAACAATGGGAAGTTGACGGGAAGTCACACCTCACAGCCACATTGTGCTTAAAGGCTGCACAATTTTCTTAAGAACCACAACTGGAACTGCTGTCATAGGTTGTTGTGGTCACATAATTTTCAACTTTTATAACCATGTTGTTTAGTGACCAAGTTCCTTATCCCAATTATGGTCATTAATAGATGATTGATTGATTGGAATTTATATGGCCACCCACTCACTCTCAGTGACTCTGAGTGGATTACAAAATAAAAACCCAATATAAACACAGTAAAAACAATACCCTACACACACACACCCTGGCAACAACAATCAATCAGATAAGTCACTTGATGGGGTCCACCCCACTCTGGGTTCCCCAGGCCCATTGGCGAAACCAGGGCTTCAGGGCCTTGTGAAAGTTTCAAAATGGAGGCCAATCTAATCTCCCCAGGGATGATGTCCCAAAGGGAGGGAGCCACCATGGGGAAGGCCCTTCTTCTGGATTCCATCAGATGTACCTCCTTATGAGAGGGGACCCGCAACATTCCCTGCCTCCCCCTCTCTGTGAAAATATTGTCCTTCAGATAGCCTGGTCCAAACCATGTAGGGCTTTAAAAGTGACAATCGGCACCTTGAATTGTATCCAAAAGCAAGTGAACAGCCAATAAAACTCCTGTAGGTGGTGACACATACACACATCTGGGTCTGCACAAAACCATGCAGGCTGTCTCAACCAATTGGACCTTCCAGATACTTTTCAAGGGCAGCCCCATGTAGAATGTGCTGTAATAGTCAAGATGGGTGATGACTAAGGCATAAGTGACTGCGAGCCCCCCTGCATATGTGCAGACAAAAAGCCACAGTGGGCAGGAAAAAGAATCTTCATTCTTCTCTAATATTGATTACCCAATGATAACCTTGATTGAGTCACCAAGAGTTTTTAAGCCGCTACCTCCACCTAAGAAAATGCTGTTTGACTAAGTAATACAAACGTTGCTGAGATACCAGGTGAAAAAGAATATGCCAAAATTTAGAAGCCAAGTATTTTATATAATTTCAACAGTACACATCTATTTGTTTACTTTTTACTACGGTAGTACATCATGCAAACATTTTAAACAAACTAAATTATAACTTTAAATCACAGTATTAATCATAGTTACCATGCTTGAACCATACTTTTTAATATCTAATTTTCCTGAATCCATGCAGCAATCATGAAACACCAGCAAAAGGAGCAGTCATAGACAGGAGCCATCAGTGTTGCTATGCCAAATCCAAATTCAGTATCTGAATACTGACTACTTATTGTTTTCAAAATGTCTGGCTTCACACATAACTTTGGGGACCAGAGTGGATTCTTCTTGGTTTTGTTTGGCATTTAATTGGCTTTAGTTTGATTCTGTTTCAACTATGGGATTGTAACTTCTGTTGTATTTTTATTGTTGTTCTTGTAGTAAAGTTTAAAAACCTTATTTATTAATAGCATTGATATTTTAAAATACATCACTGCATCGAACACCCTATTCTTACCAGAACACATTGTACCAAGAATGCTATGATCTTCCTTAATAATAAAGCTTCTGATTAAGCATTAAAAAATGCCGTGCATTTATTCCTCCTCCTTAAAAAACAAGAACCTCAGGAATTAAACAAATCTGAACATAACAGAAGTGTCTGCAGTTCTTGTGTCTAGCTTCTTTGAAAAAGTAAATTGGATGCACAATAAATCTATTTCTCATAAGTCGAAGGACATTTTATTACAGAACTAGCAATGGTACTTACACAGTAGCAAATGTTACACAAGATATATCACAAGACTCCAAAACAAATTTACAGACAAATGAGAAATTTAGATAGAAACAGGAACTTTCATTTTTGGAAAAGGAATTCATTTAGTTTTAGACAAATGAATTTTAACTAACATAATTCAAGTTACGTTTTACTGAAAAATGGTAAAAATGGTACTTTCTAAATGTATGTTATGTTCCATAACTATTTTGAACAATAAAGCCCATGGAATTGCTGCTTGGTACAGTTGTATTCTAGCAATTCTTGCTCTACTAGATTGCTAAATAACTTAGATATTAAATCTGTTTTCCTTTATTGAGCTACTTACGAATTTAACACATGTGCAATTTACTGTATCAAATATGAGCTGGTGTAACACCTTTGCATAACAAGCAATCTGATAGCAGCACCCATGATGCTAATACTATTTCCTTTAGAAGTGTGACTAAGAAGATATATTAAAACAAGCTATACTGTGGCACATTTTCACTATGCAGTTAGCTCAGCAATGTGCACGCTTAAAAATATTTTCAATATAGAATTCAGAGACATTTCTGTACTACAAATTAAGTGAAAAAAGACTATTTCATTAAATACATCTTTTCTCACAGCCCCATTTATTTATAAGAGTGACTTCCATTTGAATGTTTGATAGAACCTGAGCAAATAGTAAAAGGAAGTTCAATCTTGCAACCCAATGAATTCTCAAAAATCACATTCTTTTTAGTTCAACAGGGTTAATTCCAATGTGTGCATAAGATGATAGCAGATGGATCTTTCATGATTTTTAGGTGCATTCAAAAAAAAAAAAAAGATGAGAATTCATTCTAGATTTTTCAGCCTTCAAACCAGCAGATAATGTTCTCTGATATTCTAGTCACAATAGTTAAAGACTAGTTGTTGCTTTGAAATTACAAAACGTTTGCTTACATTTTATTCCTCAGCTTCTAAACAGACCTAATCAGAGAATGAGAAATGAATATACAAAGGCCCTGACCTTACTGTGACATATTACACCCTGACAACCCTAACCTTTTCCCTTAGTCATGTGATATGGTTTCAGCCTATGAGTGAAACAATCAAGTCATCACAAAGGCTATCAATATAAAAGTGGTGCAAAACAAAAAGTACAGATAGTCCTCAACCTATGACCACAATTGAGCCCAAAATTTCTATTGCCAAGCAAGGCATTTAATTGAGTTTTGCTCCATTTTATGATCTTTTTGCCAGAATTATGTGAATCACTGCAGTTGTTAAGTGATCATTATGGTCATTAGTGAATCTGGCTTGTTGGAAGCCAGCTGGAAAGGTTACAAATGGTGACCACATTGCCCCAGGACAGTGCAACTGTCATAAATACATGTCAGTTGCCAACCACCCAAATTTTGACCAGGGAGATGCTGCAATGATCATAAGTGTGGAAACCAGTAATAAGTCACTTTTTCAGTACTGTTGTAATCTTGAATGAGGACTAAATGTATCCCTAATTTTAACACCGAAACATCCCTATATTTTACCAGTCTTTCAACAAGACACAGGAAACACCTTTATTTTATTTGCAAAGAATGAGGGTACTGTATAGCAGCTCCACTATTCCTCACTGCAATGTCCATTGCAATAATGAAGGATACTGAGTTGCACTTTTGTGGCTTATTTGCCAGTTTCCCTATATTTAACACTTTTTCATATTCCCACTCGAAAATAAGTCTGTCTAGTGGCAATCAATTCGTTAGCTTATTCTACAATATCTAACTAATCATAGCATTTTATAAATGGGTATTTCCCCCCTATTTTCCCAATATAGAAAGAAATAAGGTGCCTTTTTCCATTTATTAATTTTGAAAATCAAGGAAGAACTAATGCCAGTAAGAGTGTAACTGGCACTTCTCTCCTGGCAGTATCATTCAAATTCAGAAATATACTATTCTATTTAGCTTGTGAAACATACTTTTAATTAAACTATATAATGAGTATGTCACATTTAATGAAAGCTTCTGCACACTGAACATTTATTACACTTATATGTCTGCCAAACTGGAAAGACTCAAAGTAGCTTACATTAAAAACTCAATGAAAACAACCAGAATGCAAAACGTATTTAAAAAATTAAATGACACCATTGGGAAATACATTTAAAAAGTTTCAATCACAATAAAAGCATGTTCACAAACACTTCATTATATGGCCTGCTCAAAGTCACTTTTTTGCACATTTTAATTTAGAGCCAGCTTTATGCCAAATATTTAGGAGGAGCAACAACAGAGAAGGTACACAACTGGATCCCACAAGATGTCATTGTTTTACTGAAAGGATCTGAACCCTACCTACTTGGTCAGAACCTATTGGATGGGAAAGGAATTTAGAGAAAAGCAATTTCATAGATAGCCAGACCCAGATAACAACTGTGTAGTCACAGGTAGGTAATTAATTTTTCCAAGGGGCCACATAAGAAACTTGGACTGTTGTGATGGGCTGAACCAAATAGGGCTGTGAAGGTGTATAGGCACGCATGCACACACATACATGAACTGGGAGGGAAAAAGCAGTTGCCTTCAAAATAAAAGCAATGCAGTTGTATTGTGAGCATGGCATACACTTATTTACATTTGATTTCTAATTTTCAATTAACCTCATATGAGCTAGATAGGGAGAGCCAAAAGATTGGTCCAAGGCCATAAAATGCCCAGGTCTGTTATAGATAATAGTTTGAATTGTACATGCTTTTCTTAGTTAAGAGTTCAGGGAACTCTCATAAAACTAGATTTAGTCAGGACCAAATTTTTTGTTTTTGAAAACCTTATTTGTGGAAAAGAAATATTTTTGGCATAGTATGTTGTGGAAGAGGAAAAGAAATATCTTGATATTGTATTTTTCATTTTTTCTCACAAATATATTTCTACAAACAATGTACCAGAACCTGGGCATGTTAAAAGGCCTTTACTAAACAATAAATCTAGCATAACTAACTTAAATATTTTGCACTATTTCCTCTTAGCCATTCTTCCTTAGAATGCAATGAACACATCATCAATATGGAATGTTAGGGTCATGGCATACAGATTGCCAAGAATATGCATTTAAAATAAACGAGGTAAAATATGAATTTGTTTGGAGTTGGTAATGTACATTTTTATTTGAGCAAGGACAGTTTTAGACATGCTATGCAATATATTTAAAAGGATGTGTGTTTGGATGATTATATGCTATGGAACACATGGGATAAGCTATCAGAAGACATAAGAAACTAGACTACATTATTACCCTGACAAAATGTGAATCTACATAGAGGCTTGATTTGCTTGAAATAAATTTTTAACCAATAGACCCCTCCCCCCAAAAAATTTAAACAGTAGAATAACTCTTAAGAGTTTCAACTAAACCCATTTAATTAGACATGTAAAAGAAACACATGACAGCATTGTTAAAAAGAGAAACATCATCTACCCATTCATAACAACACAAACCCCATCTTGTAAGGTATG
The DNA here is from genome assembly GCA_023053685.1 of Diadophis punctatus similis. Taxonomy (NCBI): domain Eukaryota; kingdom Metazoa; phylum Chordata; class Lepidosauria; order Squamata; family Dipsadidae; genus Diadophis; species Diadophis punctatus. Next base: position 65,030,641 of record JALIGW010000002.1, on the reverse strand, counting down.
TTAGTCATTCCAAACTGGTCTCTTTACACCTTCAAAAGGCTAAGGGTTAGGAAATCTTTAGGATCTCAATAAAAATCAGAAACCCACTTGTTTATATTAGTTTTAGCCAAGAATATAAGCCTCCAACAAAAGTCCAAAAAGACGTTTTCAGATCTTACGAAAATCCAAACAGGGTCGCAGGAGTGGGGCGAGGCTCGTGGGAATAAAAGCTTTGTTCAGAAACAGCCAGCACTACTTGGCGCTTTTCTATCCCCTCGAACAGTATGCCTTTCATCCTCTCTCTCTCTCAAAGCTGCCTCGCATACAAAAGAAGGACGAGCACAGCGCAGGTCATTCTCTTCACCAAGACCCAGAGAGTTCTCCCCCCCCCTCTCCAGAGCACACACACCATTCAACAACCCCCGAGCTCGCCTCGATTTCTCGGCCTGCTCAACGCGGCCAGACGAGCAACCCCCTCCCTCCGCCCCGTTATACAGGCCGTGGCGCTGCTCACACCGGGAGACGAGACGAAGCTCTTTCCACGGTACCCCGAAACTTCGCGGGCAGCCGAAGACGAAAACAAGGACCCCAGTCCTGGCGCCGCTCTGGAAAGCCGGCGTATTGCAGAGGAGAGGGAGGGGAAGGTGAAGCACAGTGGGGGGGAGAGGGGGGCAATTGCGCGCGCATACGGAGGAGGGCGCTACCCACTCCACGCGGGACACATTTCGGGGGCCAGCAGAGCGGCTCCGGTTCCCAGAGCTCTCCCGGCGTCTTCGTCCTGGTCCTCGAGAAAGCCTGAGGGACCGCAGGCGGCCTTAATTATACCTCAGACAAGCATCCCTTCCCCTCCTCTTACTTCGGCCATGACTGCTGGCGAGACACCGAGGCCACTATCTTCGGCCGGCCCCCACTCCCCATTCCCTTAAACCGAGGAGGTGACAAAGAGGACGCTCACCTCCGGACTTGCGTCCGCAGAGACCGCACGGGCGCGTCCAACTGCTTAGCAGAGCCGCGGGCGCGCTTCGGCGCTCGCTCCCGGCTCGCACACAGCGCTCTGTCCGTTCAGGCCCAGGCTCTTGAAGCGGCGCCGTTCGAAAGCCGAAGGAGTCAGTTAAGCCGAGCAACCGCCGAGGCTCCAACGCCGGGCGACGGCCTAAAGCGCCGGCTCGAGTTCCTCCCTTCCTCTCCTCAGCGGCGCCCAACCTCAGAGGGGAAAAAAAAACAACAGAAGCTAGAGCGCCGCAGAAGCTCCAGTGCGCGTTCCGTGGGAGAAAAAAATCTAACCCGCCTCACGGGGAATTAAACAAAACAGGCGAGAGGGAGAAGCTGAGGTATAGAACCCTGCCAAGCGAGGCGAGGGGCGGAACTTAAAGCCTCTCTGACCGGTAGCCCTCGCGAGCCGACCAATAAAATTACGTTTCTCGGCTGTGTGCTCTTGTCAGATTCCCGCAGGAAGGCGGGATCTTCTTCATTGAAGCCAATCGCAGCCGCTCTGCCGCTCGAGGTAACCTGAGGCGCTTCAACAAACCTCTTCGCCGGATGTGAGGAGCCGGTTTGCTTCCGGGCGAGGGGAGAAGCATGGAAGATGAGCTCGCAGAGAGGGAATGTGTCCCGAACACGAGCTCAACGGCACCAGAACGCTCAAGGCTTCCGGAATGACAAGTACGACTCCAGCGCCCAACGCAAGGTATGAGGCCGGGTTTCAGGAGGTCTCCCCCCCCTCTTCCTTTCGGTCTCAGAGCGGCGGATCTCTTCGTGGGTCGATCAAATCTCTTGGATCCCGACTCGTTTTTTAATTTAGATGCGCAAACCCCAAAGAGGTGGGCAGGTTGTGGCAACTTTATGACCTGTGGACTTCAACTCCCAGAATTCCTGCGCCGGCATGTCCACAGGGCATAAAGTTGTCATAGTTGCCCACCCGTCCAAACTAGTTTAAACAGTAAGGGGGGGGGGGTTCCCCTCTCTAAGAGCGCGGCCTGCAAAAGAACTTGGAGTTTCAGCACTTTTTGAAAATAAGTAGATTTTCGTGCAGTTATTTAAGAGTGAGAAGATGTGTGTGCCTTGAGCAGCTGCTAGAAATCTTTGATCGCACCTGTTCATTTTGTGTTTTAGAGCACGCACGTACCTTCATTAAGATGGTCTGGCTTAATGGGTAAGGCTGAGAAAGCAGCGTTTTTTGAATACACTTTAAATACTCATTACTGTAACGACCATTTACGGTAATATGCTAGAGTTAAAGAAAGATGCTGCATTATTAAGCTTAAGAAGTTGGGTGTGGTTGGTAGAATTATGACCCATTTATAGTATGCAGTAAATGGGAGGAAGTTGTTTCACTTAAAAATCGAATTATGCGCTTGCTTAAGCCACTAATTGGCCATCCTTTAGAAAGGAATCAAAACATAATAAATAAGTACACATCAACAAAATAACTACCTTTGCAAAATCATAATTGTAAAATCTATGTTTTTGTTTAACAAATCAGAGCAACTTACTACCGTGTTTCCCCAAAAATAAACCCTCCGCCGAAAAGACATTCTCTTCAAATCCTAGAGATGTTTTTGGGATGGTAGAAGAATGTTTTCAAGAAAGCCCCTGACCATGATCAGGAGGCTTATTTGCTAATCTTAAGTGCCTAAAATTTCAGACATAAAATGTTACTTTTCTAAGTAATGAATAACATTTGTGAAAAAACACAGAAATATGACTATAGAATCTGTACAAATGTAAACCATTAAACTTTGGAATAGCTAAGTTCATTTGCAAGTGTTAGCTATTTTCAAATTAAATCTCTCAAAGCCAAGGACTACTCACTACATATTTCTTAACTAGCATCTACTTTTAGGCAATTTTTAATTTAATAGGAAAAGATAAATATTTTTACTTTATGTATTAGGCCTGAGAAATATAACTTCCCTATCATTGACAGTCTTGTGAATTAATGCAATTCTTAGACACACTGAATTTTAATCAGAAATAAGGAAGTTAGAGTGTCAATCTTTTTTTAAAATCTTACTGGTTTTCAGTAGAAGTGGAAGAATAAAAAATGACTATAAAATAGCAGGAAGCAGCATTTGGATGACCTTATTTGGGCAGAGAAATCAGGACTGGTTCTTACTTATATAAGAGATAATAGGAAATATATGGGCTCTTGGCTAGATTAGGAAGTAGAAAGAGTATCCTAGAAAAAAAGGCAAATTACTTCTGTTGCAAGGCAGTTGTGTTTGTGTTTGTAGAACTGCCAGGAGTTGGGCTCAGCTCAAGAGCATCATTACGTGTTGTATGATAAGAGGCTGAAAATGTGAGGGTAGATTAGATAGTAAAGTCACCTTCAAGATGGATACACAAAGAAGTATGGCTGTGAACCCAGCCTTCGTATTTGTTATTATGTTAACAAGCACCATGACTATAATATACATTGCTGTTAAAGGAAACAAACTGGATTCAGAGAATTGGAATATACCGTATTTTTCAGAGTATAAGACGCACCGGAGTATAAGACACACCTAGATTTTAGAGGAGGAAAACAAGGAAAAAAGTATTCTGAACCAAATGGTATAGTAATATATTATTTAATAGCAATAGCACTTTACTTATATACCGCTTCATAGTGCTTTACAGCCCTCTCTAAGCGGTTTACAGAGTTCAGCATATTGCCCCCAACAATCTGGGTCCTCATTTTACCGACCTCAGAAGGATGGAAGGCTGAGTCAACCTTGAGCCTAGTGAGATTTGAACAGCTGAACTGCTGAACTAGCAGTCAGCCTGCAGTCGCAGCATTTAACCACTGCAGTGTAGCAGAATGCTTTTTACAACCATGTATACTTTTTACAACCATGTATACTTTTTACAAACTTCAAACTTGACAGCTTTAAGACTAGTGGACTTCAACTCCCAGAATTCCTCCTCCAGTCATGCTAGCTCAGGAATGGGAGTTGAAGTCCATAAGTTTTAAACTTGCCAAGTTTGAAGACCCTTGCACCCCTAACCCAGGGGTCTTCAAACTTAACAGCTTTAAGACTAGTGGACTTCAACTGCCAGAATTCCTCCTCCAGTCATGCTAGATGGGATAATTAGAAGGCAAAAACACCCCAGTTTTTGCAAAAAGCAGCCCATTTTTCGCTCATTTTTTTGCAAAAACAGGGCATGCAGAGGGTTTGGGAAGCCTGCAGAGCACTCCTAGGGGGTCGGGGAAGGCAAAATCGCCCCCATTTTTCCAAAAAATGGTCCGTTTTTCACTCATTTTTTTGCAAAAGCAGGGCATGCAGAGGGTTTGGGAAGCCTGCAGAGCACTCCTAGAGGGTGGGGGAAGGCAAAAATGCCCCCATTTTTGCAAAAAACGACCAGTTTTTCACTCGGTTTTTTTGCAAAAACAGGGAAAGTAGAGGGTTTGGGAAGCCTGCAGAGCACTCCTAGGGGGTGGGGGAAGGCAAAAACACCCCCATTTTTGCAAAAAAACAGCTTGTTTTTCGCAAAAATGGGATGTGGGGGCGAGGCTTCGGGAGGCCAAAAATGGCTTTATTTGGTGTATAAGACGCACCGTCATTTCCATCCTCTTTTTGGGGGGAAAAAGTTGCGTCTTATACTCCGAAAAATACGATAGGTGCCATAAAGCACATATATATGCATGTGTATTCTATATCAGTATATGAACATGTACAATTGCTTTGTTCCAACTAGAAATAAAGTTTGTTTGTTTGCTTTCCCATCCTGCTGTCCTTAGCAGAGGAATTTTTAAACCCTAATTGGATTGGTCTGTTCTGTATTTAGAATGAAAATGGTTAACTGAGGTAGATGAATGAGGGTGTGCATAACTTGGATGTGTACAACTGCTATATCAGGAATCTTACACATTCCCTTAAAATATTGTGCAATATAACTGTAGCTATTAGATGAAAATTGGCGTTCTTGTTACAAATTAACTGCTTTTTCCATCAGGGCAAACACCTGCCTATTACCAAATTCTGTTTTCCATTTCCTATAGACTAGATGCCTATAGGAAGTCTGAAAACAAGTTATGAGTTCAAGAACCCTCTGCTACTGATCCATAATAACTAGAATACACCACATGCTTTGAAAGCAGTAAATATTATTTCTGTAAACTTTAATGAGTCCGTCTAATCATTTTAAAGCTGCTGTATTTTATGATAGACAGTTTCAATTATGTGATGTCAGAAGTACCGTATGTGTTTATCCTACATCTGACATCACTCACCTTCCCTGGATGATTCTAAAGTCAGCTATTTATACTGCAATAGCAAAAATTACGTTATTGTATCTTCATTTTGTATAATTTATAAAGCTGTATCACATTCTGCAAATGATAGAATATAGGTGTTATGTTATTGATGCCCACTTTTATGTAATTTGCTGATCTTGGATGTATGTTAAAGTCTATTAAAAGATCCTCTGTCCATTTTTCCAAAAATGGTTTATTTTAGCAAGAATGTAGTAGCCAATAATTTTTCTGTTTATTATTCATTGTCCACTACTGCATACAGATGGCATGATTGCTGCACTTTACAGAAACAAATATTTGTGCACTGGAAACAATAGCCCAGTTTGGTCATACTCCTAAACAATATTAATACTGGAAGAGCCAGTTTTAGCTTTGTGTTTAACAAGTAACAAAGGTGGAGTGTCATAACCTATGGCAAATAAAATAGGTAGTTTAATTACAGAACAAATGTATACCTAAGCACAATTCAAAGATAGCTGTAGGCTAATGTATAAATAATTCCTTATTCACCTTTATTGCATTGGATTTTCAGTCCTTAAAAAACAACAAATGATTTGTGCACTGGAAGCATTTAAAGGAAATGCTTGTGTTGTTGTTTTTACTTTGTATAATTATAGAAAGGCAGTGAAATCCATCTATAAATCTCAAAGAAAATATAGTCACTGATACGGAACAAACATTTTAAAAGATAAAGAGGAGAGTCATTGTGAAATATACTTTATATGCCACAGTTGGCCTATTTAAATTTCAGTTTCCTCCTATGAGTCAGTGATATGGCACAACTATGCCCTGCCTCTAATGCTTACTTTTAAAAATTTTGTTCTTGCATCTTTCTAATGATAGAATTCACATCTTTTTCCTCATGTATTTGCAGTGGATTATTTTCCTGTGGCAAATAGTTATAAATAATAGTTCAAGAAAAGGGTATGTCTTAGCAAGAATTATGGCTATCTTTTAAAAAGTCCTGACCATCTGTTGTTCAAAACTGGTGTGTACTAAATGATAACAGTGTTAGAAAAACAAACTGATGTGTAATTATTTAAGTCCTTGATTAGTCTGTTTCTCCACATGTTTGCATATTTTAGTGGTTAAACCATTTCAACTCAGTCCAAATTTGTGTCACTTTTACTCTTAAGGTCTACTGTACAGGGAACAGAGCAGGAGAATAGTAAGATATTAATCTGATACCATGGATGCATTTGTGTAGAAATAATTTTCATGTCTGCTTAGTGTTTCAGACCAAACTAGATCAGACCAAACTGGTAGTAATACAAATAATTACTTAGACCAGTGATGGCGAACCTTTTTTGGTTCGCATGCCAAAAGGGGGGGGGGAATGCAGGGGATCACGTGTGTGCGTGCCCACACTCATAATTACATGCACCCCCGCACATGCACGCATGACCCCCCCTGCTCCCAGCATGCAATGGCACGCCCATTTTTCGCTCTCCCCAGGCTCCAGAGCCTTTCTAGGAGCCTGGGGAGGGTGAAAACGGCCTTCCCCACCCCCTCTGGAGGCTGGAAACAGCCTGTTTCCCGACTCCCAGTGGGCCCAGAAGGCCCCAAAATCAGCCGGCTGGTGCACACATGCACACCGGACCTGAGCTCGCGTGCCCACCGATATGGCTCTGCGTGCCACTTGTGGCACCCGTGCCATAGGTTCGCCATCACGGACTTAGACTATAGCAGTGATGGCGAACCTATGGCACGGGTGCCACAGGTGGCACGCGGAGCCATATCTGCTGGCACGCGAGCCATTGCCCTAGCTCAGCTCCAGCGTGCATGTGCGTGCCCGCCAGCTGATTTTTGGCTTGCGCGGAGGCTCTGGGTGGGCGATTTCAGCCTCCAGAGGGCCTCCGGGGTGGCAGGGGAGAGCATTTTGGGCCATACTGGGCCCACTGGAAGTCGGGAAATGGGGGAGGGGGGGTCATGCAAACATGCACAGGGGTGTGGGGCAAGTGGGGGGCTTTGAAATATGGGTGTGGGCACGCACAGGCGTGCGATAGCGCGTGCGCGCACTATTTTGGCACCCGAAGGAAAAAAGGTTCGCCATCACTGGACTATAGTATACATAATCTAGTATACTATCTTGAATTCCTGTCTCACGTATCTTAAACTGGACTTTGAGTAAAACCTGTATCATACTAGTTCATTTCATTTCCCAGTGGGTCTTCATTTCCCTTATTTCTACATCCCGCTAGGTCTGCTTTTGAGTAACACTTCAGAATATATTTTGGGAATGAATGGGAAACTACCGTAGTTGGAAAAAGAAATGCTTGCTTCTTCAAATTCCATTGGAGAAATTACTTTCATAAATAGAAGCATGACTTGGATATTATCCTTTCTGTCCTACTAAGTATGACTTCTGTTGGATGCTCATGTGATAGTCAGATGTTTTGAAAATAGCCTGATGCTGATGTTAACTTCTTACACTTATTCTTGACTTTTAGAACGGAATTTGGCTTGTGGCTCATAGAGAGCCATAAGAATTTCTGATACAGATTTTTTTTCCTTTGGAGTATCAGTCAAATCATGGCATCTCCTTTGCATATGTGTCTGCCTGAGATCTTCCTTCCTTCCTATCCTATTTTATTTGTACTCTTCTCTCATGTCTAAGTCAGGGGTGTCAAACTTAAGGCCCATGGGCCAGATCAGGCCCACCGGGTGCTTAGATCTGGCCCTGGGAGCTGCCCTGGAAACAGCGAAGGACCAGCCCGCAGTGCCTCTGCCAGTGAAAATGGAGCTTGGGAGGGCCGTGCATGATCTCCCCAGGCTCTGTTTTTGCTGGCAGAGGGCTGCAGGAGGCCATCGTGGCTGAAAACGGAGCCTGGATGAGTGACCGCCGGCCATGCCCCCCCTGAGATCAAACACAACCCTGATGCGGCCCTCAGTGAAAGGAGTTTGACACCCCTGGCCTAAGTGGTTAGAGACTTGGGGAAAAGTGTTTCTGATCTTTCAAACAGATTCATCTTAAATGAATCCTCTGTAAATGAAGATTAAAAGGCTAGTATTAAAGATACTTTATGGAACTCTGTATATTTCTTGCTTTCTCAATCTTACTGAAGTTTTGTCAGGTCTGAAGATACCACATGGATGTCTCTTGCTCCTTGCTTGGAATTTTTGGGAGGGCGGGGAGGTGTGGGGAGTTGATCTCATTTTGTATTGTGAGTGTGATAGAGAACTTTAAAGAGAAAATTTGTAATTCAGGATTGAACTGTGGGGTCCTTAGGATCCCACAGATAACTCTATTCATAATAATAATAATGAACACCAAGGATCCCACAGATAACTCTAAATTTGGAGGATATACAGCTTTTACAGCAACTCTCTTATTCATCTTCTTACTTTTTCTTTGTTAACTACCGTATATACTCGAGTATAAGCCGAGTTTTTCAGCCCACTTTTTGGGCTGAAAAAAGCCGCCTCGGCTTATACTCGAGTCATTGAAATTGGCCAAAGCGTGCGACCCTTAGAATTCCCCGAACGGGCTGGCGCAACCGGGCTGGGGTGTCCCCGGCTTCGGGGAACCGGTCCTTGTCTCCACGTGCTGCGGGGATCAGCGGAGAAGAGGCGCGATCGCCCCCCCCAAAAGGCATTAACTGGGAAACTAGTCCAGGCTCGGGGCGTTTTGCAAGCGGGCGAGAACCAGCCTCCGAGGCGGCGGCATGAACGAGGGCGAGGCGGAGGGTCCTCCGCGGCCGGCCCTTTGCAAGAAGATGTGCTCGCGGGGGAGTTCTGGCGGCGGCGGCAGCAGAAGCGGCTGCACCGGCTGGAGCTAGACCCGGATCGCTAGCCGGACCCTCCCCCGCCGCCTTGCGACCTCCGCCCGGCGGTGCTGCTGGCCACGGTGCATCACCTGCTGGGCCAGTCGGCCACGAAGGCGCAGCGCTCGGCCGGGGAGACCTCGCTGGCTTCGGCCACCGACCGGCCCAGTAGGTGATGCACCGTGGCCAGCAGCACCGCCGGGCGGAGGTCGCAAGGCGGCGGGGGAGGGTCCGGCTGGCGATCCAGGTCCAGCTCCAGCCGGTGCAGCCGCTTCTGCCGCCGCCGCCGCCAGAACTCCCCCGCGGGCACATCTCCTTGCAAAGGGCCAGCCGCGGAGGACCCTCCGCCTCGCCCTCGTTCATGCCGCCGCCCCGGAGGCTGGTTCTCGCCCGCTTGCAAAACGCCCCGAGCCCGGACTAGTTTCCCAGTTAATGCCTTTGGGGGGGGGCGATCGCGGAGGGTCCTCCGCGGCCGGCCCTTTGCAAGAAGATGTGCCCGGCGGGGGAGTTCTGGCGGCGGCGGCGGCAGAAGCGGCTGCACCGGCTGGAGCTGGACCCGGATCGCCAGCCGGACCCTCCCCCACCGCCTTGCGACCTCCGCCCGGCGGTGCTGCTGGCCACGGTGCATCACCTGCTGGGCCGGTCGGTGGCCGAAGCCAGCGAGGTCTCCCCGGCCGAGCGCTGCGCCTTCGTGGCCGACCAGCTGCGCGCAATCCAGCTGGATCTGGCTCTGCAACGCCCGCCCGCCGCGCCTTGCGCCGCCCTGCTGAAGCGCGCCTTGCTTTACCTGCTGCACGCCGGAGCCCGGCTCTGCAACCAGGCGCCCGCGCGCTTCGACGCCCACCTGCACGATGGGCAGCTCCGCGAGACCTTCGCCGCCCTGCGCCGTGCCTACCGCCGCCCCGACGTGCATCCTGCCCAGCCGCGCTTCCAGGTACTCTTCCTGATCTACCACCTGGGTGAGCCGCGGGGGTCGTAGTCCTGGGATTTGGGTGGGTGGGTGGGTGGGGGCAGTATTAATTTAATTTCATTTAAATTAATTTCATTTAAATTAATTTCATTTAATTTCATTTAAATTAATTTCATCTAATTTCATTTAATTTAATTAAAAGTTCTTCTAAGACGCCCAATCCCGTAGGACTATTGTTTTTATTGACCCTCTTTTCCACTTACAGAGCTAGTTTACTGTTTTTCTTTGAAATAAATATTCAAAAACATTATTGGTATCTATTTTTATTTTTGAAATTTACTGGTAGCTGCTGCATTTCCCACCCTAGGCTTATACTCGAGTCAATAACTTTTCCAGTTTTTTGTGGTAAAATTAGGTGCCTCGGCTTATATTCGGGTCGGCCTATACTCGAGTATATACGGTATATGGAATGTTTCAAGGTCAAAAAGTAATGATGGCTGGTCCAGTTTAAAAAAAAATTGCCAGGGCTTTTTTTTACCTCAGATGGAAAAATCTGTATTATTTTACTCTGATTTTTACAATGTCTTGTAGTATTGTGCATGGTATATTATTGTAGCATTATGTATCACTATTTATCTTTGCTTGTCTTGGTAGTATGACATTAATATCCGTATATTTTCATTAAATTTCTTAGCTTTTAAAATTTGAGAGATCAGTAAATTTATCCTGTACCTTCTGCCATTAGAATGGAAATAATTATCATTCTCCATCCCCATGAACATTAAAATCTGGACATTTTAAAAAGGAGAATAGACACAGTAATGGGAGGATGAAGTTAACTCATGTAGTATTGATTCATTTGAGTGTGAAAACCAAGTGTGTATGTGTAAAACCAATTGAATACCTGATCATAATTGACTCCAAAATTTCCATTGCTAAGCAAGATGGTTGTTAAGTGAGTACCACCCAATTTTACAACCTTTTGCTCTGGTTGTTAATCAAATCACTGCAGTTGTTAAGTGAGTCATGGTCATTAAGCAAATCTGGCTCCCCCCATTGATTTTGCTTGTCAGAAGCCAGCTGGGAAGATTGCAAATGGTGATCCCATGACTCTGGGACAGTGCAATTGTCACAAATAAGTTGCCAAGGACCTGAATTTTGATCACATGACCATAGGGATACTGGCAAATGTGGAAAGTGATCATAAGTCATTTTTTCAGTGCTGTTGTAACTTCAAACAGTCACTAAATTAATGGTTGTGTAAGTCAAGACTACTTGTGCCAAAACTAGCTTCCAGATATAGGTAAAACAAAACTGGAATAGGAAGTAAATGTCAAACAGGAAACAAGTCATTGCGAGTGCAACATCAGCTTTTATTCTCAGTCTCACATGGCATTGCCTGGAAATCTTATAAACAGCAGCCATGAAAATCTACAGTCTGAGTCATGGTTTTGTTTTATAATTGCAATATTTTTTTGTTTTCTATAGATTCTGGTTTGACAAGTTACTTGATTGATATTTAAATAGCTGTTGGAAAAGGTATGCAATTGGCTTAGAACTGCACACATTGGGCATTCCATACATTCAGATATTACAGGCTTGACTCTCTTTATTTAGCAAGAAACATTTCCTTTTTCAATTGTGATCTTATAGTCCATTAATGGGATAGTAAGGAAAGCTCGGTCTGTTTTTATTCTCCCAAAGAACATTGTTGAGCATCATAGATTTCTTTCATGCTTGGCCCTGAACTGTCTTTTGAAGCTTGCTGTTGTCTGCCAGAAGTATTAAAATTGTCCATGATGCTAATGTACTCCCAGGAATATATAAAATAGTATATTCTGTTATTTTTTTATACATAAATTAATACAAAACACTTTTCAGAGAAAGAAGGGTGATAGGCTCACCCACACATGTCTTTCCTAGCAGCCTTCTTTAAATAAATTAGGGGTAGGTGACTTCATCCTGAAACCTTTAGTGGGGAAATCAGTTAAATCATTCACGGATTTGATTTATTAATTTAATAAATTTGTATAGCTACCTTTGTTCAGGATAGTGTAGATAGTGCTCCTTCCTTCTCCCATTATCCACTCCTCAATAACCAGGTGTGGTAGGTGGAGCTAAGAGGGAATGACTGACTCAAAGACACCTATGAGCTTGCATGGCTGAGGATGGCCTTGAATCTGGGCCTCTCTGGTGCCAATTCTTTATTTCAAGCAAAATAGTATGTTCACCCAACAGAATATGGTAGGTACAAACTGGCACATGATTTACAGAGTGTGATAGTGAATATCCCAAAGTATTTATTGTATTGAAATATATGTAGATATATGAATATATTTTGAAAGGTCAGATGTCAAGACGAATGTGCATTTTCTTGGTTAGTTTTTTTTTAAAAAAATCACAAAATACATAATCTTGGCAGGAGTAACATGACTGGATGTGAGCTGATTTCTTACTTTTTAATATATACTCAATGAAAATAAGATATCTCTGTGGAGAATAAATATTATTGAAGTTTGTTGAAATTCCTAAATCTTTTTCATATCAACGTAAGTTTTGTACTGCTCCATCCTTTACCTTTACCTGGTTTTGATGGTTCACATTTAGAGACTACTTATTCAGTGTCCATTCAAACTTACAACAGTACTGAATGAGTGGTAGTTATGACTGGACCTTGTGGTTAGGGCCATCTAACATTTTTGAATAATTTTGCTGTTTTTGATTCATAAATCATCCTTAATTTTCTAGGGCACCCCTTAAATTAATGTACGTTGTTTAAAGGTTTGACAGATACCATGGCTGCAGGTTCTTATAGATAACTTTAGATTTTATTATCATTAAAATTTTACTGGCTTGCCCTCCCCCCACAAAAAAGGATTAAGCTCTGAATGCTTACAATGTATTTGAAATAAAATGGAAAGCTGTCAGCCTGTCAGTGTTTAATTTATTTCAGTATTGTCAACTCTGAGAGACAAAGGCTTGAAGCACTTAAGTGGCCCCTGTCACTTACGTCTGCAGTTCACATTTTGGATAAAAGTGCTATCACCTGAATATTAGATTTCTGCCTTTCAAACCAAATGTTGTGGGCATATTCATTACCTTAATCATACTACAGTACTTGAGATAGAAAAGAAATTCTATGCATTTCTTAATTTTGTCATCTGTTTCTCTCTTACCACAGTCAATTGTCTTGAATAAGATTTTGGGTTTGGACTTTGTTGAAATTCTTAATTGACTGTTAAATTCACGTGATGCCACTCTTCTCAGTTACCCTGATAAATGGGAATTATTTTGACCAAAAAAAAGTCCAAAATCAAGACAAATGCACTATGTGTTGTAGACAAAGTGTCACGAGATAGTAGCTGGTGCATGTATATGGAAAACATGGTTTTGCAATTAAAACTATTCTGGCTATACACACAGGGTCAATCAGATATAACAACTATACAGAACAATAAAAATTATCTCTACAATAGATAGCTTTGGACTTTGTGTTGATGTGGAATTCAGACCACAAATGTTCAAATGTCACTTTTGGTTTTTTAGCAGTTCACCTGTTATTCACTGACTTCCTGCACGTATAAAGCTATTGAGCATTATAATCAATAGATGTAGAGGTAGCTAACAGAGGGACTGTTAAAGCATTTTTATCTGCTTTCCTTGCCTAAAAGGAAATATCATGTTGCATATCCCTATGGAACATACCTATTCATTCTCAGGAGTGTCATAATTTTCTTTTTCATTCAGTTCAGTCTCCTTTCTCTTCTAATTCAGACTTATGCAGTTCGGGGCCTCATTGGTCTCACTGTCTCTCCATAATGGAGGACAGCACACCATAGGCCAGTGATGGCGAACCTTTTTTTCCTCGGGTGCCGAAATAGTGCGCGTGCGCGCTATTACACGTGCGTGTGTGCCCACACCCATAATTCAAAGCCCCTCACTTGACCCACCCTCCTGCACATGCGTGCCCTACCCCCCCCCACTCCCCCATTTCCCAACTTCCGGTGGGCCCATTTTTCGCCCTCCCCAGGCTCCAGAGGCTTTCTTGGAGCTTGGGGAGGGCAAAACCGCTCCCCCTGCCACCCTGGAGGCCCTCCGGAGGCCGAAATCGCCCTCCCAGAGCCTCTGCGTGAGCCAAAAATCAGCTGGCGGGCACGCACATGCGCATTGGAGCTGAGCTAGGGCAACGGCTCGCGTGCCGGCAGATATGGCTCCACGTGCCACCTGTGGCACCCGTGCCATAGGTTCGCCATCACTGCCATAGGCCCTTAGATGTAGATGGAATTCAGGAACTTAAGGTTTCCTTCCTTTCCTCCCTCCCTCCCTCCCTCCCTGACAAACTGGCCCTGCAGTTTTCTTAGGATGATTTCACAAGTGGCTTGCCATTGCTTTCTTCCTAGGGCTCAGACAGAGGGACCCTACTGGTTTTGTGCTTAAGATGAGACTAGAATTCACTGTCTCCTGGTTTCTTAACCACTACACCAGACTGGCTCTTCGGGTTTTTCAGTGATCATGCTGTTTCCTAAATAAACTTCATCTTTAGTTTTCTTTTATGTAAGCATCAGAGCAGAAGTTATATTCCTAACTACATTGTTAAACAATTATTTCTGCCACATAAAGCTATTGGGCCCAGAGTAGGGAAAGGTTTAAAGGTTATGAAAAAATAGGGGTTTTTTTGTTTCAGTTCACAAGTGCTTACCTGTTTGTAAGATGGACAGATCGATAAGGTAGGATGGGCAGTTGTAAGGAGAGCAGACAATTGAGATGCTGAACAACAGGATGCCCTCTTCAGTTCTGCAGTTTAATTTGTCCCTTTTCTCTTAAGAACATAGTGATTGTGTTTGCTTCCCAGAGCTATATATGTGAGATGGCAGATATATAAATGTAACAAATACAGTAAAATAAGCATATACCTTGACTCCAAGTAAATAACCTTTGCATTTGTTCTGTGCTTTTTGTATCAACGAGAACTGAAAAGTATTGCTCCTGTGCCTTTTCTCTTTGGCTCTCAAAACAAGGAGTGGAGTAGAATAAATCCCACTTCAGGCTTGAGTAAATGTCTGCCAACAAATTGCCAATGCATTCAGCAATTTATATAATTTATATGGTTAATGTAAAGAATTTTTTGTCACTTCTGCCACTGCCTTCACTTTTTTCTTAAGTTAAAAGCAGGAAGGCATATCCATTAAGACACACATTCCTCTTCAGGTAATCTGTTGGAGCTATGTGGAGGGTAGGGACAAGGCAATATATTTTTCTACACTTCCGTCTTTCTTTTCATTGCCTTCTTCATGCTTAAATGGAAGAGAGTTGGCTGATGTCTTACAGAAAGCTGTTGAAATTAGGCCAAGGACTGCATTAAATTAAGCCAAATGCAGTAGATGGCTCAACAGCTACTGATTGCCCTTCCTTGATGTAGATCCAAAGTGATGATCTGATATCTTCCTGCAAAACAATAAGAGTAACTTATTTAGAGCCAAGAGAGAAGGGGGAGTGCTCTGAAGTTACTTCCTCAGCCATACTGACTAGGGGTGCTGGGAATTACAGTTCCAAGAATCTGAAGGGCACCAGATTAGGTAGTTTTTTATTGTGTGATGCACAGTCACATGCACAATGATTAGGTGGGTTGGGTTTATTAGTACTAATGACTCTAAAGTTCTTTAGTATCTGAAAAAGGGCCAATCTCTATTGGATATAGACTTACCTATGCTTGATTGCCCACAAAAACCATAAGAGGAATTTTTAAACACAAACAACCTCACGCTTTAATTTTCCATTGAAGAAAATGTGTATTTCTCTATCTAAAATATGATGAGCTTCAATCCTCAGAAGATTCTTAATTGCTATAAGTTTCAATAATTCAGAAGTAATATTGATCGTAGAGATGACACTTGGACTCCAAGATGAGCAAAGCTCTGCCTTTCTTTGGAGACAACATGCTGTCAGTCTAACGTCATATCTAAATCAGCAGGTTAAGTTCAAAGATTATTTTTTATTACACATTCTTGATCATCAGAATTACCGACATTGTCTTCAGGAGCCAGGACTGGAAAATTTAAAGGGAAAAAAAATCTTTTGAACAACTATGGTGAAAGGGGGAAAATGAAAGAGAAATCCTAATGAAAGCCATAATGCTCTGAAAAGAATGTTTTTGATATAGATTCGCAAGTTTGATTAGATAGTACCACTGTTCCCTCTAAGCTGCACGGCCACGCGGCCGCGCACGCAACGAGAGAACACGCGGAAGTTTCTAACTTCCGTGCGGCATTTTCTAATGGCAGAGCCTGCGCGCCTGCGCGGCCACGCACATGAAAAGATAACGCTGCGTGGCAGTTTCTAACTGCCATGCGCCGTTTTCTCATGTTACAGGAAACATTGGATAGTACTATTTTAAAAAATCATTTCAGCACAATAGGGAGAGTATTGTTCTGTGTGGCTTGTTCCACTTGAGATAGTTTAGGTCATCAAGGGCAGCTTGATGATTTATGATTCCTTGAAATAGTGTTGTAGTAAACATATAGCTATTGAATAAATACATGGTAGTTACTAACAAATTCAGCATCTATAATTTAAAAAATACCTGTTAATCTTGACTGAAGATGATTTTGGGCAAAGAAAGCTTACGCTTTTGTATAAAGCTCTTGATTTTCGGATTAGAATAGCTGCCAGGTTCTGAATTGTACAAATCTCTTTTTTTGATAATATGGTGGAATTGGGCTGATTATAAAAAGGTAAAGCACCGAATAAGCGACTGTATTTTTTGGAGTATAAGACGCACTCCCACCCTTAAAAGTGGGTGAAAATTTCGGTGTGTCTTATGGACCGAATACGGGCCTGTTTTTGGGCTCCCGAACCCTCCGAGCGTCGCGTTTTCGCCCTCCCCAGCCCCCAGAAGCACTCTGCAGGCCAAAAAGAGGCCCGTTTTTGCCAAAAACGGGACATGCGGAACACTGCAGAGTGCTTCTGGGGGCTGGGGAGGGCGAAAACATGATGCGCGGAGGTCAAAAACTATTTTTTTCTTGTTTTCCTTCTGTAAATCTAGGTGAGTCTTATAGTCCAAAATATGGTAATTATTATTACAGTTCTACATACCATATTAAAAAAATAGACTTAATATTGTGCTTTCAAGGCAAACGTGAATGTTCAAGCTTTTTGAAGATTAAACTGCAATGCCATATGATCTTCTTTAAATTCAATCTGAGGGTATTTTCAGAAATGGACTGTAGGATGGCATAAGATAAGCATGTATGATTAAACTCAGAAATCTGACTAAAACTCAGAAATTCTGAGTCAGAAGTACCAAGTCCTTTGGCTATAATCCACAGAATTACTTGAGATATATCTAGCAATTATATCTAGGCTTGCTTTTGGAAGAAACCATATAAAAGCCGGGGGGGGGGGAGAAGAAACCTCTGTTCTCTGTCTTGCTGACAGGATAATACAATTCCTGGGTGTTCCTCTGCTTCCTTGCTTTGAGGCTGAGTCAATCATTTCTTTAGTCCCATCTCCTACTGCGCATGCCCAGTTTTGACTCAGTCTTCATGCAAAGAAGAGACACGGAGAGGTACTCCAGACGAAAAGATTTGTTTTAGACCACAGGATTCAACTAATAGAAGGAAAATTAAAAGTAACCTTATTTTATTAACAATCTCATAAAACTGAATTTGTTTCTTATGATGTTGGCCTAAAGATGATAAAGTCAAATGATAAATTAATTCTTGCTCTAAAATTTTACTAGGTAGCTTTCTCAAAACAATCTGGAAAATCAAAGTGTGAATTTAAACATGGTTCCTCGTGGCTGTCCTTTCCATGAGTTAATGCCTAAAAGAAGGCTCCACAGGAATGACAGGCTGCTGATATCCTGTAACAAAAATTGTGGGGTAGGAAATACATGTTCTGTAGTTTATGTCTAGCAGTAGAAAACTTTTACTAAGCAAATATTTTAAAAAAACAGTCAAACTAAAATTGAATTGTTACTGATTTGAAGGATGAGTGCATATCATTAAATCTGATTTTTCAACTTTTTCTCATAGAAAATCAATGCAAAACACCATGAGGGGCTCTGTCAACACTGTAAGGAGGTCCTGGAATGGCGGGTAAAATTCAACAAGTATAAGCCATTAACACAGGCTAAAAAATGGTGAGTAAATTGTTATTGTAATATACTGGAAGCCATATGGCCAATCCAGCAGATATGGAAACTTTTAATCGACTGTGGCCAAAGAGAGGAAAGATCAGACTGTATAGAAACGCACACATCCCTTTAAAGGGAACAAAAATACTTTAAGAGGTCAAGTATACTAGAAATATGCATTGTTATGTACTTCCGAAGCTTCATTAGTAAATAACAAGGTACACCAAGGAAAGATTAGCATAAAACCCTCCTTGCATACTAAAAACTGTAATTAAGCTAGAGCCATACAAGACTTCCTTAACCTAAAATAGGTAAATAGTTTAAGTATGAAAATGCATCTTCAACTTTCTCAAGCCTACAGTTGATCAATAACTAACAGCAGTTCTTCCATTTTTTTAGGAGCAATTGAGAAGCAACTTCAGGAGACTATGATTTTAACCACAAAGACAGTGATCAGTCCTTTCCATGATAACAAAGGAAGCAATTTTGCGCAGCTTTAAGGATAGTTTTTCTGTGACTCTTGTCTGTTCTTAAGATTTTTGTAGGTTTTTTTTTTAAATTAAAAAAACATCTAGGTTTTGTAACATGCATTTCTGCCAAGTGCATCACTAGGTGATTCATGCAAAGGAATTGTAAATAACCTTTGAGCTTAACTCTGTTTAAAATGTCTTATCAGTATTATTCAAGTCTCTATTTTCCAGTGGAAAGGAAGTGTTCAAAACAAGCATTGTGTCTTAATTCAATCGTGTACATAGAACAAAGAAGAACTTTTAAAGAACTTTAAGAAGCATCTGCGCTTCATTAGGGATATTTTTTTTAATACTACTAACAAAGTAGTGTGAAAATTACTCAGTTGCATTAATGGTTCTTGGCAAGCTAAAAAAGAAATCTCACAAGACAGGGACTACCTGTATTTGCTACATATGTTCCTCCTGCAACACGCTTGGCAAGACCTTTAAACAAAATTGGCCTCAAGTTCCTCTTACTCCTTGCTTCTCTTGGATTCTTTTCAGTCAAGACACAAAATCACTTATGAGTAGGATTATCTGGCCAGAAAAAGAAAAGCTCTATGATCAGCTCTGGCAATTTATGAATATGCCTGGTATAGTTGTTGCTAAAAAAAAACCATAGAGAGACTGGTTGGCAACTGCTACTAAATATTTAAATCTGTCAGTTTACAGTTTTACTTTCATAGATACTTGAAAAAATAAGTATTTTTCTATCAAATGGTAAATATGGCCAGAGAAATGGACAAAAAGTTTAATGAAAGATGCACTAGAATATAAAACAAATATGCCCTGGTATTGTGAAGTCCACATCCATAATCTAATCTACATTTGGAAGTAATTTCCAAATTCTTTGCTCTTGAGTTGTATTTACTCCACAAGAGATTATAGTATATGATGAAATTTATTTAATAAAAAGATTGAACTACCGTATTTTTCGGAGTATAAGACGCACTCCCCCCACCTAAAAAGGCTGAAAATTTGGGTGCATCTTATACTCCGATTGTAGCTCTGCCCACCCACCGGCCCCCACCCTTTGGCCTCTGCCTCCCAGCAATATGCCTCCTTGCAGCAAAAGAAAACAGCCTGTTTCAATTTCAGCTTCAGCACAACCTGATTAGCACAAGCAGCTGATTGTTGGTTGGATCGCATCAGCTGTTTCAGGCTGCAGGGATTGCCATTGCCTATTGCCGCCTCTGTGCGCCCCATTTTCGGCCTCTGTATCCCATTTTTGGCCTCTGTGCGCCCCATTTTCTGTCCATTCCGATGCCTGCCGCCCAAAATGGGCGGAAAATGGGGCACGCAGAGGAAAAAAATGGGGTGTGCGGAGGCTGAAAATGGGATGCGCGGAGGTGGCAATAGGCTATGGCAATCCCTGCAGCCTGAAACAGCTGTTAGGGAGGCCGATCCAACCGACAATCAGCTGCTTGTGCTAATCAGGCTGTGTTGAAACTGAAACAGGCTGTTTGCTGTGTGCTGCAAGGAAGCAAATTGCTCAGAGGCAGAGGCAAATTTTTTGTTCTTGTTTACCTCCCCCCAAAAGGTAGGTGCGTCTTATAGTCCAAAGCGTCTTATACGGTAAATGTTTGTACATGTGCATAGATATAAGTTATAAGATATAAGTTCATTTGAAGGACTAGCCATTGATTTTGTGCATCTTTGTGTTTAAAATCAAATTGTTGGTGATTTTTAAAATACTTAGAACTAATGAAGATTAATTATAGATAGATATTTTTATGCACAGATTGAATGTATGGTTACAGATTATTGCTGGCTACTTTAAACATCATGTATATGATAAAGTATGATCAGGTGCTACCAGTTTTTGCCAACTGCATAAATAGAAATAAATTGCCATACCACCTCAAAGATACATTTGTTTTATTGTCACTTTAAAATTTAAGTTGGTATCTACTCAAACAACATATTTTAAGAACAATTAACAATTTGTTCACAAACATTGTGAAACTGAGAATTGATAAGGAATTAGGCATTCAAACTTCATTTTCTTCCCAAGAAAACCTATCCTTCCATTACTTGTGTTTCAAAATTTCTAAAAGGTTTTACAAATATCATCTTTTTTAAAGTATATGATACTTGGAAAAATTCTATTTATGATTTCACAGGTTGCTAATTTATAATACTTTATGTCAAATAGCCATATGAAATATTTTAATTCAGCTTTAATTATTTTTCTCTTAATAGCATAAAATGTCTGCAAAAGACTGTAAAAGATTCTTACCATATTATCTGCAAGTCATGTGCCTGCGAACTAGAGCTGTGTGCTAAGTGTGGAAAGAGGGAAGACATCGCGATTCCGTAAGATTTCTTGTAACTCCATAAAATTATTTAATGATTACCTTATGATACCTAATAATTCTGCCTCCCCTATGAGGTCTTTAAGAGATGGCCTGTTTAAGATCTTGTCACCAGACAAGGTAAAGGGGGGGGACATGGGGTTAGAAGCCAGGACATTTCATCTGTGGGAGCTGGCAGGAACTCACAAGTCATCATGCAAGGTCCTCGCTTAATGACCCATGATTCTCACTTAAATATAGAAACAGGGACTCCTGGGATTACTGTTGCTAAGCAATCTGATCACATGACATCACCACATCACTTCGTAATGGAAATTTCGGTCCCAATTATTACAGTTAAGCAAGGACTTGCTGTACTGTGTTGTACACTACCAGAGTCATTTGATCTGGGTTGCATACCTTTTTTGTTCAAGCTGAGGAAAGAAACCCCTTGGAAACTGGGTATGTTCTCCTACACCTGGGACTTTCCCTTCTGCTTGGAGGGGAAGTAGAGGCAAGTGCAAATGCAGTGGAAGTTGAGTGTATGATATTGTTTTGATTTGAACTTTGTAATCTATGATGTTGATAAAATATATTTTACACATACATTCTGTATGTACATACCTGTATTAAAAATTATGTCGACCTATAAAGAAGATGGCAAAATGTTGTTTGGAGGTTACTGTTTTAAGCAAATATAATCATGAATGGCTGTACGTGAACATATGGGAGTAGGCTTAACATAGAATGCCCTGAGACGTCTACTTCCAGTTTGTGATGTTCAGCATATTTTGTTATGTTATATCTCTAAGATAATGTTCACAATTCTATATGATCTAGCTGTGAATATAAAGAGATTCCATAAAACTCAAAGGTTAGAATGGTAGCTGACACCAGAGAAGGCAGAATCAATGTTCAAAATAATTCTAAGAGGCTAGGATATTGTACTGAAATTAATAAGAAAAGAGGTATGTAAATTAAAATTTTGTGTTCAGGTTAGGAAAAAATAGACTTAAGTATAAGATTAGGAGATCTGGCTTGGGAATGGTATGGTAGAACAGGATCAGGGTATCTTAATTTATCATAAACTCATTGTGAAACAACAGCTACGGAAAAAAAGAAAATTAAAGGAATTTTGATGGGTTACCAAAAGTAACAGTTCCGTTCCATGCAACATTAGGTCAAATTTGGAATGCTGTATCCAGTTCTAGATGACTTAACCTAAGAACAAGTTTAATGAACTGGATTCTATGTTCAAGAGAAGAGCAAATAGAAAGGTCAGTAGCTGAGTACAAAGAGGGTGTTTTTTTCCCTTTTTATCCCCCAGGCCTGTGACATTTTCCTTTTCCTGGGGTTCCTTGTCCAGATCTGTTGTAGCTCCCTTTCAGTGACTCTTTAATTCTTCAAATCATTCGCATTTCGAGTTTGGGATGAGTATGGTTAAGTATAGTTTCTCTAAACCGTTAAATAATCAGCATTTTATCATTTAGAATTTTAAACATTTAAAATAGTTTTTAATAATAATATTTCCTCTCCTTTGGTGAGATATACACATATTCACAAAAAATATATGGTGCATTTCTACCAATAGCCTACAGCTAAAATTATGGACGGTTTTGCAATGTGGAACACTAAACAGTTTTAGATTTTGGCAGTGTGTCATTATAGAAGTAGATGGTATCTCTTTTGTCATTGGTGAAGCGCTGCATTGTACATGAACACTCTAGGTAGAAAAATGTTATGCCTGTACTGGCGTGTCTCCTTAGCCAACCTGAGCCATTACTTAGCTCTGTCTGCCTCGCCAAGCTCCAGGTTACAATCTGTCCATTCTTACATTAGATTTTTGCCACATGGGAGGATAGATAAAAGTTCCTTTTCCTTTCCTACCAGCAATAAAGCCTGACAAATATTACTATCTTTCTTTTTTCATAGAATTCAGACAAATCTACAGCATACCGAGCAAAAGCCTTCCCAAAACCATCAAAGACAGAATAACAGAAAGGATGCATTTGAAAATGATGATGAAACAAATTTAAGTGCCTTGGAAGATGAAGATCTGGATTTACTCACATAGCAGATTAAAAACTTAAACTGAAAACTACAGTGATCTAAACAATTTCTTCAAAACAAAGCTTTTAGGCATTGTTTCATTTCTTCCTAAATGATTTGTTGGACATTTTTGCTGTGTGTGGTGTTCATGGCATCTGGAAAAAGTTTTAACAAATCTTATAACTCCTTTTTTGTTCAAGTACTACTGTAAATTTGCTTAAACGTTCTGTTGTTAGGATAACTTTTTTATTTAATAAGTTAAATTGCAACAAGTATGGTATCCTATATCTGACTTTAATGTATTCGCTGTTTCTCATTCTTTTCCCAACTCCTGTGCTTTCTTTCAGTCACCTTATTCCTTTTGTTTATAAGGCAAGTAACGCCCCACTTCATTTTTTTTTCTTCAACAATTGTTGTTTCATCTTTTACATTTATTTTAGCATGTGTAGTACTTCCTCTGCCAAGTTATTGTCTTTAAAGATGTAGCAGCATCACAAAGTCACCAATGATTTGGCCCAGAACCCCATCATATTAGAGGAAAAGCAGAGCTGGTCCATCTCCTTGGCTAAGGGAAAAGGGGCTTCACCATCTTCAGTGGCCACTCATGCTATTGTTTCTCCTCTTGTTATAAGAAATCATAAGCAAACATTGGAGGAGCTTGACCTTTTTTGGGGTCTGCTTCTTGCCTCTTCTGCCATTAAATTGTTTCTCCCTTAGCCTTTAATACCACTGGTCTTATAAAGCATTGTGAGAGCATTTTGTAACACACACACACATGGAATAAAACACATAATAAGCAAGAGGCCAGTCAGATCCATTCTGTGAATCCTATACCCAGAACATGAAATAATCTAGCCCTCTTACTGCAAACCCTTTGCACAGTGCCTAAGTATCAGGAGACCTGGTGGTGCAGTGGTTAGAATGCAGTATTGCAGGCAAACTCTGCCTACAGCCTGGATTTCAATCCTGATGGGGCTCAAGCTTGATTCAGTCTTTCATCCTTTTAGCCTTCCAGGTAGATAAAATGACACAGATTGTTGGGGACAATATGCTGACATTGTAAACCGCCCAGAATGTGCTATATGGGGCGGTATATAAGTCTAAGTGCTATTGCTTTTGCTAAGACATAGAGGCCATACTGATAAAGATAAAAAACATTATCAAGACAAGTAACAGATCCTTTCTAAACTCTAATTACTTTCATTTGGAAAATGAATTGTCAGATGGGAAAAAGAAACCAGTTGCTTTACAAGAAATATGTTTTGTATCATTCCTATCCTTGGTTTGGAGAAAATTAAAGGAATAAGAGCAGTTTGGATTGTATTTATTGTGAGTTTAAAAGCAGCAATGATGATAACTGCTTAACATGTAAATATAATGTGTAGGATGACAGTTTTGTGCCTTGCTTGCCCATCACCACAGCAGACAACTGGAAGATAGGCTTATATTTTGATACTGCTTATCTATATACTTGTTCTAGCTTAATAAGTGAACATGGCCTTGATGATGATCAGGGTGATTTTCTGAAACAAAACGTTCTTATAGGTACACAAATGTGTTTACAGAACCATAATTGCTGCCAATCCCCACTCTGAAAACCTAATTTGACAAAAGTAGTAGGAAATAAATTTTATGCTGGAATATCAAGCATTTATTTGAGCCAGGGTGGCGTGCAATTTGGCCATTCGAATCTCACCAGGATCAAGGTTGACTCGGCCTTCCATCCTTCCGAGGACCCGGATTGTTGGCAATATGCTGACTCTGTGAACCGCTTAGAGACGGCTGTAAAGCATTGTGCAGCGGCATATAAGTCTAAGTGCTATTGCTATTTATGTCTGAATTCTACTATGGGGGAAAGGCATGATACTCTTCCCATGAAGAGATGTCAGTCACAGGGAAGAGGGTACAGATTTATTTTTTACAATATTCAAGGTTAAGACAAGAAATAATGGATGAAAGCTTTATAGAGGAGAACTGAACTAGGGAGAGATTTCCTAACAGTGAGAGTTATCTAAGATTGAAAGAGTCTGCCCCCTTATGCCCCTTATGGAAGCCCCATCACTGGGGGTTTTCAATAAAAGATTGGGCAGCCATCGGTTCAGGATGGTATTTGGATTTCTGCAATCCAAAAGCAGAGGATTAGACTAGAAGACCTCTGAAGTGCCTTCCAAGTCTATGATTATTTTGTGATCTCTATTTTTCAGCTGGAGAGTCACTTGGTTGAGTTGGGTGGCTATTAAAATTGAATAAATAAAAATTAATACATCCCACAAATGTCTGAAGAAACATTTTCTTCCCCTGAGAGTTGTGGGGAGAAAAGAAGAAGAATTGACAAATCATCACCTTTTTCTACCTGAGCATCACACACCACTACATGGAGTGGGTCAACATTTGACTCATGCATTCTTATTTCTATTAGATTGTCTCCTTCCAAAGTGAGAAAGGGTGAACATTTCTTAACTTATAAAAATTATCTAAGTCATAATTAGTAAGACGTCATTCCTTATGCAGAGCTGTTTAATAGGGTTATCCATATATCAAACTTTTAAAAAAAATTATTGGGACCTCATATGACTGAAAAAGGTGAGGGCACGTTAATGAACAGAAGACGGTTGCTGTGTTCATGTAGGAGCTGAAGTCTTTTTTCTGCCAAGTCATTTTTGAGCCATTTACAACCCTACTATTAAAAATGCAGCAACAAAATCGATTGCATTTTGCTGTACTATCTCTATTAAGTATTTATATTCCACTCTTGAAATAGTTTCCAGTGTAGCTTGGAATTCTTTAAAAAAAAAAAACCAACCTTAAAGCAGCAGCATCCAGCTGCTTCTATACTCCATATAGCCAGCACTACAGAGCCAAAGGAATCAATTTTGGTAGTGACTCAATATAACTTGGAGCCAGAAGCTAGGTGGATGGAAGTTGTGCCATAATCTCAAACATCCTTGAATGATCGGAACTGCAGTCAGACCAGTAATTGAGGAGATTGTCCTGCGGCTGAAAGATCTTTCCACTTTGCAATCCTCATTCTCCCACACAAGAGACCAGGGGAATGTATGTCTATAGGAGGCAACTTGCCATCACATTTAATGCACTTGCTATAGGCCTCATGAAATAGCAAATCAGTATACCAAGGGGCATATGGAGACATTCCAACACATCATAGTTGTAGCTTTTGCTGGATATAAGGAGGAACAAGAAATAGACCAGGGAGGAAATCTTGGCTATCAGTCTTGGGGATAGAACAGGGGTCCCCAAACTTGGCAACTTTAAGACTTGTGAACTTCAACTCCCAGAATTCTCCAGCCAGCTATGCTGGCTGGAGAATTCTGGGAGTTGAAGTCCACAGGTCTTAAAGTTGCCAAGTTTGAAGACCTCTGGGATAGAATGAACAAGGGATCCATATCAAGTGGTATGAGCACTCAAGGGGCACTTTTCCTACCAGCCTTCTTCTGTCTTGCGAAGTTCTCAAGGCTTTGTGAAGATCTATCAACCAGATATGAATGCAAAGGTGATTATTTGAAGGAACATAAGTCCGTGTGTTTCTCAGTCTTACACCAGTATTTTATAAGCGTAGCACTTTAGTATCTATGCAGATACACATTTAGTGTTTTGTTTTCCATGTTTAGGCCACCCGTTATCCCTCTGCTTCCTAGGAGACTTTTAAATAGAAACCTTACTGAAGGGACAGATTATATCTGGCTTTTAGCTTCTTATCCCTGCCTTTACAGATAAGTAGCAACACCATTTGATGTGTACCTGAAAATGAGCCAAGGATCAAAAATAACTCACAAACATTGGTTATCTCTTGCTGGATTTTTTTGCAGGGTTATGACAAGATCTTTGGGGTTTTTGCTAAGATCTGGCTTGCTGGTAGATTGTGGTTATTGCTTGCTTCTGTTTATGTGGTTGCAATTTTAAAAGTGTAAAAACATTTTTGTAATGATTGAATGCCGCTCAGAGTCTGCAAGATGAAGCAGCATTATTAGTAATAGATAAATACAAAATAATGGCAGGTTTTGTTTCTTAATCATGTTTAATTTCATCATGGCTATATTATAACTCATAACTTGAATGCTTGAACCATGTTAAGTTGTAGTCTTATGTATCTCATTAGCTTAACGGGGGAGTAAGCTATTGGGATTTTTGTGATATTGTTACAGCTGGCCCTCCAGAATAAGATATAGATTTGAATCTACAGAGGCAAAACTAGATTTTAACCACCTTTATCCCAAAGAGAACAAATCTAACCTACACTTGTCAGAAATATGGATCTCTTACCAACAGCCTTTGTCTTCCCTGGATTCACTAAAGTTTGGCTGATTAAACTACCTAGCTCATTACTAATGGCAGGCATGAGTAAAGCATTTCCAGTGCTCCAGTTCTTTTTTATGTAAGAAAAATAGAACTGGATGTTATCATCATGGGAATGAGATAAATGCTATGAAACTAACAGATGCAGACATTCCTTGCCCCCCCCCCCAAAAATGAGCTGTGAAATCAACAATCCTTGGAGCATTACAAAGTTATCTTAGTCGGAGCCTGCCAGCCTACCCAGGATATAATTTAGCTGCTGGTACCAGATGCCACCAGGAGATGTGGCTTAGGATATCTATTACACTGACTGAGGCATTTTCTGGGCCAAATCTTGGCCTGAAGTCTGATTCTTTTTCTGGATCATTTTCAGTCAGCCTTCAGAAGTGGTAAGACACAAACAGCACCCACCTACTCAAGCATTGTAACTAAAAAGGAGTGTTAATGACAATAGTTTTAGCCTTAAAGGTCTAAGGAGAGTTTTGTACCAGCCTCTTACAAAGCACCATAGAGATCCATTAAATTACAACATTTAATTAATTCCAATGTTCAACTAGGCAAAAATTCCAGAGTCACAGCTAAAAATATCCCACTATGCAAAGCAATGTTGAACGAGAGTAATAGCCGCTGGAGCACAATCAAGTTAAAATACTTTTTTCAGTTGTTTTCAGAATTATTTTTTAAATAAGACCATGCTAGTAGTTTATTGCTTGGTAAAGGTGAAGGTAAAGGTTCCCCTTGCACATATGTGCTAGTCATTCCCGACTCTAGGGGGCGGTGCTCATCTCATTTCAAAGCCGAAGAGCCAGCGCTGTCCGAAGACATCTCCATGGTCATGTGGCCAGCATGACTAAATGCTGAAGGTGCATGGAACGCTGTTACCTTCCCACCAAAGGTGGTCCCTATTTTTCTACTTGCATTTTTACATGCTTTCGAACTGCTAGGTTGGCAGAAGCTGGGACAAGTAACGGGAGCTCACTCTGTTACGCGGCGCTAGGGATTTGAACCGCCGAACTGCTGACCTTTCTGATCGACAAGCTCAGCGTCTTAGCCACTGAGCCACCGCATCCCTTATTTATTGCTTGGATATCTGGCTAAGTAAAAAGGGAACATTGGAAAACTGCTCTTAAAGAATAAGGTCAACTTTTTCCCCCCTTGGGCCTCTTTAGACATTGAAAACAAGGGAGGAAACTTATCTCTTCACCATCTTTATGTCAGGTATTAACAGAAAACACGCACATCTAACTAGAAATGTTGACAAGAAGTTGAGAAACTAAAGTCTTTACTGTTCTGTGTAATGATGTTTACTCTAGAGACTCATATATATTTGACAAACTTCCTCCTAACAAGCAGTGATACTGCTGGAAAAAATGGCTAAAGACATGGTCTAATACACTAAAGGTGAAAGGAAATCCTGACAAGGTCAGAAAAATATGTCATAGCGCAAGCAATCTCTGAGAAATAAAGGGCAGCTTTTGCTACAATACGAATGACTAAACTTAATAGTTCAGATGGCAAAGCAGAGCAAGCAGATGGCACACCAAGCAGGACAAAACAGGAATTGGGAGGGGAAGAATGACGATTTTTCTTCTTCCTGCAGTGTGACATTTTTGTTATCCCTCACCTATGTCCGGCGCAAACTTTCCATTAAAAGTTGTTTCTTGTTTCCACCATTGTTGACTGGGGAAGCCTCACATGACACATAGCATAAGGCCAGTTCAAAATGTTCAAGCAGACTTTTTTTTACAGTCATTAAGAGGGAAACTGCGGAAATTGTTCAGTTCAGCTCATTCCCACTGCATTATCACAGCCCTATCTTTATGTTTACAATGATATGGTTAACCTTTCTTCAAACAGCTAGTCCTCGCTTGCCAATCACAATTGGGACTGTCAACTTTGTCATTAAGCAAGAAAACCATTTGACCATCCCAGACTTAACATTTCTGCCTCTGTCGTTAAGTGAATTGGTTTAATTGTTAAGCAAAACATCACATGACCACAACTTGCAATTTTATTGCCAATTTCTCCATTGACTCTGCTTGTCAGAAGCTGGTTGTGAAATGCACAAATGGTGGTCACATGACTATGGGATGCAGTAATGATTGTAAATATCCACCAATTGCGAAGTGCCTGAATGTTGATCATGTAACTACAGAAACCCTGCAGTGGTCATAAATGGGAGGATTGGTTGCAAAGCTATTTTTTTCAACTGTTGTAACTTTGGCAGTTAAACACAGCAGACAGTAAGTGAGTATTATCTATAATCATGTACAGAGATGGAAACTATGTTCTGGCTGTTTGCAGAGGTTGTTCATTTTTAACTGAATGGTTTCCAGCTCTTCCAGTTTTTCAAAAAAATTTCTGTGATCCATTTAAGCAACAAATAGGTAGAGAACTCAACATAGAAACAACTGAACATGACCACTTGTTTATATTGACCGTAGGTAACTTAACCTCATATTCCAGATCTCCAATGGGAAAGCCAATCACAATATGGGAGTTGAAATCCACAACTCTTAAAGTTGTCAAGGTTACACACCCCTGCTCTACTACTGTATATACAAATAGCCTTAGCTTAACAAACTACCTGTTCAGTATTACACAGACAATTTCAAACTGAAGTTTTTTTCTCCCATTGGCTCTTCTGTTTCACTTCTTTCTGGGTTATTCCTTGATACACAGTGCCCCCAGACCACACTATTACAAAAACAACTCCAGGAATGCTCATAAACCTCCTCTTCAATTTAATGGAGTCTGCCTGTGCATGTGTTTATAGCTAGAAGAAGGCAATTTAATGGAGTCTGCCTGTGCATGTGTTTATAGCTAGAAAAAGGCAAGCACACCTACATTTAATCAACCCTCAAGCCTCTAAGCCTGATTTTGGTCCCACAAAAAAACTCTTTAATCCTGAGACTATTGCATACTACAGATAATTATCACCCAGTCTCTAATCTTCCTTTCAGGGAAAGCCTATTGAAATTAGTCTCAGTTTAGATAAAGAGCATCTAGATCAGTGTTTCCCAACCTTGGCAACTTGAAGATGTCTGGAGTTCAACTCCCAGAATTCCCCAGCCAGTGAATGCTGGCTGGGGAATTCTGGGAGTTGACGTCCAGACATCTTCAAGTTGTCAAGGTTGGGAAACACTGATCTAGAGGAAGTGGATTATTTGGAGTTTTTCTGGTTAGGATGCAGGTTTAGGTGGGGGAGGGACTAGTTCTAATACAATTTAACATAGCCCATGTTATCCTTATCCATGTTGGAGTTGGAGGCATTGCGTTTCACTCCTTTGCTCAATTGACAAATTGTGGGAAAAAGGTGGTTGTCCAAACAGCCACCTGATTGTGAAGTGTCACAAGACTTGGTGTCTCCCATAATCTTTAAAAACTACTTGAAACATTGGAAAAGCTGATTTGGCATTTTAACAAGAGACTAATGTTATGCATGTATTTTTTATTTATTTGGCAAACTTATATATGGTAGCTGCCCATCTCACAAAAAGTCACTTGGGGCTGCTTACAGGCAAAATAACAAAAGCATATCACAATATAAAAAAGCATAAAGGAATAAAAACATAACAAACCCAAGATAGCAGGAGGACAGCCCTCATTCAGCCTCACTTAACCCCTCTGCAGTTTGCCATGGGATCCTCAGGTTGATGGAAGAACTATTTTTCAAGGCCTTCCAGAAGGCTAACAGAGATTAAGTTAACCTCATCTTGAGGTGGATTGATGTTCCAGACGCGCAGGGGTCTCCAACCTTGGCAACTTTAAGACTTGTGAACTTCAACTCCCAGCAATGCTGGCTGAGGAATTCTGGGAGTTGAAGTCCACAAGTCTTAAAGTTGCCAAGGTTGGAGACCTGTGTTCCAGTGGATAGTAGAAAAGGCACATCTGCCGGGTCCCACTAGATGGAATTCCTTAATAGACAATAGACACCCAGACCATATCTCTTCTGCTAGATCTGATGGGATGGGTAGATGTAACTAGGAATAGAAGGTCCCTCAAATAACCTGATCCCATGTCATGAAGGGATTTAAAGATTAAAACCAGCACCTTGAATTGCACCCAGTGGCAAATTGGCAACCAATGCAGCTTGTGGAACAGAGGTAAAATGCTGATCATCCTAAAGGCACACATAACTGTATGCAACCACATTCTGCATTCGCTTGCAAGCTTCTAGATGTTCTTCAAGGGCAGCCCCTTGTAGCATGGATTACAGTGATCTATTCTGGAAGTGACCAGGGCCTAACTTAGTTTGGGCTGCTCAGGTGATTCTGACAATATCTTGCCCCAGCATTTGGAGGCTGGGATAATTTAGAAAAGGCTGAGGCTGAAACATGACAAGACAGAATTATTGTTTGTTTATTCCTCATGGCTTCAGTAGTGTCTCTTGATAGGGTAGCACTTCCTGAAGAAACAAATTTATGAATTGATCTTTCTGAACTCACAGCTCCTGCTGGATGGATAGGTGTAGAGGCTATGGCCAGGAATGTCTTTGCCCAGCTTCAACTGGGACACCCTTAAAGCCCTACATCAGGGGTGGCCAAACTGTGGCGCATGCGCCAAACATGGCGCATTGGATGATTACAAGTGGCGCATTGCATCCTTGCGCCTACTTATTTTTTTTAAATAGGTGTCATAACTGAATCCATCTTAATATTTTCAACACCAAAGTGATCTCAGTTCAATTCGTACAGGCTTCGGTAATGTTCAACTTCTCGGTGTCTGAAACTTAGAATGGAACTTGTGAGATGTTACTTTAGGCGGGTTTACAAACGTACGAATATTTTTATCGGTGTTGCCATTGCGCATTCCTACTCAAACAATCGCAAACACCACACACTAGCAACACATCATGTGTTTGAAGTCACATGCGAATGAGCGGCGAGCGTTCGATATGGTCAGTCAGTTCTGAGTGAGCCATCTTGCATGGAGTTTGAAGCAGCGTTTCATTGAGTGTACTAGTGTGGTTTTTGTATTGAGAGTGATTGAAAGACAGATTCAAGATTAAATATATATTACGTTTGTCAAATTTTGAAATGGCGTAAATTAATTAATTGAATTGCGTGATTGAGTTATTCCTTTTCCTCCCTTAAGCAAAGCAGATCCTACCCCTATCCCTATCCCTAACCAGGTGCAGATCTTCCCAGCTCTTACTGGCTTGCAGGCTCTTTCATTGTTATTCTCTCAGAAGAATGTTTTTCCAGCCCTAAGTCTTTGCAGGGTTTTTTTCATTGCTTTACTTGCTCCGAATAAGTTTTTTTCTAGCCCTAACTAGGTGCTAACGATCTTCCCAGCTCTTACTGGCTTGCATGCTCTTTCATTGTTACTCTCTCAGAAGAAGGTTTTTTTAAGTCCTAACCAGGGGATAAAATAATGTGCTGAAGCTGACCAGACTAAGGATGCTAGCCAGATGAATACCTGGTAGGCAGATTGTTTTCCCCTATTTTCCTCCCCAAAAACTAAGGTGTGTCTTATACTCCGGTGCGTCTTATACTCCGAAAAATACGGTAGCTCCCAGGATAATTTATTATAGTTCCGCATTGTTGTGAAATTAAGGGGACAGAGTTTGCAAACTGTTTCTCTTTGACAGGGCAAGTTTATAGAAATTCCAGCTCCCTAAATCGTATCAGTTTTTCTTAAGCTTTAGGAAATTATTAATATTGTACAATCTTGTTTAAAAGGGCTTTGATTGATATCACCATTTCTTGTTTTTAATTGTTTGCTGATATTTTGAACAATTTGGTGAACTGAAGTAATATTTATTGATGCCGAATGTCTGTGGAAATCCTCTGTCATCCAGGCCATAGTTATCTCAAAAGTGCTTTTTATTTTAAAAACTGGACTCTTTTTTTCTTTGAGGAAGAAGAAGAAAACATTTTGCTTCTCATCCAAGAAGCTTCATCAGTTCTGATGGCAGAGAGATGGAAGGATAGGTACTGACAGATGGGATTGGATGATGGGGAGAGAAGGCTAGGTTCTAATAGGATGGTGGAGGGGATGGAAGGACTTTTCTTCCTGAAAGAAAAAACAGTCCAGTTGCCTTTTGAAGAAAAAAAGCACCTTTGAGACATTTACTGATGCCCTTATTAAAATAGATATTGAACCTCAATTATTTGTCACTTGATCACTTTTCCTGATCTCTGAGGAAAAAATATCATTTTATCCAATAGTTACTTTTTTAGAAAATACAAGATCAAATATATAAATCTTAGTGCTATTCTTGCTTCTGCACGTTTTATATTTGTATAAATAAACACACACACACACACATACACACACACACACGTGTGTGTCTGTGTATGTGTGTGCGCGCACTTGGACAGTTGTTACCAAATAATTACATTCTTCCCCAGTACTGTTTAGAGAATGGGGAATATATTGTGAATTTCCACTGAATCTGTTTCTTTTATAATATTATGGTATGTGTCATGCCATGCTTTCCGTTTTTACATTGTCCCATTTCTTATATCATGTTGACTTGTATCCTTACGATTTATATTTATATTAATATTGATTGTTTCCTGATTGCTTACTTGAACCCTATGACAAACATTCTTGACAAATGTATCTTTTCTTTTATGTACACTGAGAGGATATGCACCAAAGACAAATTCCTTGTGTGTCCAATCACACTTGGCCACTAAAGAATTCTATTCTATTCTATTCTATTCTATTCTATTCTATTCTATTCTATTCTATTCTATTCTATTCTATTCTATTCTATTCTTTTGTACTCTGCAAAAGACTGGGTGATTGTATTATGGGTGATATACTATTGAATAGTATATGAGGAGAAAATAATATTTATTGCTGAAGCATTTGTAATTGAATCAGAAGTATTAAGCACATTTTCTTGGTTCAATCCTGTGCCAGTTCTAGTAGACATTTAGTACTGAACTCCTGTTTTTAAAGAGTTTCCACTCAGTGGCCAATCTCTCGCATGGCATTTATATGGGTTAAACATATACATTTATATGTTATAATAAGCCCTAGCAGCTCCTTTTGGTATGTGCTTACTCTGACAAAGTTAAGAATAACACAGCAAATGCTGCAAGTAGGTTATTGCACATAGTCTGAAAGAGATTGAGTTTGGTATAAAGCAGTACATACACGAGAGGGGAGGGAGTATAAGGATACAACAATATCTATTACTGTATTTTCCCCCATCCAATTCAGTATTGATTAAGAAAAAACAATGGGGGTGATAGGGAGAGAAGAGCATTAATGGTGTAGAGACAATTAGGGCAATAGTTAGAACAAAAATGTGAATAGCAATCCGTTTTTCCTAGAAACTCGGTAAATATTGTATACCATGAGAGTTGAAAAATGATCTTTTTGTATCAGACAAGTGTGTTTCTACACCAGAAAAAACTGTGTTTCGTGTCTCAGTATTACAAGAAGCCAAATAATTTGAACAGAGGCAATAGCAGTTCTTGTAAATTAGCTAGATGCAGCCTACAGTGGGGTCTCATTC
Source organism: Diadophis punctatus similis (assembly GCA_023053685.1). NCBI lineage: Eukaryota > Metazoa > Chordata > Lepidosauria > Squamata > Dipsadidae > Diadophis > Diadophis punctatus. The sequence continues at coordinate 64,995,975 of JALIGW010000002.1, read as the reverse complement.
AATCATCCTCTCTCCATCAACTTTCTTCCTTTATTCTTTAAATAAATTGCAGATGGACGAAAATACTAATTTTTCCCTTGCGACTTCTTCTTGTGTTCCTGTGATATGCACTGAGAAAGAAACCATCCATTGAAGAAATGCAGCTTGCTGCATCCATCTTTATCTCATATCAAGAAAGTCTATTTATCTTTTACATTGTTTAAGTAATAGTCAAATAAACTATGGCTTCATACAAACTGAGTCTCCTTTTGCCATAAACTAATCCAATCCAGGGCTAGCTTGATTAACCTACATTGGATGAACTAGACATCATCCTCCAAATATTTCTGAACTAGAATGCCCAGGAGCCCTCACTTTGGGTCATGCTAGTTGGAGTTGCAGGGAGCTGTTTAACCAACCTCTGATAAATCCCTAATTAATTGTGATTGTTCAATGGTACTGGCTTGCAATCTCTGTGGCTCTCATCTCATTTATTCCCTGAACTGCTTCCTTCAAGTGGAAAATGAGCAATTCATTATTGAGTAAAATAAAAACGTTTGGTACAAGCAGATATAAAATAATTACTTTTTCCTTCTGCATAGCTGATGAATAATTAAGGATTGGGCAAACTAGACATGTATTTCTTGCATGTGAAAAGATTAACTGATGCATTTAATAAATATGCATTTCTTTATATAGTTTCTAGAGTCACTTCAAAACGAGAGGAGCGACATATAAATTTAAAAATAATAAAATAAAAACTTTAGTTTCTACAGAAAACTGTTTTTTATGTATTTGTTTGCAGGTTTGGTCTACTTATTGTCTTGACCCAACATTTCACATTATATGGTTTCTCGTCTCCCTGTCTTATGAAATTCATGTTTTCTCCTCCCAGCCCAGCCCACCTTCCTTTTTCTTAATCAATGCTATATATAGGGCAGAATTTCATCTTGGACACTAGATGTCACTAAAAGGTAAGAAAACGTATGCTTAAAACTGTCTTAACTGTAAAAATTCATTAATCTCAAGATTAATGACAGTCTCAAGACATTCAGAATTCCTTTGAACTATGTGTTATTTTGTGAAAACTGGTGTGATAATTCCTAAATGGTGAAGCACTATATTTGTTCTCACTAACAATAATATGATATGATATGATATGATATATGATATATGATATGATATGATATATGATATGATATAATATAATATAATAATATAATAGTATAGTATAGTATAGTATAGTATAGTATAGTATAGTATAGTATAGTATAGTATAGTAATGTAATGTAATGTAATGTAATGTAATGTAATGTAATTAATATAATAACCACACACACACACACACGAGAGAGAGAGAGAGAGAGAGAGAGAGATGAGAGAGAGAGATGAGAGATGAGAGGCAGAGAGAGAGAGAGAGGGAGGGAGGGAGAAGAGAGAGAGGGAGGGAGGGAGAAGAGAGAGAGAGAGAGAGAGATACATCACATGAGGCTTGGTGGGTAAGATGGATCAACCGACCAAAGCTGGATTAAGTATATGGGTCAAAAAGTCTTCAATTCAAAATTACCAGAACCCGACAATGCTAATTCTGGTAAAATTCTGACATATTGATTAGCATGTCAGATACGGCAAATATTCAGGGTATTCTTCATATAGGACAGGGGTCTGCAATCTTAAACACTCAAAGAGCCATTTGGACCCGTTTCCCACAGAAAAGAAAACACCGGGAGCCACAAAACCTGGGTGGGCGTGGCCAACTCAACATCACTCGCTCCCACCCAGTCACATGACCCCCTACCCATGTCTTCCCAGCCGGTCATTAGGGCAGACAACTGGTTGTTAAAAAACACTGGGAGCCACAAAACCCTTTTGACATTCTCTCTCTCTCTCTCTCTCTCTCTCTCTCTCTCTCTCTCTCTCTCTCTCTCTCTCTCTCTCTCTCTCCCCTCTCTCATCTCTCTCTGTCTCTGTCCCCTCCCTCTCCCCCTCTGTATCTGTGTATCTCTGTCTCTCTCCCCCTCTCCCTCTCTTCCCCCTCTGTCTGTATCTCCCTCTCTCCCCACCTCTCTCCTCTCTCTGTATCTCTTTGTGTATCTCTCTATGTCTCTCTCTCCCCCCTCTCCCCCTCTCTGTATCTCTCTATGTCTCTCCCACTCTGTCCCCCTCCCTCTTCCCCTCTGTATCTCTCTCAGTGTGTCTCTCTGTCTCTCCCACCCCTCTCCCCTCTGTGTGTCTGTCTCTCTGTGTGTCTCTCCATATCTCTCTCCCCCTCTCTATGTGTGTCTCTCTCTGTATATCTCTCTCCCCCTCTCTCTGATTCTGATATGAGGCATTGAGCAGGCCATGAGGCACTCTTGCAGTGCCTTGCACAGCACAGTGAACTTTAGCGTGCTTCACATTGGGGGAGATGGGGTCCCCTCCTCCTCCTGGACCCCATTATGACATGGAGCCACAATGTGACCCTGCCCCACTCGCCCCTAGCAACAGGATTGGCTTACAGCTCCGAGCCCAAAGCGGCTGGAGGCAAGGGCTGCCTTGAGCCAAATGTGGCATGAAGGCAAATATAGGGCCGCTTCACTCCTGCACTAAGGCTCTGGCCATTGCCTTGCTGTGTCCCCTCTCTCTCCCCCAGCAGTTCTTTGGCAGAGTACAGTGGGTGCAAGCTCCAGCCCGAAGCGGCAGGAGGCAAAGGCTGCCTTGAGCACAAATGTGGTGCGAAGATAAGTACAGGGCCACTTCACTCCTGCACTAAGGCTCCAGTAACCCTCCTCCTCCCCCCCTCCTTCTCCTCTCGCAACCTCCTGGCCAGATGTGGTGAGGCTGGGAGGGTGCGTACAAGCAGGAAGACCCTCCTTAAGCGAGCGGCCAGGCTTGGCAAAAGTGCAGAAAAGGCGCACGTAGGGTGGGCGTGCGCTTGAGGAGGGTCTTCCCACTTGTGTGCACCCTCCCGGCCCCATCACAGCTGGCCAGGGAGTCACGAGAGGAGAAGGAGGGAGAGGAGGAGGGTCGCCCAAAGGGAAGCCTCTACCGTGGCTTGCACTCGTTCCTAAGCCAGCCCGGATTTCCAAAAAGTTGCCAAGAAGAAAGAAGAGTAGCGAAGAGCCCCAAGGAGAGCTCGCTGGCTTTTCGAGAGAGGAGACACAGAGACAGAGAGAGATACAGACAGACAGACAGACAGACAAACAGACAGACAGACACACGGCTTTCATTGAAAAACGTCCTCCGGGTGGCAAAAGTTCCCCATGCACGTTTTAAAGCTGCGGCTAGGCGCTGCGGGCCCGTCTCCCTTTCTGTCGTCCCCTCCTCCCGGATCCCATTCCCACCCACCCAGCCCTCGTGATAGCGAGGCCGGCGTCAGTCGCGGCTGGATCAGGCCAGTGTCTCGGGGTGGAAAACAGGTTGCGCGTCTCCCCAAGCAACCGAGGCAGGCCCAGCACCAACAAGGGCTGGAAGAAGCTCCAGCAAGAGTGAGGCACTGGAGAATCAGCCCCCGTCGCTTCTCCATCCCCCGTCATTGCCCTTACCTGCTCAGGCTAGGCAAGGAGTGACTGGGAGGGGAGGGTGAGGGGTGGGGCCAGCCAGTGATGGGATCACCTGACAGGGAGCCACAGCAGAGGGCCCAAAGAGCCACATGTGGTTCCGGAGCCACAGGTTGCAGACCCCCAATATAGGAAAATCCCTGGGTGAGCTTGAGCAGATCACTAAGTCTCAGCCTATCTCTGCTCACAAGCTTGTTGTGAAGATATATTGCATATTGTAGGTGAATAATTTTGTCCACTTGCTACAGCTGTACAGCTTAGCACAAAACACAGAATAATTAGAGAGTGCTTAATGTAATATTTTTCTAATATGCATATTTATCTTACCTTTATCTGTTTCCAAGAACATAATGCTTGGAACCTACTTTGCAACCAATACACTTTGTAATTTGAGACTCCTTTTCCCTGTAAAATAGATATATAATCTGTATTTAATGGTGGCGGGTAGCTTTCAGCTTGAAAGCATTGCTAAATGATTGATCAAGTTCTAAAGACTCATATAAATGGACTATTTGGAGTCTGAGTACTGAATTTGTGGTCTTAACTGAATAGACAAACAGACTGGGATGAACTTTACTGAGAAGGGAGAGTCTGAAATAGTGTAGGTCTCCCACTTAAGCAGTGGGTTGGACTAGAAGACCTCTAACGTCCCTTCCAACTCTGTTATACTATTATTCTGTTATTTATGAGCTTTGTGTACACAATTTGTAACTCTCAGCATCTTGGAACAAGGTTGTGATATATGTGTGTGTTAAAAATGCAACAAAACATATATCAGGAGGGGTGGCAGTGCCTAGTTGCTACAAGTGATTTAATGATATGGTATAACTCTATTTCCACTGATCCCTTTTAAACATGCTGAATATTCATATGTACCAAAAATGGGTTTTCATGCTCACTATTCCACTATGCCATCATTTTCACTCTTTTCTTGGTGTATCTGTGATGTCTAAAAGAAATCTAGTAAAGAAATCTAAGACAAAATCTGTGAAGCAACTTGTGTGGGCAGCGCAGTTTTATTCCAGAAGCTCTACATTGGGTTTGCAGAGTATGTAACCATAGTGACTATACAGCAATACTTCTATATACAGTGTTGACAGAACATGGTCCAAACTGGTCTTCATTCTGTTAACAGGCATCAGCATTTCAGCTGAGCTAATTAATTGATTTCTTCTTTCAGATCAGGTCCGCAACTTGGGGGTCCTCCTAGATCCACAGCTAAAATTGGATCATCATCTTTCTGCTGTTGCTAGGGGGGCCTATGCACAGGTTCGCCTGGTGCACCAGTTGCGGCCATACTTGGAGAAGGAGGCTCTACTCACGGTCACTCATGCCCTTGTCACCTCCCGCTTGGACTACTGCAACGCGCTCTACATGGGGCTACCCTTGAAGAGTATCCGGAGACTTCAGTTGGTGCAAAATGCGGCTGCGCGTGTTGTGGTGGGTGTGCCAAGGTACACCCATGTGACACCTATACTCCACCAGCTGCATTGGTTGCCCATCGGTCTCCGGGTCCAATTCAAGGTGTTGATCACCATCTTTAAAGCCCTTCATGGCTTAGGACCAGGCTATTTCCGGGACCGCATTCTGCCTCACACTTCCCTTCGACCAGTTAGGGCCCACAGAGTTGGCCTCCTCCAGGTCCCATCGGCCAAGCAATGCCGGCTGGCGGGCCCTAGGGGGAGAGCCTTCTCTGTGGCGGGCCCCGCGCTCTGGAACCAACTTCCCCTGAGACCCGAACCATCCCCACTCTTCTGGCCTTCCGAAAAGCCGTTAAGACATGGCTTTTCCTGCAGGCTGGGGGTAGAGCCTAATCCACTCGAGCTCACCCCCAAGTATGTATAGTTGTTGCATGGTTGTTGGATGGTTTTAATATTGTGTTTTTAATTTTTATATTTGTTTTTAATGTAATATTTATAGTTGGTTATTCTTGTATTTTCTCTGCTGTACGCCGCCCTGAGTCCCTCGGGAGTTGGGCGGCATATAAGAAAACCAAAATAAATAAATAAATAAATAAATATTGAAATATATTTAAATTAAGGGAGCATATGGGAGTTAACACTCTTAGCATATTGGTAAACACTCTTCTTTTAAATGGCTAACTTTTAAGTTATCACACAGTGCAGAAGGGGAGAATTCAGTTTTATAAAGAAACATGAGAAAAGACTTGCCAGAATAGATATGGCAAATACTTTATTTGTCACATTCTGCCAGAAATAAATTTTGGCAACTACGATTGTTTTCTGGACAGTTCAGTTGTACAGGCCATTGAAAATGCCACTGCACTGAGGACCACTGCATTCAGAAAGGAAGGATACGGCCCACTCAAACCCCAATAGTGAATATCAGTATTCATTAAAGAGAAAGAGAAACATAAACAAAATACAAGTGCCAGTATTTTGGAAAACGTATTCCTTTTCAAGTGCCTGTAAAAATAGAAAAAAGCAAGGACAGTGGAGTGATTTGCAACGTAACTATAACAATATTTCTAAAAATGCGCAATTCTCCTGGTGTATATTAAAACTAATTCAGTAAAAGTGTAAAATAGAATAGTTTCAAGTTATAAAGTATGTATGTATATGTGGAACTGTTTGTTGAATAGAATGGTACCTAAAATCCATTTAAATAAATTATTATATTCATTCAAACTAACACAATTATTCTACATATAATCTTATTTTTACCTAGATTAAATAGCAAGTCAACATTGTGATCGATATCAACACTCATTACATTAAAGTATTTTCTCAGGTGCCACACCTCTCCTTTTCATACTGCAATTACTCAGAGAGAAAAATCTATATAAAATAAATCCTCTGCTCCCATAGAAACAGAATAAGGGACTTTTACTGCTGTTTCTACAGATCGTTGGAGACATCTGTTTACAGCACATATGAATAGATGCATCCAATATACAGTAGATCAAGACACTCTAAACAAACAGGACAATTAAATGTAAGATTAATTTAATCAAAATACTAGACAAACCATGAACCACTGGGTCATTGTTCATATTTAGATAACGTTGTTTTCAGGATATTATAATAAGATATCCTGAAAACATTTTCTTTAGGAATCTGATTGAGTTTGGTAGTGTTTATTTACACTGAGGTGGGAATAAACATTTTAAACTTGATGGAAAATAGTGACAGTTATTAATGAATATACTTCATAAGACTATATTATTATGAAAATTAGCCACTTTCTAGTGCACAGTTTCTCAACCTTGGAAATTTTAATAACAATAGCATTTAGACTTATATACCACCCCATAGCACTTTACAGCACACTCTCTGTGCTGTTTACAATGTAAGTAATCTGGGTCCTTATTTTACCAACTTCGGAGGCTGAATCAACCTTGAGCCCCTTCAGAATCAAACTCCAGGCTGTGGGCAGAGTTTGCATGCATTACTGCACTTTAACCACTGCACCACCAGAGCTCCTTTTTAAGATGTGTTAGACTTCAACTGCCAGCATTCCTCAGCCAGCTTGGTGGTTGGAGAATACTGGAAATTGAAGTCCAGACATCTTAAAGTTGCTAAAGTTGAAAATGCTAGTTCAGTAGTTAAGGCACCAGGCTAGAAACAAGGAGTTCTATTCCTGCTTTAGGCATGAAAGCCGACTGGGTAACTTTGGCATAGTCATTCTGTCTTGCCCAACTCACCTCACAGGCTTGTTGTTTTGGGAAAAATGGGAAGAGGAAGGAGTATTAGGTATCTTCACCACCAGTGGTGGGTTCCTACCAGTGCGATCCACTCTATAGCACCGGTAGCAGCCCGCTTGTGACGTCACAGTACCGATGCGGTCGGTTGCCGGTGCATGGGCGCCGCCATTTTTTAAAAATTTTTTTAACATTTAAAAAATTTTTTTCTTTTGTGCATGCCCAGAAGCCGAGCTTTCGGCACTGCCTTCCTACCCCACAGCAGGGGAGGATGGCTGAGGGAGCACATGAGACACTGAAAGAACGGGCGGCAGGACCTATCTCAGTTCCCCTCCCTTCAGCAGTCTGAGAAGCCACGAACGCGCGGTGATGATCCCAGGCATTTTCGCACGTTCGAGGCTTCTCGAGCTGCTGAGGGGAGGGGGAACAGGCGGATCATCGAATGGGGAGAAGCATTCAGGCCGGATGGAGCCTCCTAGAAGAACCGCTGCAGTGGTCTTGCTGCTCCCGCTGCGGGGGGCTGCATTGCGGGTGGGCAATGCACCCCCCTGCTTCTCTGGCCACTGCCAAGCTCCTGAGGCCCACGTCCACCCGGTCACATGGCTGGCAAGCCAAACCCACAAAATAAGCCACGCCCACAGTGTGGTAGTAAAAAAATAGGAACCCGCCCCTGTTCACCACCTTCCTCAAGTTACTTATAAAAATACAGGTAGTCCTTGACTTACGACCAGAACTGAGCCCAAAATTTATGTTGCTAAGGGATACATTTGTTAAGTGAGTTTTGTCCCATTTTACGACTTTTCTTGCCACTGTTGTTAAATGAATTGTTGCAATTGTTAAGTTAGTAACACGGTTGTTAGGTGAATCTGGCTTCCCATTGACTTTGGTTGCAAAAACTGATCACATGACCCTGGGACTCTGCAACCACCATAAATATGAACCGGTTGCCAAGCATCTGAATTTTGATCACGTGACCATGGGAATGCTGCAATGGTCATAAGTGTGAAAAATGGTCCTAAGCCACTTTTTCCAGTGCCGTTGTAACTTTATGCAGGTCACTAAATAAACTGTTGTAAGTCGAGGATTACCTGTAATAAAGGCAGCATATAATTTATAGAAAACAAAAATTTTCTCCTGCCAGTAATCCTCTGGATGTGTAGGGAACTGCAATTTCCAGAATTTCTAGCCCATACTGTGATCGAACATTCTGAGAAGTAGCTTTGGCAGTCTCATCAATTTGGAGATTGCTACCTCGGAGCAGGCTGGTCTTACATGTAACATCCTTAGAAACAGAACAGAACAGAACAGAATGCATCTGAAGGCAGTATCACAGAAACAAGGAAGTGCAAAATAGCTCTGTAAATAAGCAGCAATTACAAGCAGCAAAAAGACTGCAGTGTAAATAGAAACTACGCAGAGTCCTGAAATATAACATGAAAGAAAGCAAGTATAATACTATTAAAAATCCTATAGCAGTGTTTTTCAACCTTGGTCACATGGCTAGCTGGGGAATTCTGGGAGTTGAAGTCCACACATCTGAAAGCCGCCAAGGCTGAAAAACACTGTCCTTTAGTAAATCCAATAGCTACATAGGATAACAAAAGAGTTTTTTCCACATGTGTTCTGAACACTGACAATGCTATCACTCCTTTTACAGCCATTTATATTGATAAACTGATTTTGATGTTACATTATATTTTTAAACTTTTTATGTTTTTTGTTTAAGAGAGGAATCTTTGTTTAAGAGAGGAATCAGGACTAAGATGTTTATCTGTCCCTCTGTCTATGTGGCATCATCTCTCTCTCTCTCTCTCTCTCTCTCTCTCTCTCTCTCTCTCTCTCTCTCTCTCTCTCTCTCTCTCACACACACACACACACACACACACACACACACACACACACACACACACACACTACACTGCAGTCAAAGAAACTGTTGGCGTTTTCAGCAATTAAGAGTTAGGTTAACATTTCAATAAAAGCATGAAATCAAAATAAATAACACTGCCAGACATTCTATTATTATATTATAAAAGTGTGGGAATTAGTTGTTACAGTTTTTAAGTCTCTGTATATCTTAAACTAGCATTAAAGATACCTTCCTGAAGTTCATGTCATTTTTGCTTTCTTTGGTTTCGCCATCTGGATGGATCTTGACAAGAATCAAGCCATATAAGAATTTATAAGTAACCATCAACACTTTGAATTGGACCCAAAAGCAAATAGGCACCAGATCAACAAAAAAAAAGAGGGGGAAAATTTTTTATTATGGTCACAGACCATTTATGACTATAAGCTACCCAGAGTTACTTTGTTGTCAGATGGGAGGCTTATAAATTTTATAAATAATTTAAAAAAATAAAAACAAAACAAAACCCCACATTAAAATTAAAATAAAGCAAACCAGGGTAAGAACATTGCAATTGGTAGTGGGTTTCATTGGTGGACAATCAAGTCATATCTGCTTTTATAAGCAGTATAGCAAAATTTGGCTACATTCAAGAACACTAACTGGTATTGATCTGATAACTGTGCATAAAAAGATCAGAATTTCCTGGGTATTTTATGAACTGCGGTCTTTAAGTGTCAGGACTTAAATGAGTTTAATAAAAAAAACCAAAAGGATTTATTTTGGTCTGCGGGTCTCTATCATAGAAGAATTCATCTGATGGGCCCCAAAAGGGGAGCACCTGCCCTATGGAACTACATCCCCCCTGCGGTCATATTGGTCTAAACCTTGTTGGCCTTTTGAAAGAGATGAAGAAAGACATGGCTTTGCCTTCTGGCCTTGGGATCAGATGGTGATGGAGCCTATAAAGTAACGATATTCTTAGTGAATTGACTGCACTGCCCTTGCTGATTATATTTGTAAAGTTTTATTGTTTTAACGTTTTTGTGGTTATGTGGGGGTTTTTTGCATTGTTTTTGTGTTTTTAATTTTGTAAGCCACCAAGTCACATATATGAAATAGGCGGCTACATAAATTGAATGAATGGATGAATGGATGGATGAGTGGGTGGAGGATGGATGGATGAATGGCGAACAATAAACAGTCTAGAAAACAAATTAAATTCTGGATCAGACTTTTGCCAAATCAATATTGAGAGAGTGTAGACAAAACCATGCAAGACAAAAGAATTTAGCAATATAGGAGACAGGATGCTTTTATCATCTTTTAGGCAACTATTACAAGGGATTCAGTGACTGTGAACTTGAACTTAAGAACAAAGTCAAAATGAAGATATTGATTATATGATGAGCAAGCTCTGCATTTCTAATTGCTTTAAACCTACATTTAAAGGGGAAAAAAGAGAGAAGCAAATTTATTTTGAACTTTTTCAGGAGTAGATTGCTTTGCCAATAGAGCTCTACACTGGTCAATTTAAAGGTTTTCTTCATAGATAAAGCCTTACTGGCAGCCTTGGGCTTGTAATCAAACTGGCAACCTGCTCCTTGGTAATCTAATCAATGATGGAAACCTTTACTGGTATTTCAAACATCAGATATAACACATAAAAATAACGCCATAACAACTTTTACAACCTTCTTAATTTATGAATCTTATTACAGGGCAAACTGAAAACTTTGAACCAAGTTCCAGGTACCGGTATATGTTTTAAAGAAGATAATAGGGCTCAGAATGCACTTGACAGAGAGCCAGCTAGCTTACACTCTTTGGAACTTATGCAATATCATAGGTGCCAGCCAGTCTATAATCCACAGAAGTCAGTTATTAAAACAAAGGATGTCCTTTTCATTTAAAATGTGAAATGCATAGGAATATCTATAACAAAAACCATTGTTCAGGATCATGATGTTCTTGCTAAAGTATTACTCATTACCCATTATAAACTCAGAACCATATCTAAGTAAATGATGTGTTGTAGCAGCATATTACATAAAATAACCAAAGAAAGGTCCGTTTTAACCTGTTATATCCATACCATGAAGGAGCCAGTTTGGTGTAGTGGTTTAGGCATCAGGCTAGAAACCAAGAGACCATGAGTTCCAGTCCTACCAGTTCCAGACTGGTAGGTGACCTTGGGCCACTTGTTTTCTCTCAGCCTTAGGAAAGAGGCAATGGCAAACCTGAAAAACCTTATCTGCAGAGACTTGTCCAGAAAGTCTCTGAGAATTAGACATGATTGAACAGAAGGAAAAAATAATCCATACCATGTCCTCAAATGACTTCATTTCTACATAATTTTTCAATTATCCAACATATCCCTAGTAGTTTTTTTATTCTAGGAAAAGTGGCCAATAAATCTTGAACAGCACTTATTATTCAAAATCCTAGTTCTTTCCCCAAATTAAACCAAATTCTTACATGGACATGTGTCTCTGTAATTTTATGAGTTAATGTAAAAGTAAAGATTTTTCCAAATTGCACTTTAGTTTCTAATGAGTTAAAGTACGTATCTATGAAACAAACAAAATGTTAAAAAGTTATTATATTTATACAGTTACTTACCAAGCACATCTAAATTATATTAAAGTAACCAAAATATCTTTGCAATCCCAAAGGCATGTCACAACTTTTGAGCACCCCTAATTTTTGGAAATTGAAAGTTGAAAAATTTGACATGCCCTAAAATCTATGTAATTTTCTTGGCAACTAATCAAGAACAATCCCACTTAGCTTTTTTAAAAGCAGTGAAGATCAGCTGTGCTGCTACCTACATTGGCAGTCAGCTAATTAGATTTAGTAAAATCAAGGGAAATGTGTTATTTCATTAAGTGTTGTATCACCAGTAAGGTAACCAATACTCCAAAGAGTGAAGAAGTGTCAAAACCAGCACTTAAACCTTTATAGATTGAAACAGAGGTGGGTTCCTCCCGGTTCGGACCGGTTCTATGGAAACGGTAGTAACTTGGAGGCCTGGGTCGCTAGAACCGGCAGCGACCCAGGCCTGCCACGCGCCTGAACCGGCTCTCTCGGTGGCGCCATAGGTGGTGCCATCTTGTTTTTTGCTTCTGCGCATGCGCAGAAGCTGGTTTTTTAGCACTGCGCATGCGCGCACGTGGTGCATCAAGGCGCAAACCGGCAGCGAGGTAAGCCAGAACCTACCCCTGGATTGAAAGCTAATAAAGTTAATAAAAGCAGTGTATGGCAGTGTGCAGCAGCCGCCAAAAAAACTAATCCTAAATTGCATTAACAGACGGATTGAATGAAGATCACGTGAGGTACTAATACCCCTCTATGAAGCCATAGTAAGACCACACCAAGAATATTGCATCCAGTTTTGGTCACCACACTGTAAAAAAGATGTTGAGACTCTAGTCTAGAAAGAGTGCAGAGAAGAGCAACAAAGATGATTAGGGGCCTGGAGGCTAAAACGTGAAGAATGGTTGCAAGAACTGAGCATGGGTAGTCTAGTGAAGAGAAGGACCAGGGGTGACATGATAGCAGTGTTCCAATATTTGACGGGCTGTTACAGAGAGGAGGGGGACAATCTATTTTTCAAAGCTGTTGATGGCCAGACAAGGAACAATGCATGGAAACTGATCAAGGAGAAATTCAATCTAGAGATAAGGAAAAATTTTCTGCCAGTGAGAACAATCAACCAATGGAACAGTTTGCCTTCAGAAGTTGTGGGTGCTTCATCACTGGAAGCTTTCAAGAAGAGACTGGACAGCCACTTGTCAGAAATGGTATAGGGTCTCCTGGTTGAGCAGGGGGTTGAACTAGATGACCTACAAGGTCCCTTCCAACTCTGTTATTCTGTATATTCTGTATTAAAAAAGATACTAGCCCTTATTACAAATGCATCCATCTAATTGTTACTCCAAAGACAATATCAAAGACAGATATTGATCCGACTATGTGGAGTATCTACTAATGCAGATACATTTTATTGATTGATTGATTGATTGATTGATTGATTGATTGATTGATACATACATACATACATACATACATACATACATACATACATACATACATTTATACAGCTGCCCATCTTATACCAAACTTATACCAAACTCTGGGCAGCTCCAAATCAAGAATTAAAATGATATAAAAACCAGATTAAAACTATAAAGTCCAAACACATTAAAAATAAAAATGCACCTTAACTCTTTTCTGTGTTAATACATCTATACATGTAAATCATTCTAGGTATATTTTTATACTAATATAATGCTACCTCCCTAGCTACAAATAATTTTGTTGCCTAGGTCTCATATCTTTAACTTTTCATTTTCCTTCCATTTCAATTGGTGTTAATTATCTTCTACCCATCCCCTCCTCCTCATTTCTGGTTGATTTCTATATTATGAACAAAGTGTTGTCCGGCTCTCTTCTTATACCTCATTTCATGCTTATCATCCATATTCATCCTTTTTCTATTTTTAGTTTTCAGACTTTATTTATCATTATCATTTATTTATCATTAAACCTATATCTTTACACCCCTGTATGTTTTCATCATCTCCATTCCAAAATAGCAATAGCAATAGCACTTAGACTTATATACCGCTTCATAGTGCTTTACAGCCCTCTCTAAGCGGTTTACAGAGTTCAGCATATTGCCCCCAACAATCTGGGTCCTCATTTTACCCACCTCGGAAGGATGGAAGGCTGAGTCAACCTTGAGCCGGTGAGATTTGAACAGCTGAACTGCAGCTAGCAGTCAGCTGAAGTAGCCTGCAGTGCTGCACTCTAACCACTGCGCCACCTCGGCTCCTTCAGACTGGACTAATTTCAAACAGATCTACTACCTCTTCTCTTCATTTTACCAAGATACAACATTCTGTTCTTTCTTTCATCTAATTCATTCTCTTAATCATTTATTCCTTTTTAATTCCAAGTCACATCTTCTGGCCATCATTAAATGGGTCCACAAATATTAAACCCAATACTCACCTTGGCTTTGGTCAATTGAGGGCCTCTCACAATACTTTTTAGTAAAGTGCAGACTAAATCAGGGATTTTCAAAGATTTCTCAGTTTATGGAAACTATTTGCTAGAGTTATGGTTTTTCAACCTTGTCAACTTTAAGATGTGTGGACCAACTCCCAGAATTCCTAGCGTGGCTGGCTAGGGAATTCTGGGATCTAAAGTCCACATATCTTAAAATTGCCAAGGTTCTAGAAACTGCCTTGCAAGCCAACCTGTTTTATTGCACTTCATCAGCTCAGAAGTAGATATACAGTTGCGTGCTAGCCACCCACTCAGGATACTTTTATTAGATTATTACTAGGATTATTACTCTAATCAGAGTATTTTGTTTTGAATCTAATTTTGGCCATCAACCTCCTCTTCACCTTCTGGGCAAGGACGTGCTGCGGGCGGCTGCGCTTGCTCGCTTCCATTTCCTTGCCAGGATGAGTCTTGATTGTTTTGTATCAATTTCTCTCAGCCGGTCGCACTTTTGCTGCCCTCAGGACGCGCTGAGAAGGCGGTGACAGACGGGCCAAAAGAAGCCTCCCCTGGATGGGGCTGAGGGAGCAACCCGAGTTGGTTGTAATCACACCCCTAAAGAGGAGTCATTAAATAGGGGAGGAGAGATGGTGACAGCGCTGTGGGCGCTGCTCCTGACACACCGGGACCAACTGCTGGGAGCTCCCGCAATCGCAGCCTCCATCCTCAACGGCGGGCTGCACCGTTCTCCCCTCCCCGCCTTTTTACACCCCCCGTCGGCCGCCTGCGCCCGTCCCGCCAAGAGGCGCGCGCCATGGACCCCCCGCGGGCCGCGCCGCTCGCGCACATTTTCAAAGGGACTTTCATCCACTCCACCTGCACCTCGCCGATGGTCATCCTGCAAGGCCACCTGTTGGGTGTCGAGGAGAGCGGGAAGGTGAGCCTGGGAAAGGGCGAAAGGAGGGAAGGTCAGAGCGAGGGCTCCCGGCTCGCCGTCTTCTCTGGCACGTAGGTGCGGGGGGGGGGGGC
This sequence comes from Diadophis punctatus similis, assembly GCA_023053685.1. Taxonomy (NCBI): domain Eukaryota; kingdom Metazoa; phylum Chordata; class Lepidosauria; order Squamata; family Dipsadidae; genus Diadophis; species Diadophis punctatus. Next base: position 64,980,905 of record JALIGW010000002.1, on the reverse strand, counting down.
GAAGGATGCGCTCGGGGCGGCGAGGGTTGCCGCGTGGCGCGCCCCAGGCGGAGCTGAGGGGCTAAGAAGGAGAAAAGTGGCACTTCGGCCCTGGGAGCTGCGCTTGGGACCGAGGGAGAAGTTTGAGGACAGGGCTGTGGAAGCGGTATTTTTACCCGGTCTCTCTCCCCCCCCCCCTCCCGTCGTTGGCATGAAAACCCCGGTGGTTGTAGAAACCCCGAGATAAAAGACGAAGAAGAAGAAGAAGGCGGAAGGACGGGTTGTTGTCGTGATTCACATAAATTACGTAACACCTGTGAAGAAATGGGGGGGGGGATGTGAAATTGGGTTTAATCCGATCCATTTTCCAAGCAGGGAGCTCGTTTTTGGTTTCCTCGGAATCGCTGCAAATCAGCCGAAACAGAAGAGACGTAGGAATGAGAAGCTAGAGAGATGTTGTTGGTAGAAAGCTGGTGGTCTCCAATACATGAAAATCTCTTCCCGTCTGTAAATGGCAGTTTAGGAAGGTGCGCAAATTATGCCAACTATAAAGAGAACCTGATAGACTTACAGATATTCATCACAATACTCTGCCCTCCCCCCTTTTTTGTTTGTTTGTTTGAAAGGGTCACAACGAGTGTTTTCAGTGCTGGCAATTATCAAGCAGGGCAAGAAAACATGATAGAAATAAATCATAAATACTGCTATTCATCATAACCCCAGCTGGTTCATTATTTAGAAGACAAATTCTGCTGTTATGAATATATATATAAAGAAAGACTTGCCATCTTTGGACGTCTTTTTAAAATTATGATTTTATATGCATGTAAATATTTAACAGGAATTAATCTATATTCAGTGAGGTTAAAAAGTCATCTGCGCTCATTTCCTAGAAAACATCGTGATGGGTGTGTATATGGTGAATAATACATTAGTATGGGGAGTGTTGAGAACTTGCACCATTTACACTGGAAAATAAAGAACTATAAAAATGTTGAGACGATAGAAAAATAAATGACTAGATGTTTCATGACAGTGTTCAGTGCTGATCCTCTTGTTCAGCTTGCCAGATTGCTCTAATCTAAGATATTACATTAACATCATGTTTAATATTACTTTATAGTATGAAATCCTGAAGAAAGTGTTTCAGGTGCATTTTTTTTCACTATTTCACCTATTCTGATTTTTTGTTCCACTAGACAAATCAGCAAAGTCAATATTTGTTTAACTATTAGATAAGCAGTATCAAACAAAGCTTCCAAGCTTTGATACTTTAGCCATCTGGCTCTATATATCATTAGATGCCAATAACTCTAGTCTAATTAGATGCTCATTTAACAAGAAATGTAATTATATGTTCCACATTCATTGGTGGTATACAGTTAAAAGCTTAATGAAGCATATTATTGTGCAAGCTCATACACTTTCAAATATGTGTGTACGTGTAGAGAACAGATGATTGCAGTGACTAATATATGAATGTGTTTGGCATAGCAACCACATCTACTTGGTGGCTCTTGATTTTGCAGACCATGTAATTTAACTCCTTCCATTTTTGCTATAGTACTACATATTTTCTTGGCTCTCTATGGCCTTTTGTACGCTTGCAATAGTTACTTTATGACGTGGCAGTTTTTCTCACAAAATAAGAGGCAACCAACACCATTAGATTACAGCATACAGTTTATATCAGTTAGGCTTTGATAAAGGTGCCAAAGTCCCGTTCAATAATGGTTTGGGTTGTGGCCCATTTTGGGAGAAATAGCAAGAGGTATAAAGGATGAAATGGTGCCTTACCTGTCTGCAATGCTTTAGGCAACCATTTTGTCCTGTGATATTCCTTCCATCCCATAACAGCCAACACTGATTCCAAATTTTGGCTTTGCCAATCCTGTGATGGCCATAGAAGAAAAATTGGCAGGCCATTTTTGTACTCCTCATCTAGTAGATGGTTTTGGTCCGCTGTTGTACTCTGTTAGTATACTTGAGACTTTTAGACCAATTTTCTTCTATTGAAGACAGAGCTATGTTTTCTTCTAGTGAAGACAGAGCCAACAGAACATCTTCTTAAACAGCTTACAGCTTTCTCATACATATAGCACAAGTTGTAGCTCCATCAGCTTTTGCGTATAGTAGGGAAGAAGAGGAGCCATCTTTCTGTTAACAAGTTGTTGAGCTAGTTCTCTCACACTTATTTTTTTATATAGTCATATATTATCCTTGCTTACTAAGCCATAGTTGAGGAGAGGATTCAGTGGACTTTGGTCAGAACAATCCTGGGACGAATGCCATGCAGCTATCAGTTCTGATGAAATAGTGATAAAAATGACATGGGAAAAGTGGTAATCTGACAGAAATTTGGTGATTTTTTTTTGCTTAATATTTGATGGCTCATTATCTTTCACTCTTTTTGGAAAATTATCCTTTGACATATCTGGTTGCTGCCTAGAACAATGGAGACAAGGCTATGTGAAAGGTATACAAAGAAGGAGATGATTGGTTCTAATAGAAAAGAATATACTGCATGTAGCTCAGGGTATATACTAGGTACTATAAATGAACAGGGAGCAAACCCCACACTCATTTGCACTGATGATATTACCTAGATGGGTAACGAAATACCTGTAAGCAAACAACCACATTCAAAGAGCACCAAGAACTCAACAGGGGAATATTAGTTTTTGAAAAGTTCAGTCTAGTTATACTGGAAGAAGACCACCAAATGCAGGCAAATGGGCTGCTCCTGTTCCATTCCTAGGCTATGAAACATGCTCCTTTGGGAGCTGCGATTAGGCTCCACTCTTAGGTTTCTTTAAACAAATATATGCAATTATTCTCAGAAACAATCTTAAGAGAAGTAATGCCTAACTTTCTAACACTCCAAAGAGGGAAAAACAAAAAGCTGGGTTATTGAGTGAGGGGACATGCTGGGATGCCACGGATTCAAATTCTGCCCAGATTTTCATCAACATTAAGAACAAAAATTAGATGATTTATTTTAGTCCTATTACTTGTAATGGTTGTAGATGTACTATTGGAAAGGAGGCATAGAAAGAATCAATAATTCATCCTGCCGTTTTTTTATGTTGGAATTTTTGTTTCTTCCTGAAGTTTTCTTAATTCTGGACATGCAGAAAGGTTCAAAATGGAAAGATATGATGAGGCAGAAGATGAACTTGTCCCTGTCTCACCTGTCTCATTCCATGTAAACTTCTAGGTTCAGAGAAGAACAATTAGGCATTGTACAGTTAGGCAATGTACAATTAGGCAATGTGCAGGCTCACCACAGCTAGTGAAATAATGATTGCTTAAAGCAGTTAATAGCAATTGCTTTTAGGCTTGGAGCCAGAGTGGAAAATACCTACCTAATAGGAATGAGTGTCTGAAAAACTGGCATCCATTGTTTTATCTCACAGAGTTCACTGATGCTGTGGAAGAAATAGCAAAACCTAAAAATAATTATATTTTGTTTTAGTATGCCTATGCAAATTCTTTGAAATGTAGAAGCACCTCATTTCAAATCACATCTTTTTGAAGGTTCATGGGGAAGTTGCTCCTGGCTGTCTCTATATGTGTAAAGTGAAGTGGCTCCCTGTGCATCCACACACAGGCAAACTGGGGGACGGTTCTGCAGTATTCATGCACATTTGGCTGGAGTAAGAGGCTGCATCTTTCATACCTTTTTTTGAAGGATGGATACAGCCCTATGTGATGGTTCCTTTAATCAAGTTAACATTTGGCATGTATTTAACCATAGCTGTATTTCCTCATGTCCTTATTGCTCAGAGCTCTTCACTTGAATAAAAATGTCCATAAAAGTGAAAATACAAGAACCTCTATTTGGCAGTGCTATTAAAAAGGAGATACATGGATAATTAATTTTGACTTTTACAATCTCAGTTTCACTTTTTTTCTTCTTTGAAACCCTTATGCTTAGCTACCGGTATGTAAAGATAGCCTTTGAATTACAACCATTCATTTAGTAACCATTCAGCAGCACGTTCTTATGACCACTCCTTGCACTTATGACTGTTGCAACATCTTCATGGTCATATGATAAAAAATTGGGCACTCAGCAATCAGCATGTATTTATGATAGTTGCAGTGTCCCGGGGTCATGTGATCGCCATTTTTAACCTTCCCAACTGGCTTCTGACAAAGTCAAAGGAGGAAAGCTGGATTCACTTAATGGTCGTGGTTTTTTTTTTGCTTAACAACCATGGCAAAAAAGGTCATAAAATTGGGCATGATTCACTGGTTCCAATTGGGGGCATAAGTCAAGGATTACCTGTACTATACAAGAACACATTCATTTTCAGTGAACTGAATATTTGACTGCCTTTTAACTTTTTGCAGATAAATAATCTGAAACAACTGTGGCAGGGTTCACACAGTGTTCCAAGATATTCTTAATGTTTTCTAAAATTGTGTGGGTACACGGGTACATATATACAGATTACTAAACCAAGACAAACTGCACTTTGGATTTACTCAGAGTGTTGAACCTAACTTCTGCGTATATGGATGGAATATCCTATTGAAGAATACTTGTCATGTGACAGTTGGAAAAGTCTTGGAAGATAAAGGAAGGCTTTTCATTTAAGACAATTTACAAAAATTGGGATTGAATCAATATTATTACTGGTTTTTAATTCAAATATACACAAGTAAGGCACTGATATTGATATAATATCCTTCAATAAAACATATCATTTAGAATATGTAGGTATCAGTGGTGGGTTGCTCCCGGTTTAGACCGGTTCTAAGAACCAATAGCACTGGGGGTGGGAGGCTCCGCCCACCCACTCAGGATGCTTCTGCGCATGTGCAGAAGCATCGTGTGCACACGTGAGCGTGCACACAAACCATAGTAAAGGGTTTTAGAACCCACTACTGATAGGTATAGTGAAATAAAGTCACCTTAACTTATTATGACCTAAGACACACCTTTTTCTAGGTTCCTCCAACATGTCCTTTCCCTGTCCATCTTTTCCCCAGTCTAAGTAATAATTTAAAATTGGACTGTCATACTTCTGTCACTCTCCCAGTCTGAAATCCTTACTTTAGGGTGCCTGCTACCTTTTCCATTCCAGAGATATATGCCTTTGTCTGCACAATGCGTGTACATTTTAGGTAGTTTATAATTAACTTTTGTTTCAGTTTATTTATCTTTATCTTACACAATCCTATAGTTCATTCAAGTTCAGCAATTTGGGAGCAATACAAAGCAACTGGCTCTTGAATAGATGACTGCTGTAGTAGCAGAGACATTATTTTATGATCTTGCATCAGGCACGTTTTTCCAGTGGAGTAGGTTCACTATGATACATCAATGGATGAACATTTGAAAAATCAGATTATGTTTATATGTACATTGGTTTATGAACTAACCTTTGCTTTATCATCTGATTAATGTATACTTATCAAACATTGCTGACAAACAAAAGAAGTAGAAGTTGATCCTATTGACCAACCTTTGCAATTTGTTTTTAACAACTCTAGTCTTTGTGGGCCATATGCATTTGCTTTCTTTATAAAAATGATATTTGCATAATAAATACATTATTGCACTTATGCTGTTCCGTAATAACATTATTACAAAAATGCTGTGATATAAATATAGCATTGGCAGCTTGTCTTCCATGACAACAGTCCTGCTTTCAACAGTTACCATCTGGTGCTACTGTATATGTTTATCTTTATTTTACTTTTTCTGGTTATGAAATTTGTATTTAGTCAGAGCATTAATTTTTTTTTGCAGTTTACTTCAACATTTCTGCACTACAGGATTATTTTAATTTCTTATCAAAAGATCTGAATGTATGTGTAAGTTATATAATTACAATGCTCATGAATTATTTGATTCATAGTCACTCATCTTACATATGTGACTCTGTGTGGCTTACAATAAAATAAATAAAACTAGATGCATAAAATATAAAATATTAAAATATTTAATGTAAATAACCTCCTTTAGGATACTTTATTTGGCAGTGCTATTAAAAAGAATAGGAGATACAATCTATCATAGAAATGAAAGTTTTACAGCACAAAAAAGGTAATGAATCTGTCTCTTTTTCACCACCCAAACTATTTGCTAAGTTGAAAAAAATGTATCTAACGACTGGTCAAAAGTAATGAAACAAGAAGACATTTCCAGTTGTTCTTCGCTATAGGAATTATTGCTGATACTGCAAATAAAGCATTTGATGTCACTGAAAGGAATTTAGTTGCAACTAATCTAACAAAAAGAAATTCTGAAGACTTAATGTGAGCTGATTATATCTGGAGCATGCCAAACATCATTGCATCAATAAAGCTAAAAATATCACACAGTTATATGAAAATCAGAATACATTATATTTTGCAGTGAATTACTAAATGATTTATTCCTAGATATTAACTTTAGACCTCAGGACATGGAAAGTGTGTACCTTTCAGGGCACTATAATAATCTGGTAATAAGTGTATCGCTAAATGTCTATGGAAAGTCTCAGTCATCCAGGTCATGATTGTCCCAAACCAGAGGTGGGTTCCTCCTGGTTCGGACCAGTTCACCCAAACCAGTAGCGACCCGCTGGTGATGTCACGATGATGTCACGGAACCGGTTCGGTCGGTGCCGGTCCATGGTCGTCGCCATTTTTTTTGAATTTATTTTATTTTATTTTGGGGGGATTTATTTTATTTTTTTCTTCTGCGCATGTGCAGAAGTTGAGTTTCTGGCACTATGCATGCGTCGCCATCTTGTTTTCGGCTTTTAAAAAAAATACGGATTTTTTGGCACTGCGCATGCGCGCGCCCATGAAGCGCAGCCACGCTGCGCGGGAGGAAGTGAATCGACAGCAAGGCAAGTTAGAACCCACCCCTGTCCCAATTGTGCTTTTTCAAGAGGTAACTGGACTTTCTGGTTTTTCTTTGAAGACATTTTGCTCCTCATCCAAGAAGCTCCTTGGAAGCTACCTTTGGGACATCTGGTAATTTAAAAAAATCAAGACAATAAGTTTTAAGTTTATTATGTTAAAAAAGCTATCAATCCAAAGGCTGAAACAAAGAGAAAAATTATGTTGTAGAGAAACAGAGTCCAAATATTTTAAGATTTAGCATCTGAAATTCTGCAGAAAAGAGGTCCACTTAAAACTACCTTAGAAAATACGGAGAATTTATCTCTTGATATTCCTCTTCAGATTAGAATTCAGTCTACATGGGAAGAAAAAAAATCAAGTTTATAATTAAATAGATGAATCAAATGAATTCAAAATGAAGTATATTGAACTGATTGATCAAGATAAACAGCCAAATCCGATCCAAAGAGGCACTGAGAGGAGGAGGAGCAGAGACAGGGGAAAGAGGAAGATTGACTATCAGCTCTGGAGTGGAAGAAGAAAAGAAATCCAGAAGAGGGGAATAATAATAAGTGATAATAATGTTAAAAGGAATAATATATATAGAGATGCTGATTTCTACACAGTGTTTAATGATTAATAACTAAGTAAACATATAAGAACTTTAAAAAGGAAGTTCTTTTACTTTTATTTTTAGTTAGTTAGGTAATTCATTGCAGTGTTATGTTATATCTTGAAATTAGAGGAGAGCAGCAGATGTCTATAGTTACACACAGTCCCCACAATAGGTTTATCTGTATGACAATTGTATTGTCACTTCTGGAGGTGACAGCTCTTCAGATTGGCCTGTCTATGGTCTACAGCAGGAATTCCTGTTATCTTTCTTTACATCAATCACTATAATTATTAAAACAGTGTATTTTGCGGACCACCATGTAAGAAAGCCATTGTAACATGTTCTTGTTTGTGGATAGCAGAAAAGTAATCAATCTATATTTGGATTCCATGTTCTAACTGTCAAAGTTGCAACCAGCATTTTCTCACCTTGATCTCTGCAAAAGTTTTGTAAGGTTTGAGGTTGGGGAGGAGCGAACTAGAGTCAGATGGTCATTTCATAAACAGAAAAAAGTCTCTTGTTTTCAAGCAAGCAAGGGCTGCTCCAAATATCTATTAAATCAGAATGATGGGAAGAACAAATCTCAAATTTAAAGACTTGAGTATAAATTTGCAACTTTGCACTTACAGGTAGGAATGAGCCATTATATGAGGCTTCATTCTTCTTTTTTTTCAATGAAGATTCTGATTTAACTGATCCATCTCTTGAGTTTTCAACTAAGACAAGCCAAGACAAGATGTCAAGCTAAGCAGTAAATGTCATGAAATTTAAATCTCAGCCCAAGTTGGGAAGCCTGAAATGATCACAGTTTATATTCAGATAGTATTGTATTATACAAAGATACCTGGGAATTAAATTGCATTTCAGACAATGCCCTAATGCAGCATCCTTTATAATATTAAATATAATGCAGAAAAATTACATGTATCTTAATTGCAATATCACATACGCATCTCCCCTGCTCTTTACAACATCAGCAAAGTTGTCTAGATTTCAAATTGGAAACTTCTGATTACAGTAATTAGAAAATTTTGCAATTAGTAATTTTGTTTAAACAAAATGTCCAGCCATCACTGTTACATGGGAAAGGAGGGGTGGGGAGAAGGAATAGGAAAGGAAGGGCCTGGGGACGAAGAAGCAGGCTGGCTTTACAGGCTGAGAGGCAGAATTGGCAGAAATGTTCAGTAAAGGAAGAGTAGGCATTCCTGTTAATACTACACAATGAAATCAGCAAGTAAACTCATGGCTCCTAAAAGACAACCACTGTAACTTCTTTATTGCCTAGTTTCAAAGTCCCGAGAAAAGGTAATATTTTTACAGGCACAACTCGTAGGAAGAGAGAAGAAACACAAAGAAAATTGGAAGAAGGAAAAGGGTGGGGGAAGAAATAGTTTGGTAACCTATTTCTGATATTGTGAATTGTATTTATTTAGTAAATTTATCGGCTGCCCATCTCATACACATGATATGAATTTTTGAATCTCTATTGTATCTGACTGATAGAATGACTGAGAGTGTCCAGATTCTTGGCAGCTTACGCCATAAAGAAAATGAAAATAGCCATGGTTAAAGAAATCCCAGACAATACTGGGATGCAGATGTTCCTGGTGGCAGAGAATATTTCTATGGAGTAAAGCAGCTGGTGTAGCGTATTTAGTTGGCTCTCCCCAGGTGTTAAGAGGGAGGAACATCTCTAAAATACATTAAATACTCCACAGTTACAGAAATTACTTGTACAGTGTCTTTTGTATTCAAAGATAGAATATCTTCTTTCAGAATGTTCCAAATTTAGCTTATGGTAATTTGTACTGAGATGAACAATAAGCTGTTACTGATCTATAGGATATCACAAGATATTTAATTCATCATTATTACTGTATCTGTGAATTAGAACTAATGGCTGTATCGACAAGAAATGCTTAAACTGATCTTCTGAAGGTCCAATGTATAACTAAGATATCCAGCCACACCCGTTGAAAGTGAAAGTATTATAAGGTAACTGTAGATTATTTAATTTCAATCAGGAGCAGGATTAGCTCCTTCTGAACAAACAAGAACTCTGAGTCAAAAAGAGGGCGAGGATAGACATGCTTTTTTTTACGCTTTTAGAAAACTAAACAGTGGCAACAAGAAATTGCCAGGTGTGCTGCCAGCTATATTGGATACTGGGATACCAGCTGGGATGATTGCTCCCTATTTCATTTTGCTGGTTCCTGTATTAATGGCATACTTTTAACAGAACCAATGACAGGAATAGACCACAAGCCCAGAGGAAAACATCTTTTGGTGTTAGGCTTCTTCTATTATCAGACCTGACCTCAACTGAAGGTACTCAGACACTTGACTACCACAGGGTTAAACAAGTATCATGGCTGCAGTCTTAGAATGAAGTGACTGAAGTTAATGGATAAGACTTAAGTCATCCCATTCTCTGCAGTTTAAATCCACCACTGCTACTTGTTGCCTTTTCCATGGCTTACCAGGAACTTCTGGAGTATCTAGAGGGGTGGCTGCCTTGGGTTTGACAGACAAGGAAAATGCTGGGCTCCTTCTTGCCCAACAGTGTCAGGCAGTGATTTTTATATTGCCTGTTATATGTATATGCAGGGAGAAGCATCCCTATCTAATATAATGGTTTATTCCTGAGGATGTGATTGATATGTTCCTGTACGCATGTGTACATTCCTTTCTCCGTTCATTCTTTCTATTCTATCTTCTATCGAAGCAAGACGTGCCTTTTTATATCAGAGATGTAGAATAATGAGGATTTATTGTTTTTGTACCAAATAAATATTTTTACTTAGAACTTTAAACTGCGGTTTCATTTCTAATGTCTAGTGAGAGTTATTCTCATCTTATCAAACAGCTTTAAACTTTTAAATAGGTTAGGTGTTGTGATGGAGAAAGTGCAGGGAGCGTTCCAGGAATTCCTCCTCCTCCTTCCTAGTTCAGTGTGACAGGAGTGAGAGGTATTTCTTCCTCTCTCTATCTCCATGTTTGAAAGCTCATCATCCTTGAGATTCAGAACAGCATGAATGCATGATACTCTATCTTCATTGCAGAAGGCTTTTTCCAGTTGGAGTCAATAAGATCTATGCAGTTTCAGAAGGCTTCTTTTCTTCTTCAAGCAATAAAGTATCCTCTGTGAGACAATGTCTCACAGTCGACCTCTCCCCATTTCTAAGAGGTCTGTAAGGGGCGTGCATAAGCACACCACTGTGCCTACTGTCCCTGTCCTACTGTCTTATTGTCCTCTTTTATCGGTACTTTTTTAAAAACTTACGTTATGTTTATACAAACAACTACTATCCTGTACATGTTTGACAAAATAAATAAATAAAAATAAATAAATGGAAGACTCTGCCCCTGTACCTCCCCTCCATTGTCTATCCCAAGAAAGAACGGGGGCAGTTGCAAAAGGACAACCTCTTACAGATTATCTAATCTGCATATACAATGTTTCTCTAGAACTATAATATTTAAGTAATTGATTTATTAGATTAATCTGTTGAAAATCCTATGGTTTTTAGTTGAATTAAGAAACAGATTGTAAACATTTGCTAAAATTTAGTTGTAATAAAACAATTCAGTTTTAAAAAGCAATTCAATGATCAAGTATTGGTTTTAAATCATTAAATCTTTTTTAAATTACAAACGGTTGAGACTGTGGAAAGTGCAGAGAAGAGCAACAAAGCATTTTCTAAATTAGGGTTAATTAGGTTAATTAGCACTGTTATATCTGGAAAACTGTTATATCTGGAAAATTAGTACTGGCAAAAATCTGGAAAACTCTAGATGACATCAAGAAGATTAAAAAAACCAAATATTTTAAAAATAATCTATATTTTTGCAGCCCATATATGATAGCCATAATTAATATAAGCCATATCAGAAAACAAAATACTGCTCTTGGGAAACAAAAACAGCTCACAAAAGTTAAAAACTGGTTTATAGAAGATTAGTGTTTGTGACTTAGGTTAGAAAAATCTAAATCGAAAATTATGGCTGCTGGCCTACCCATTTTAGGATCTGCTGGTAGAAGCCCTCCTCAGATTCTGCCAAAGGGAATTTAATCATGGACAAAAAATAATTTTCACATATGCTTTTATAACATTAACCAAAGACAGAAGACTTTGTTCAGTCCTTGACTTCCTATTTTAAGGAAGCATCAATTTGCAAGTCTTAGTAGGTTTACTTCTCAGTAGAAAAAAGGGGATGAAAGAATCTCAAATGGAGAAAAATCCAAATCCCTGTGAAAATTATTTTGTGGAAGCTGAATGGATTTTGGAAATGTATTCCTTCTAAGCGACACTCAAAAAAACAGAAATGATAGAAGAAATGGTAGAAATAATTATGCAAAATTTGCATTAAACATGTTGCAATATTTATAAAATATCAGCCTGCAAATGCCAACACACACACACACACACACACACACACACTCTACAATACAATACAGTGTTTAGAGAAGGCAAAGTAAATACACAGATATATAAAACATTGTCTTCTGTAAATATATTAGTTTTCATATTTATAAGCTCTCTCTCACACACACATACAATATATCACATATTATTTAGGATATATAAAAATTGTCTATTTAAAAAAACAATAAAATGAAACATTTAATATGAATTAATTTCTACCATTAACAAAAATAAAACATAAAATATGTATTTGCTAAATTGCCTTGAATACAGAATGATATAATGTATGTATTTCATTCTTTTACCCTTGTCTTAGATCGCATTTTTTGAACCAGCTGATCGACAAGACAAACTAGTGAAGAAGTGGGGATTTAAAGCATCCGATATACAAGAGCTCAGTAATAAGTATGCATTTGTTCTATATTACATTCTCAAGAAATTATTTGCCTGTTTTTTTTTTCAAGAACAAATTGTGGCTAATAAATCTAGTTGACTTAAAAGCAGAACAACCAGTAGCACCAGTTTGGATATAATAGCAAAGAAGCTAGGGACAAAGCCAAATAAGATTAAGTAGTGAAATAGTATGCACCACTACAGTTGTTTTTAGTGTATTAGAAGAGGATCACTATGCAAGAATTTAAATCTTAAATCTGAGACTTTGTAAGATTATTTCTGTTGATTCTTGTTTGTTCTTGTCCTTCTTTACTTAGCTGATAAAAATAAATCCATTTATGTAACTTCCTTTCTCTTCCTCTTCCATGAGCTATTCCAGTTTATTAATTTTTATGGCTTTCTAATTTAGTAAGAGTTGTACAGGCATCAAAACTATTGCAGAAGTGTTTTAGACATTGTTTGGTCTTGAAAAAAAAGTTACACAACTCATTTAAGCAGCCACATCTTTTTTAAAGCTTCAACCTGTAACTATATTTATGAACATCAGAGGGATGCTGTGCTGATGGGAAATCTGAAGCATTTCTGAATAATTTGCAAACTGTGTGCAAGTCCATTATCAGTTGTATCATTTGATTATCTATTTAAAATATTTGTGTAATGCATTGCACAAAGAAATCTCATAACAATTTGCACTTAAGAGAAACTGTTCAAACAGTTGATAAAAAATTAAATTGAAACACTGTATAAATGTAAAATAATAATATAATAATATCTCTCTCACACACAGACACACAGACACACACTAATACAGTATTGATGCCAGCTTGGAGCTTATCATTCAGGCTACATGAAAAGATTTAGGGTCTCCTGCTTGGGCAGGGGGTTGGACTAGATGACCTGCAAGGTCCCTTCCGACTCTGTTAATCTATGAAGCCTTAAAGTTTAAGCTGCTCCTGCTTTAAATAAGCTTAAGAAAAATATGTCCCACTGAGACACTGACCACATTCATTCCAGAATATTTGCTGGAATGTTCATGAATCACATAAGATGCAATGTTGACAATAATATACAAAATATATGGTGTGACAAAAATAAATATTTTTCAGGCAGCTGGTTCAGTATTATGTAACTTAAGGAATTAACCTGTGATGGGCACAGTCTGCCTGCCTGTATTGATTATGAAGTCTTGATATTACAATTGCCACAATCTTACTGCACAAGAAATTATAATTCAAAATACTTTGTATTTAACTATGATGTCAAGCGTTTCTTTCAAGAAAAATGTTATTATCTGAGCCTGACTTGATGTTTGAACCAGAAACTATCCATATCTTTCTTTCCTTCTCTGGAATTTATATCAAAATGTCTTGTCCATTTTTGTGGGCAGAGAATGCCAGGATGTTTGTCGACTATGTCAACCAATCAACAATTATTTTTACTACGCACTCATGTTAAGTCAATGAGATTTCCCAGTTTACTACACAGTATTGACAAGTTCTTCAGCTGCCCTACTGCAAACTACAGTTGCTTCTATCAGCAGCAGAATGTAACTTGCCACTGGAAAGGCAGATTTTAGGCAAATCCTAGACCAGGGTTTCTCAATCTCGGCAACTTTAAAATGGATGGACAGCGGCCAGAGGAATTATGGGAACTGAAATCCTCCCATCTTAAAGTTGGCAGGATTGAGAAACTCTGCCCCAGACGATAACACTGCAGGGTTCGTGCTCAAAGTAGTACATAATAATTCTGAACATAATTGCAATAAATTCTTAATACTATGCAAGTCACCCACTTTGATTGAAGCAGTTTATTTTGGGCACAATCCAGGTAGCAACCATGACAGTTTATTTTATGTTTACCATGACTTTCACTTCATTAGCAGTGAACAGCTTTTTAAAATGAACACCTTGGTCCTGCCCTGTAGCAAAACATTAGTAAAGAACAAAGACAAGGAAGTTACACAAGAAACACTGGGTGTCATTCAGTAAATTTTAAATAGGGCGATTTCTGGATAAAGTTTCTTAAAAATTGTTTATAAAAAGCCACCAGAAGATAAATCATGTAGAATTATTATATGATGTATAAAATCATGATAAATAGTTTAAGACTTTTTGGTGTTCTGATCAATTAGCACCAGATACTGAAAAAATACAATATACATAAATCAGTGGTTCCCAACCTGTGGTACGTGTACCACTAGTGGTACGCGAGGGCCTTCCAGGTTGTACGCGAACACTTTCGGGGTCATGAACGATTTTTAGTTAGTTATTTTTTACTTCACAAAAATGTTTACTGCCTAACACAAGATAATCTGGCAACGATTTGCAACTGTTGCCACACGCCACCCACCTGGTCCCAGCGGCCCGAGAATCCAGTTGCTGGATGCGCGGGGCCAAAAAAGGAACGGTACAATTATGGAAATAAAGTGATATCTGATCGAATTTAGTTTCTCTGGAACCAGGTGGTACGCGGCGACTGTACGGGACCTCCAAGTGGTACTCGATCACAAAAAGGTTGGGAACCACTGACATAAATGATAAAAATGAACTAAACAATGGCAGAAGCAAAACAAACAACCCCCTCTCCCAAATTCTTCACTTAAACATCCAAAATTTGCCAAGTCAGCATCGTTGCTACAACTTCTCATAATCTACTGCTTCTGGAGGCAAAATTAACTAGAAAGACTGAAAGGCTTACAAACCACTCAGGTCTGTTTTTTTCCTGAAAAAGAGCCCCCTTTTCAACTTGAAACAGCCCTGATGCACTCAGACTACTGCAGGGGTATCCAATCTCTGCAGTTTTAAGACTTATGGACTTCAACTTCCAAAATTCCCCAGCCAGCTGACTTGGAAATTCTGGGAGTTGAACTCCACAGGTCTTAAAGTTGCCAAGATTGGACACCCGTAGGCTACTGCTTTTTAATCAGCTATGATATAGTGCAGTGAAAATACGTTTAAACAAACCCTGACTCCTCTACAGCCATCATAAGCCAACTTTTCTCCTCAACCCTACCTCTATTTTCTAGAACATTACTCCAATACTGTAGGACAGGATGATTGCTTATCATAGTTTTGTCTCCTAATTCCTCATTTATCCAGAAATAATGGTACCTATGTAGTGCAGAGAAGAATAGACCAAATACAGATAGTCCTCAACTTATTACTACAATTGAACCCAAAATTTCTGTTGTTAAGCAAAACAGTTGTTAAATGTTTTACAACCTTTCTCCATTTTACAACCTTTTTTGTCACAGTTATTAAGGGAATCACTGCATTTCTTAAGTGAAGATATCTATCTATCTATCTATCTATCTATCTATCTATCTATCTATCTATCTATCTATCTATCTATCTATCTATCTATCTATCTATCTATCTATCTATCTATCTATCTATCTTAAGTGAAGTGAAGTGAAGTGAATCTGTCTCCCCCATTGACTTTGTTTGTCAGAAGGTCACAAAAGGTGATAACATGACTCTGGGCCACTACAACCATCATAAATATGAGCCAATTGCCATGCGTCCGAATTTTGATCATGTGATCATGGGGATCTTACGACAGTTGTAAGTGTGAAAACAGTTCGTATGTCATTTTTTCAGTGCAACTTTGAACCGTCAATAAACAAATGCTTGTAAGTCGAGGACTAGCTGTATAACATGCCTTATCAATGACTTGGAGGTGACATAAATTGTGAAGCAGGCTTTATTATTTCAGCATGCTTCCATCTCCACCATATTGTAGATCCTTGTGAAACAGTTTATTATAAGCAGAAGCTGAACCTGCCTTTCTTCTTTTCCACATCTTGACACATCTTTATGTACATTTTGTGGGTAACAGTAGATTTTGTAAGCATGCTAGCTATATTTTTGTATTCCTCCCATACAGTACCAACAAACATTAAAAAAAAGTCAAATCCTCTTCATCCAAATAATGTTTTTGCAAGTCATTGCAAGCATTGGAATTAGGCTGACTCACTCTTGTTAAGGTTTAGTCATTGTTAAATTGTTTTATTGTCATATTTTGTTATTGTAAACTGAAAGTTTATTGAACAGAAAAGTAGATTTCAAATTTAGGAAAGAGTATAAATATTATTCCTCATATAGTGTAGTGGTTAAAGTGTTAAGTAGGAGTGACAAGTCCATCCTCCCCCACAAAAGTTCATTGTCTGACTTTAATCCACTCATTCTCTCTTAATCCAGCCTATTTCAACAAACTGAGTTATTGTGGGGGTGTGGGGGAAACAGGAAGAGGAAGCACCATGTAGATCACATTTAGATTACATCAAGTTCTTGAATAAAATTATATATATATATATAAATATCAAAAGTGTAGATGAGAGGCAGAACCAGTTTCCTATATGCAATTATGCATATACAAGTTATAAATAAATAGACACAGCACCAACTGCTTGCATAATGCTGGCAAACACTCCATCTATCAATATTAACCACATAGAAGTTAATATGGTATTTGTTCATGTGAAAAGGTAATTATTCCTTTTCCTTAGTTGTGTGTGTGTGTGTATGTGTGTGTGTAGATAGATAGATAGATAGATAGATAGATAGATAGATAGATAGATAGATAGATAGATAGATAGATAGATAGATAGATAGATAGATAGCCTTCAGGTGCTTTGGTTTCAAGCTAAGGTTATTCCACAAGCATATTAAGATATCCAGGTGAGATTTGATTAGGGGCTCTGAAGAAGCAGGAGAAAATGATGCATGATAATGTCATAACACAAATACTGTACTTACATGCTTGTGTCAGACATCATGATGATGTAATACT
Source organism: Diadophis punctatus similis (assembly GCA_023053685.1). NCBI lineage: Eukaryota > Metazoa > Chordata > Lepidosauria > Squamata > Dipsadidae > Diadophis > Diadophis punctatus. The sequence continues at coordinate 64,963,856 of JALIGW010000002.1, read as the reverse complement.
GTACTGTATGTAACTGCAACATTTGTGTGATTATATCATCATGAATATATGATAATGTTAATATAACTGTTACTGAAATCACTGGATTTAATAAAATGCAAATAATAACATTTGGAAAGTTGATGTGCTTGTTTCTCATACTTTTCTTTCCCAGTGAATTCTTCATGCCAGGTTTGGTTGATGCACATATCCATGCCCCACAGTATTCCTTTACAGGGATACGAGGAAATCTGACTCTTTTGAAATGGTTGGAAAAAACCACTTATCCAGTAGAGGCTGAATTCAAAAAAATTGATTTTGCTGAAGAAGTGTACACTAGAGCTGTGGTAAGACAGATCTGTCTGTCTGCTTGTCAGTTTGTCCCTATCTATCTTTTCCTTATCACCATAAGTATCTCAGGGTTCTTTCCCTACTATTACTATGGTTTACAATTATATAAAAATATTATTTGGGAAAGGTTATGCTGAATTTTATATAAATTTGATAATCCTTTATCTCTTCTTCTGAATTCTTCATTTCTAATTCAATACAAACATACAAAGAAAAAAATCTTCCTGATTCCTTACAGTTCAACATGTATAATTCATGAATAAACAGGAGCAATTGGAATATATAGTAAACATTATTCTAAAGCTAGAATAATTAAACCTCTATGTCATGGCCTGCCCTCAGATAATTAAAGCATGAGCAGATAAAGCTAAAAATTGCTTTAAAACTTAAATTTTAAATTTGCTTCTGAGTCCAATTCAAGATGTTGGTTATGACCTTTAAAGCCCTTTGTGGCATGGGACCCATCGGAGGAACTGTCTTATTCCAATAACATCAACATGTCCTACCCAGTTAGGCAGAAAGGACATGTTATGGATCTCGTTGGCCAAAGAATTTCCACTAGTGGGTTTTAGGAGAAAAACCTTCTCCCCTGGCCTATGGAACATCTTGTCCCCTGAGGTGACACTGGCCCCCATTCTTCTGGCTTTTTGGAAGAGCATTAAGATCTGGCTCTGTAAACTAGCCTGGATACCCAAGAGTGGTATGCAACCTGGGGGTGTTTAGTGGCTTGAGGGTGCTCTCTCCATCTTTTGAACTTTTGTCTATTTTTTCTGCAGGATGTTATGGTGTTTATTTGTAAACCACTCAGAGTCACTTAGTTTGTGAGATGAATGGTGTATAAATTTGATGAATAAAACAAAACAAAATGCAAAACTGTGTTGTTTGAAAGAAATCCCACTGAAATCAGAAAGATATAAAAGGTTGAGTAATTATTTGAACTTGATTTCAGGAAAGTACTGCAGAATGAACATTGCATCCATCTGCAGCTCTTTAAAATAGCTGCAAAGATCAACTGTACAATTCTGGAGAAAAACATGTCTCCTTTTAAGAGCTCATACTATGTCCTTTCTGAAACAGCTTTGAGGAATCAAATCCAAAATGCTGCCTACCTAGCCTTTGTGAACACATATGTTTATGCAGCTGGAAATCAATTTTTTATACAATTAGTTTTGCATGGAGTAGTTTTCAACTCTTTAAATACATATGGATGATTTTCTAGTTATTACACCTTTATAAAACAGGAAAAGCTAAGTAAATATAATAGTATTGTTTTGGTAGAATACTTTATGAAACACTAATTAGATGCATGCATCATTTTTAATCTCTGCTCACGATCTAGCCATTTTTAAGTGCAACTAACCTCAATGGAGAAATGGGGCATGTAGTTTTTTTTCCTCTTTGAAATCTGTGGAATTTAAAAAGGGTGCCAACTCTGATTAGATTGGATTAATGAGAGGTTAGAAATGGGACTGTGGCACAATTTAGCTGCTTAGAGTCCATTAAATATGATGTAGTCTTAGTTCTATAATCAATTTAAAAATGACCAATCCTATCACTCTGCTTCCCTTTAATATACACTCTTTTTGCTTTTCTTCTATTTTCTCTGGGAAATCAAACCCTTCATTATATGAAAAGACAAGATGCAAATTGATATGATTTGTAAAAAATATATATTTCAGGAAAAAATTAGGACAAATTAACACAGTTGTACAAAGTAAAAAGTAAAATGAGAGTCTATAAACTGTACGCACACACATATTAGTCATTCAGATTAAACAGAGATAAACCAGCTATTCTGATTTATCACCAGTTATATTTGCACAGTGGATTTGTTTCACTGTGATTTACTGAATAAATTATAATGCTTAACAATATGTTAAACTGGAGGCAAGAAACAGCATATTTGTTTTGCATAATTTGAACTAAATCTTTGTACAGGAAAAAGAGTAATAGTTTCTGCTTTGTTTGCTGAAGGCCATAATTGAATCCTTAGTAGTTCTCAAGAGACAAAAGTGAAGAAACACGCCCACCCAGGAAAGATAGAACCCTAGGACACGTTAGATATACTGTTAAGTTAATAAACCACTAAGATTTTTTTTTAAAAAAATAGATGACATGAGGTAGTATAATAGAGGTATTTTTTCTATAATGTCAATAATATTTTTGTCCTGACAATTGTCATTGATTATATAGACGTGACAGGTTTGTTTAAGAAAATGGTAGCATTATTCACTGCATTATTCTTTCCTGAAACAAATAAATTGTGAGGATTTTTTTTTCTACAGAGGCGAACACTCAAGAATGGTACAACTACAGCTTGCTATTTTGCCACAATTCACACAGATGCTGCTTTGCTTCTGGCTGACATTATAGGTAAGACTGTAAGATTGTCAAGAACTTTTAGAATGGGCTAGCAGAAAATAAATTGGGATTTATTGGTCAGTGATTAAAAGTAGATTGGTAAGGCTTTCTGAAGTACAGTTATCTAATAATAACAATAATTATAATGTATTTCCTTCTCAAATTAGTTGCCTGTAAAAGAACACATGAAGGAAAATCAGGACTACTATTGATTTCAAATTCCTGGACTAAGTGTGTGAGGCATCATATTTTTTTTCCTTGTCTGTGTGCCTACATGTCTGTGTGCCCACATGACTATTTTGTATCTAGTTTCTAGGTTAGTGGAGCTTGAGAATTTTACTTTTAAAAAAGTAAACAAAAGTTGCTGGTACCGGTAGATCCTACTTTTACAGGTAATGAGAAATTTTCAAAAGTTCCAAGTATAATTCAGATTTACTTTCTCATTGTGAACTGGATCACAGTATATGATCCAGTTCACAATGATATTCCTGTGTTGAGTATAACACACTTCAATCCTTCAATTATTTTCTATGCACTTAATACAATTATTCTATGCACTTAATACGATTATTTTCTGGATTCATCACTCACTCAAGCTGTTTCAACAGCAGTGAATAAAACTAGGAAACTTCCCAACTAGATATGAAAATAGTTATTCTTTGCTCTTAGTCAATGAAAGCTACATAACAAAAGCTAACATAAATTCATCTAATTACCCAAAACAAACCAACAAATCTCAATTAAGTTTATAATTTTCATCCTTGTCATGAGAAAATGTTTCCATAAAGTATGCATTTTTCTACTGTTATTTTTATTTACCTACTACTACTTATATAGCATTTTTTCAATGATTGAAATACTTTGTTTTGCTTTCAATTCCTCTAAAAGGATCTACACCATATATAGATGAAATAAGTTTTAACTAAGGAACTTATAGCTCACATCTCACTGTGGTAACTACATAATATTAGATCCTATATTTTGTAAATGCTTTCAAGCAGTGGGGGAACTGTAATGGTGTGGCTAAAAAGACACAAACTACACAGATATACTATTCTATTCCAAATGAGTGCCTGGAATTGTGAGATATGCTTGTAATGTCAAAATGTATTGGCATTTAAAAAAAAGACTTGTTAACAATGAGGATCAAGAAAATTATTCTTAATCTTGTTCTCCTTCATATTTTATAGATAAATTTGGCCAGAGGGCATTTGTGGGTAAAGTTTGCATGGATATCAATGAAAGCTTCCCAGAATACAAGGAGGCCACCAAAGAATCAATTGAGGAAACTGAAAGGTGAGCCAGATAGTTCTTCCTGTATGATTTAAGCAGCAACATTTTTTAAGAATGGTGAAAGAAAGAGGACATTGATTATCAAAGATTAAAGCAAAGACTAACGTGGCATCTGTTTATGTGTTTCTAACAGACTCCTACCACAGTAGGAATAATTTCATAGTATTTAGGATTTTCTCAAAAATGTTGCCAAAGTTTTTGAAAAAGGAAGAAAAGCAGCTATAGAGAAACTAATGCCTGTATTGATGTAGCAACAGCAACAATAATCAGATTTATATACCACTTCGACAATCTGAGTCCTCATTTTATTGATTCATTTTGCTGACCTCGGAAGGATGGTAGGATCGAACTGCTGACAGTGGAATGCAGAGGTAGCCTGCTATAATACTGCATTCTAACCACTGTGCCATCACGGTTCTTATATGACACATTTATGGGCATATAACTTTTCTAATATCTTAAAGGTCATTGAACTGAACTCAAAGCTCATGTGTGGTTAACATAAAGGTATAAGCAGAATAATGCTACACTTTTATAAAAGTTCAAGTACTGTATTAAATATATTTATTTATTTATATGGCTGCCCTTAAGCAATTTTGGGTGACTTAAAATGTATTTCAGACAGCACTGGTTGAATCTGTATATATGAGCATGGTCATATATTTCTGCTCATGTGAAGACACATCCTTCTCCTCTTCAACTTCTATGAAGTTTGATTAATTGATTGATTCATTGATTCATTCATTCATTGGATATAATCACCCATCTTGCCTTAGCCATTCCAGGCAGCTAAGAATATATAAAAGCACAATCCAAATAAATAATAAAACAGCATTAAAAAAACTATGAAGGCAGACAAGATAAATCTCTACAATAACTTTAACCATAATCACATGGGCTCCCACTATCTACCTAATTCCCAAGCCTGGAACATATCTATGTCTTCAAAGCTTTTAGAAAGCTTAACACTGCATTGGCATTGCATTGGGAAATGCTTTGTGCTATTTGCCTTACTGGGAACTTGAAAACTAATACGTTATGGTAGAATATACAGTATGTATCATGGGACAAACTCAGATACTGATTCTAATTTTGAAGAAGAGGTTTCAGCAGAAACTCTGGAATTTCAGCATCAGGAGACACAAGAATCATCTAAAAGTAATAAAAAATAGGCATCACATGGACAGCTGGGCCAGTCAGATAAGAATGACATAAGGCCTCCCAGACTCTGCATTCTGCAAGTAGAGAGTAGAGCAGGGGTGGCCAAACTATGGTTCTTTGAGGACCTGTGGACTTCAACTCCCAGAATTCCTGAGCTAGCCATGCATGCATGGCTGGCTCAGGAATTCTGGGAGTTGAAGTCCACAGGTCCTCAAAGAACCATAGTTTGGCCACCCCTGGAGTAGAGCAAAGCAGAGATGTTGCCAAGAAAGGGACAAATCTCTTGAATGACTGCAGCCTGATTTAAAACTCAGCCCTGACTCTGGTTTCTTTGCTGGAAACAATTGTCTGATTTCTGGCTCTTGCATGACAATTCACATGGAATCTTCCCATGAAATTCTGATCTCTGGACTGGCTGACAACCCTCACTCAGCTCTTGGAACTTTGGAATGATTTTGGAGTGTTCTTCACTCTTCATTCGTCAGAGACTCTGTTTTCACTTGTATGCCTTGACTCTTGTTATCTCTTTTATCTTGAGTAAACTGTGAACTACCATAGCAATAGCAATAGCACTTTACTTATATACCGCTTCATAGTGCTTTACAGCCCTCTCTAAACGGTTTACAGAGTTCAGCATATTGCCCCCAACAATCTGGGTCCTCATTTTACCGACTTCAGAAGGACGGAAGGCTGAGTCAACCTTGAGCCTAGTGAGATTTGAACAGCTGAACTAGCAGTCAGCCTGCAATCGCAGCATTTAACCACTGCACCACTTCAGCAACTTAGTGTGAGTCAGTATTTGAAATCAGAAACAGAACAGTTTGTTTCTAGCCTTATTAACTCTCAGCTGACTTGGGAGTGAAACTTTAACTAACAGCCACACTGAGAAAAATAAACAGCATAGAGAAACTTGCCAATGGGAATACCCAGCTGACTCAGCAGCTTGCTTTACTCACAGCCCAAATGAAAACATTACAAGTCCAGTCAACATAAGCAGTGACTGCAGCAGCAAGCAATCCCCACTTTTGCAGAAAATGTCCTATTGCCTGTCCAGAAAAGTCTGATAGGATGCTGTATCAATTTCTTACCTGTTGGCCACAATTCAGTCTATATATGAACATGCATGGGGAGGATTTTCCAACAGAAAGACATCAAGGTGGGTTCATAATCAGCCTTTTATCTGGAATTGTTACTACTGGTAAATGGGCCACACCATTGTTAACACAACAGAGCCCCTTTCTCGATGACTGCTGAATTTAGTTGACAGATCTAAACCCATTTATTCTGACCCGGTGACAGCACATTGCCAAATTTTGAGAACTGAAACAAGGGTGCCACTCAGTGTCTGAATATGTAAGAGCTTTCCAGCTAATCTCCCAAGATCTGGCTTGGATAAGGTGACCAGACGTCCCGCTTTTGGCGGGACAGACCTGATTTTAAACCAATTGTCCCGCGTCCCGCATTGTTTCAAAAAAGTCCCACTTTTTTGAAACAACGCCTTCTGACCGGATGTCTCCCACACAGAAATCTGCGGAACGTGCACAGGCCGGTGTAAAAAAAAAATCAGAGCCGGGATGTTTCTTCACATCAATGCCGCTTCCGAGCGAAAGGAAAGGAAGCGCCTCATCCACATTCCCGCCCGCACCTTTTTTTTCTCTCTTCCTCTCCCCAGGGTGATTTCCGGCGATGTCCAGGGACTCTTTCAGCAGCCGAGCCAGGCCCCGCCCAGCTTCCTCCCCTCCTCCCACGTGTCACTCACTCTTTGCATCTCGGGCCCTCCCCCCGCAGGGGCCAATATCCCCTTTAAACAGCAGGCCAGGGGCATTATTGGGGTTCACCCTCTCAGCAATCCCCACATCCTCTCCGGCTGGAAGTAACCATCTCGGTCGCCGAGGGGTGTGCCCGGCTGGCTTCGGGGCGCCCTTTCCCAACCGATGCTTCCCTAGATCGCTCCCAAGAAGCGGCTCCTCCCCCGCCGCAAAGAGCAGAGACAGGCTGGCCTGGCTCCGGCTCCTTTCCTCCCCAGGAATCCTTTCCCGGGTCTGCCACACGGGGGGAAGGAGCGGAGGCTGACGTCGCCCCGGAGAGAAGACCAGGCCCGGCTGGCAAGGGCCAGGAAGGATTTTTCCCGTGCCGTCAGCCAGCTTGTCCTCCAGGCCAGACGCAGAAGAGGCTGCAGCTTTGTGCACCACCACCCCTTCATCGCAGCCTTTACCAATGCCATGGCCGGGGCTCGCCTCTGCTGCGTCTGACCCGGAGGACAAGCTGGCTGGCGGCGCGGGAAAAATCCTTCCTGGCCCTTGCCAGCCAGGCCTGGTCTTCTCTCCGGGGCGGCGTCCGGCGGGTGCCCCACGCCTTGCGTCGCTTGCCAGCCAGCCAGCCCAAGCCACTGCCGGCTCCCGAAGGGAAGGCGGGAGGCGAGGAAAGGCCTCCCGCCTCCCCCCCACCCACCTGGACGCCGACATTAGCATCTTTTGCCCTCTGCGTTTTGCCCATGCGCAGAGGGCAAAACTCAAATGACGGCGTCCAGGCGGCCCCGCCCCCCGCCAATGTCCCGCTTTAAAAAATATATATCTGGTCACTTTAGGCTTGGATGAAGCGGCACTTATCAATCAGTTTCAGGAAGGGTTGGCAGATGAAATTCTGGATGAGCTAACAAGACATGCAGGAAGTAGTTCAACTGTGTCTTATAATAGTTAACAACAGCAAAAAGTAGAGTTTGAGCTAACAAGCATTTCTGCCCACCGAGCTAACAAACATCTTTGTCAAGCATCTCTGTCCACACCTAGCCTTGAGAAAATATCTCCAGAGGAGCCCATGTAGATCAGGGGTTTGTTTGTTTGTTTGTTTGTTTGTTTGTTTGTTTGTTTGTTTGTTTGTTTGTTTGTTTCATTCATTCATTCATTCATTCATTCATTCATTCATTCATTCATTCATTCATTTATTTATTTATTTATTTATTTATTTATTTATTTATTTATTTTTATTATTAATATTTGTATGCCGCTCAACTCAGCAGGGACTCTGAGTGGCTAACAACAATATAAACAGTATAAACAATGTCAATATAAAACGATTTAAAAAACATGGCTAAAAACACAATGAGAACATTAAAAGCACCCAGTCATTCACACACTCATGGGCCTACATCTATTATCTATTAGGCCCAGGCTTGCCGGAAAAGCCAGGTTTTCACAGCTTTCCTGAAGGCGAATAGGGTGCAAATAGTCTGGATATCGGGGGGTGGGTGGGTAGCTGATTCCACAAAATAGGTTCTCACCCTCATCTGACATACAGAAAAGGCACAAAGGTGCAGAGATGGTCTGTGTTTATACTGTGGGGACCAGGACTACCTAGCTCCCACAAGCCCTGCCAAGAGATCAGTTCACCAGTTCACACAGGTTATAATGAAATCTTTTTTATGCATTTGAGAACACTATGCACAGAAGCATGACTTCAGTAGCCACATTATAAAATGCTATCTAACCAGAAGTGTTTGTAGCCACGTCTAATTAGTTTAGAAAGAGCAAAGTTCTGAATTACCTCAAGAATTATATTAGCAATCACAATGCAATGATTGTGGAACCCACCCATACCTGATCTATTTTAAGATTTTAAGAACAATGCTTGCTTCTCTGTATTGCTCAAAAGCAGATAAATGTTACTAAAAAGACTGGCGGAGAGAGAGATAGTATCAATTAAATAAATGTAGGACATATGTGAAATTAGAATTCACATTTTCAGGGTATTGTCAATGAAACATGTTTATGCCATACAAAATGCCGCTTATCAAAATAGAACACTTCAGTTTTCTGATACAGAGCCAAAAGTTACTTACTTTCTTAAAAATATGCCCATAACTATAACATACAATTATGCTTTCACTTGATTTTGTATGTTATCTATTTAGTTGTCACAGGAAACATAGTAATAACCAGTTGTCTACTGTTAATTATCAACAGCTTGTGCACATTTAAGATCAAAATCCTTAGCTGGTGCACATTTGCACAGCCTCATTAACCGCCACAGAAAGTGTTGATTTCCTGCAGTCTTTCCAAATATGGCATCCTTTGGATGTATTGGGCATTAAAGTAACAGGGGATTCTGGAAGTTGTAGTCAAGACCCTTGTGGCACATACCAAATTGAAATAATAATTGATTTCATGGTTGATCACCTGACTTTCACATTCATTTATAAATCTTTTTCTATTTCTCTTTTTTTTATCTTTTCAGATTTGTTCAAGGAATACTGGGGAAAAAAGTAAGTAAGCTGAGTTTTCTTTCACAGAGCAGTATATATAATTTCTTTAAATCTTATGTTTAGGTTTTTTTATGCAACAAAATGATCTTCCAATATGAAACCATGTAGATGTTTTATATTGAACTCCTGTTCCTATACTGCTACAAGTCAGGGATTATAAGCACTCATTCAGATAGGACAACAGTATGTCTCATGTTTTGCCTAGATTGGTATCGGTCTACGGAAGGTATTGCTTTAGTTTTTAAAGCTCTGCCAAAAGTCAAAATCAAACTGAAAATTCTAATCTATTAGAAGGAGAAAGTTATTAAATATCAGCTATATTTAATTACATATGAACACTATACAGCTATAGTTTTATCCAGTGGCGGGATTCAAATAATTTAACAACCGGTTCTCTGCCCTAATGACCGGCTGGGTGGGTGTGGCTGGGTGGGCGTGGCCAGGGGGTGTGACAGCACTCAGCCTCCTGTAGCACTCTGCCAGCCAAAACGGGGCGCGGGGGTTAATTACAAAATGTGGGCTTTGCTTGGTGACATCCAGAACCAGTGAGCAAGGGGTGTGAACTGGAGAAAAAATACACTTTTGTTTGGTTATGAAGAAATATGTACACTAAATGTAGACTGACTTTTAACTACACACCTCCCCAGCAAACAGTAAATTTTGAAGCTCCAGGTAAAAAGGATTCATTTTAGGATGAGTAACCACAGTTTGCATGTTGGAGGTTCCTAAAGGAATGCTGGGAAACTCTGTATTTTAAAGAACATTTGAGGGAGGGGTGCAGAATAGCCCTTCTCTGCCTGAGGCTGTAGAGACTTGGTACCAATCAAAACACTTTTTGTGAAGCAACTGATCAACACTGACAGGGTAAGCCACTAGTATATGAAAATAAGAGCAAACTCCACTCCCTTCTAGTACTGATGATGTTACCTGGTTTGGTAATGAAACATCTGCAAGAAAACCATCAAGTTCACAGAGCACCAAGGAACCCACAGTTCAACCCTGAGCTACAAATATTCTCTTCTATTGATAAACACTTTTTTGGTAAGAGGGACTCAGAGCCTGCATTATATGAGATGGCTCCCAGTGGATTTCATTCTAAATTTTGATATGATTTCTGTAAATAAGGAATATAGAATTATAATGGCTGAGTATTTGATCTTTCATACATCAAAGAAATGCAAAGCTAAGAGATAAACAAATAAAAAACAGATTTGAAAAAAGAAAAGGCTCAGGAAAGAAAAAGAGTGAAAGTGTAAGAAAGAAAGAGGAAAAGAAGAAAAACTGAAAAAGAATGACTTCCAACTTTCTTTGGTACAGATCAGGGGTGGGTTCTAATTTTTTTACTACTGGTTCTGTGGGCGTGGCTTATTTTGTGGGTCATGTGACTGAGTAGGCATGGCCAACTTGACGTCACTCACGCCCACACCCTCAGTCACATGCCTCCCACCTAGCCATGCCCAGAGAACTGGCAAAATTTTATGTTTTGCCAGCTGGGAGGCTGGCAAAGAAGCCTTGCTTTCCCCACCGCCGTGGCTGCTTTTACCTCAGTGCTGAACGGTCCATTCCCCCCCTACACACACACCCCGTGCTTGCCCTGGCAGCACCTGCAGCAGTAGCACCCGAGCGAGAGAAGGAGAGGGACCGGAGAACGAAGCGGGCACGGCGGCAACCAAAGCTGCTGCTTATTCCAACAGCCGACAATGGAAGAGGCACCTCTTCCGTCCTCGGCTGTTGCAAAGAAGCGGCAGCTCTGGGTGTGCCGTGCCCACTTTGTTCTGCTTTGCACCTTGTTTTCAACCCACTCCAAAGGGATCTCAGATTGTGACAGCGTTCCGGCTTCTGCTGCCTTGTGGGGTCTGAGGTCGACCTGGCGACACAGGCACATTTCAGGGTGCCCAATCCTCCAGTCACGTGATGGTCAGAGAGTGAGGGAGGGCGGCCAGGTCCTCCCAGGCAGCTGCTCACCACTGCCCTCCCCAGAGGGGCTCGTTTCACCCGTAGATTCTTCTCCAGCCAAGAGCTGAGCCGACCGTAGCTGGGCAGCCCAACCCCAGAAACAGGCAAATTAAATGGTGGGCAAGGGGGGGCTGGCATCGGGCCGGGCAGTGACCAGCTCGGACTAAACCCGGCTTCCCGACTAGCAGAGGGAACGAGGCCGGGAGGAGGTGGTCACGTCAACAGCTTGGTCTCCTGCCTTGTTCAAGCAGAGCTCCAGCGGGGCTTGAATCTGCAGGAAGACTCCGCTCTTGGGGTGCATGCACTCCAGGCTTCCTCTGGAGACACCCCCCCAACCTTCCTACAATTGCCGGGGACATCTTTCTTGGTCTGCCGGTGCCCCTTTGCCTCTTCCCATGCCCGGGTGAGGGAAAAATACCTCAGGGTGCCTTGATCCATCTTCCCCAACTGGGAGGTTTCTCCCCAAGCGGCAGCGCTCTTGGAGGACGGTGTTTTGCCCAGCCTGGAAGTTGCTTCCAAAGCGCAGAGAGGCTTCACTTTTTCTCATCCCCAGTGAGCAAAAAGCTGGCAGGCCGGCAGAGACAGGGGGCTGCGGGCCTGGGATTCGGGGGGTAGAAGTTTTGCTCCTTGGAGCCTCAGAGCCTTGGAGCAACCCTTGCACAGTAAAGAAAAAATTATTGTGAGTGCAAGAAGTTAATTGCCTCACAATTGTGAGAGCAAAACTTCTGTCCCCCTGAATCCCAGGCCCGCAGTGAGCTGATCTACTGCCCATGGCTCTGGTTCCCCCTGGCTCTGGCTATGCCTCCTGTGGTCTTGCCCGCCATTCTATTTGCCTGTTCCTCGGGTTGGGCAGCCCAGCTATGGTCAGCTAGGCTCTGTTTGGCATGGGCTGCTCCTGTGCTGGGGCCAGAGAGGGCTTGTGGGCTGGACCCTGCCGGCCTGCCAGCTTTTCGCTCACTGGGGAGGAGAAAAAGCGAAGCCTCTCCGTGCTTTGGAAGCAACTTCTAGGTTGTTTGGGAAAAATATCGTCCTCAAAGAGTGCCGCCGCTTGGGCAGCAGCGGAGCCTCCTGGTGGGGAAGATGGATCAGGGTGCCCTGAGGTGTTTTTCCCCCACCTGGGCACGGGAAGAGGTGAAGGGGCACCGGAAGACTAAAAAAGATGACCCTGGCAATTGTAGGAAGGTTGGGGGGTGTCTCCAGAGGAAGCCTGGAATGCGTATACCCCAAGAGGGGAGTCTTCTTCAATGCAGATTCAAGCCCGGCTGGAAAAAATCCCTCCCCCCAAATCCCCCCCAATTTAAAAAAAAAAGAATTTAAAAAAAAGATGGTGGCGTCCACGGACTGGCACCGACAGAACCGGTTCCATGATGTCATTGAGATGTCACCAGCGGCTTGCTACCGGTTCGGGCAAACCGGTCCGAACTGGGTGGAACCCACCTCTGGTACAGATATAAATAAATATATATATAAAATTTTTACTCTAAGATTAATATTTGTCTACATTATTTCCATAATCCCTTATTTAATTATCAAAGCCCAGCTCAACTTTTAATTTCAGTTTCTCACAAAAAGTCCAGTAATGGTTCATATCACTTTAATCACTATTTATTAACGAAACCACAACTAATTTATCTAATTGCACCAAACGCTAAATAAAACAGGAATGGAAAATCCTAAACTCTGTAGTGTTGACCCATGCTTCTCAACTTTGGCAACTTTAAGGTGGATGGACTTCAATTCCCAGAATTCCCCAGGCAGCATGAAGTTCATCCATCATAAACTTGCCAAGATTGAAAAATGCTGATCTACAGATAGGGATTTTTCCATTCTTTTACTGGTTCCTACTTACTTATGAGGAATCATAATGTAAAATCCCCATTCCCAACTCACCCCACAGTAATGATCGTGCAAAATCCCCATTCCCAACTCATCCCACAGTAATGATCATGCAAAATCCCCAATCCTAACTCACCCCACAGTAATGATCATGCAAAATCCCCATTCCCAACTCACTATAGAGCAAGGGTTTTGGGCCTGGAAGGCCTCCTGGAAGCCAAAACAGGGCATGGGGGGGCCGCGTAACACCCCCCCCACACCTGTTTTGGGCCTGGACAGCCTCCTGCACCAACCTGGAAGCCAAAACGGGGTGCACGGAGGGGACTCCTTGGAGGGGAGGGGCAGGGTGGGCGGGGCCAGCCAGAGGTGGGATTAGCCGGTTCTCCGAACTAGGCAAAACGTTAACAACTGGTTCATCTGAACCGGTGTGAACCAGCTGGTCTTTACATTTTATTCTTCAGTTCCCATCCAATTTCTTTTTTTTTCTGTGGGACTCCAAACAGCCCCCAGGAACCAATCTCTCTTTTGCGCTACATAGCTTTTTTCTCATTTTCAGATTGACTTCTAAAATGTTGGGATAATGTGTAGATCAAAGGGCCACAGGTGATCAGAGGAGATAGAAAACTTTACCTTTTAAAAAAAGTAGCCAGAATGACATTCAAAGAATTGAGTCAGTTACAATCACATTTTTGGGGGAATGGATTCTGAACTTAAGAACATTAATTTCAGTGAATGTAGTGAAGGTTAATTTCACTGTCTCTTCTATAAATTATTTTTGTAAAATAGGCCATAACAGGCTTGTTATGTGGATATTTTGTTTTGATAAAGATATGGGAAAGTATTCGTTACTGATATTTTCCCCAAATAGCAATTCTGCCTTATTTATTTAACTTGTTTTCTAGATAACTCCTCACAGTATATCTTTTAGATTGCATTTAGTTATCATTATAAATATATGAAAATAATAACTCCTTTATATACATATTAATCTTGTGCTAGATATGAATCAATAGACTTTCTAGAATCAAATAGCACTTTATATAATTATTAGTTTAAGCCTGAATTTGCATACATTTGGTGCTTTATTTTTATTAGCTGATAATCACTGTTTTGCTATGTTACATTATGTTTTCATAATAGTGGGGTTGAAAATGAGCTTAAAGCCCTTCTAATTATGGTTTAATAGATGATACATATACAACCATAGATATAGCTTAAAATGCTGCTGTGCTCACATATTTATTGTCTATTCTTTCTATTACTTGAATATCCTTAGTATCCAAGAATACTTCCTATAGTAACACCTCGTTTTGGACTATCTTGTACAGAGGAATTACTTAGTAGCCTTGGTAACCTGGCAGAGACTCATGATATTCGTATACAGGTAAACTTTTTGTTATTGTATTTAGTAAGATATTATTCACCCAGCAGTTTTCAGAGTACTGATCCTCTCTCTCTAAAGTTAAATTGTGACTCTCTTCTTTCTATAATCTGCCCTATATAATCTTCAAAACCATCAATCATAACTTCATTTTTTACAGAAAAAGTCCACAAGGGCTTTCCAGTCACCAGTAAATGTACATATGGTCTTTTCTCTATTTAAAGAAAGTCAGTGAGTTCCATCATTTTCACCAACCATGCTTCTGTTGTAGGCATTGCTGAATTTTTCCATTTTTGTGTATACAATATTCTTGTTACTGTTGTCATATATTTAAAAAAATGTTCCATGACTTTTTTTCCCAATTGCTCAGCCATCGGCCCCAAAAGTTCTGGTTTCAATTGAATTTATCCTCTGAATATCTGTGTGTATTTGAACTCCAAATTTTCTAGATTTTTTGCATGTTCACCAAACATTAAAAAAATTGACAATTCTTGTAGTTCATATTTCCAACATAAATTTGAAGTACCTTTATTCATTCTAGATAGTTTTTCTGGTGTCTTATACCAATAGTACATCATTTTATAAAAAATTCTCTTTAAGATTATAACATAGTGTAAATTTCAGCCCTTTCAACCAAATATTTTCCCATTGTTCCAACTGTAATTTATAATAAATTTTATACACCTTATCATACATTTCTCTACTTGTCCTTTTTGTTCCAAATGTCAATAAAATTTTAGGAATCAGTTCCTCATTTGTATGCAAATCTCTTTCAAATCAATCTTAAATTTTCAATGTTGTAAGCTGCCCAGAGTCGAGATAGGTGGCAAATAAATGTAATAAATAAATAAATAAATAAATAAATAAATAAATAAATAAATAAATAAATAAATAAATAATAAATAAATAAATAAATAAATAAATAAATAAATAAATAAATAAATAAATAAATAAATAAATAAATAAATGCTATTATTAACTTTAAATCCTTTTAATTGCTGTAAATAAGGAAACAAGTGTCACGTGTACCCCTCTGCAATCCGTTCCATTGATTTTAATTTATATATCCCTGGACAAAATTCTGTTATCTCAGGTTAAGTTAGCCATTTGTATTTGCCATTTCTTTCTTGTCTATTACAAGTAGTCTTTGACTTACAACTATAATGGTGCCTTCCCACATGATTGCCTCACTTAATGACCCTCATTCCTGCTCTCCTTGATGCGGTCATTAAGTGACTGCATGGATTGTTAAGTGAAGCACAGGGTGCCTCAGGGTTGGGGATGGCCTAGTGCAGAGGTGGGTTCTACTTACCTTCCCTACCAGTTTGCATTGCGTCGGAAATGCGCCCACATCACATCACGCAAATCACCCTCTGCGCATGCGCACAGGGTTTTTTGCCAGCCACTTTCAAGGAGCGGCGACCAGAGAACCAGTTCGGGGGTGTGGCCAGCCAGCCATCACTGCCGGTTCGGTGAGCGGAGGCAAATTTCCACCACCGGTACGGGCGAACCGGTCCGAACTGGCAGCAACCCGCCACTGGCCTAGTGCAGGCCCAGGCCTGCCTGCCCTGGGCCTACACTAGGCCTCCCCCACCCTGAGGCACCCCTATCCTTCCTTGCGGTCCCAAGGCCTGCTTCTTACCTCACTGGGTCCCACTCACTCCTCACTCATATTTTTAGTTCTCCTTCTGGAAGCTCCAGTGATCATGTTCGGGAAGGAGAGCAAACTGTTCTGCCCCTCGGCCTCCCTGCAGTCCACATGTCTCTGTCCCAGAAGCGGGTAGTCATTTTGGGAGAATCACACAGAAAGATCTTGCTGCAGTTGTCTTGTATTTTTACTATACATATTATTGCCTACATTAAAGTCAGTGGCATGAATCTATTTAGATGCAGTATTTGAAGACCATTATGTCTGTAAGCTGGCCTTGAGATCAGAACAGAATACTATTCTATGTAATTTGAGAAAACTATTTTGATGCTAGATACCATTGTGTTGGTCCTTTTCCTTGTTTTTCCATTAGCCTATCTTTTAGGTAGAATATGACTCTTTCAAAAGCACTCTGATGAGTCAATCAGCCTCTGACATTCTCTTTGAGAAAAATAAATCACATCCAGGACCTTACGACTGATGAATTGCTATTATGTTGAAATTTAACTTCTGGAAAATGGGAATTCATTACTATTAGATTGTGATTCATGTTGCTTTTAAATTTGTATTGTTATACTTCCTTGGGTTGGGTGATCTGGAAATGGAGTTATTTATTTTTATTTCCTGCCTTTATTACTTTTTTTATAAATAAGTCAATGCAGCAATAAGTCCTTCCTCCTCCTGTTCTCCCCACAACAACAACCCGGTGAGGTGAGGTGGGCTAATAGAGTGAGATTGTCACACAGGTCACACAGCTGGTTTGCTTGCCTAAGATGGGACTACAACTCCCGGTCTCCTGGCTTCTACCTTGATACCTAACCACTAAGCCAATGTGGTTCTTTAATTACCCTGTTTCCCCCAAAGTAAGACATTTCCTGATAAGGCTTTTGAGTGCACGGCAATAAGGCCAAGCGCTTATTTCAGGGTTCAAAAAAGATATAAGACAGGGTCTTATTTTCGGGGAAACACGGTATTATTAATTAATCAATAATTATTTTCTCTCATACAACAAAACATGAGAGAACTTCAAAGGCACAATTCAATGTTCACTTTGTGGTTCTTTGAGGAAAAGATAGTCTAGTCTATGAAATAACAGCTCATTATTAATACGAAGAAAATGGCTTGTGGGGATTATTCGCTCTCCAAGGATTGGACACACCACAGCATAGCAAATGTACACAGAATTATTTATTACAATACACACATTCCCCAACAACAAGCTCTTGCTCAGTCAGTGGTGGGTTTCAATTTTTTTATTACTACCGGTTCTGTGGGCGTGGCTTGGTGGGCGTGGCAGGGGAAGGATACTGTAAAATATCCATTCCTTCCCCCACTCCAGGGGAAGGTTACTGCAAAATCCCCATTTCCTCCTGATCAGCTGGGACTCGGGAGGCAGAGAATAGATGGGGGCGAGGCCAGTCAGAGGTGATAATTACCGGTTCTCTGAACTACTCAAAAATTATGCTGCCGGTTCTCCAAACTACTGAAAATTTCCGCTACCCGCTTCTCCAGAACTGGTTAGAACCTGCTGAACCCACTCTGTGCTTGGTATTGTCATTCCACCCTTCTAGGATCTTGAAAAGTGATGTTGCCACGTGAATGTTTTTAATGCTCAATACTCAATCTTTTAATACTTAGTCCAAGCAAAAGTTTCAAAGTCTTCAAAGTAACAAACAATCTTTTTGCGTTTTCCCAGACATTCTTATTCTAGTTGGGATGAGTTGCTGTTTCAGTGTGGTTGTTTCTAATCTAGTTGCTGCTGAGCTCCAGGTAAAGACCCAGGCAGGACTCCTATCAGGATGTGCTGCTCATCATAGCTTGTAGATAGATTCATAGATTCATAGATTCATAGTTGAATGAAAGTCCTCTTGCCTGCTTCTAATAGCTGCCAATTTGCAGACATCGTCTTCACTTCCTCATTTTTAGGCCATTTACTTTTACCTTTCCTGGTACACACACACCCTTCCCCAGTCTGACTTGACATTTACTTTTTGTAATCAAATAGCTGGTGGGATGAGGTTGACTTCGGGCCTCTGGGCCTTGAAAACACTGAGGTGTGGCTCTGTTGCCAGACATTAAGCAGGTCAACATTTGATCAGACCCAATTTTATGACATCTTTGCACAAATCATTAAGCAAATGCCATAGTTATTAAATGAATGCTGTAGTCATTAAGTGAACAGGGTGGTGGTTAAGTCAACTCATTGACTTTATTAAGTATTCTTTTCATTTTTATAGCTGAATTAAATCCATTTATATTTATCGAAATTATCTTAGCCTCTTCTTCCATGTTCATTTTAGTGCCTTAGCTGATCTCGTCAGCCTCATGTCTCTTTGTTCCTTTACCTCTATAGCCATTGCTCCTTCTATTTCTTTCTCTTCCATCTCTTTAACATGTTGGCTTGCTTGTTGCTTTATCTCATCCCTAGTGTCTTCTTGAAATCTAACCTCTCTTTCTCTTCTCAGCCCTTCCTCATTTTGTTCAAAATGATTTCTTCCGATTTTGAGAGCTGGAAGTTTCAGGGTTTCCCTCGGGGCGGGAAAACATCCGTAGCGCTGCGATGCTTCACCATGCCCCCCCCAAAAATTGAATATCTACCTATTTTCTGCCCAGGCCTGGCCTAATCTGTCAAAGGCCTCCTCCTGCATGTTGCCTGCTCTCCCTTCGCAAGTCCCATTTTCACTCCTTCAGAGGCCACGGCCCTAGCCCCGCTTCCTTCCCCATGACCGCCTCTTTCTTTGGGCTTACCTTCCTCCTGCGGTGGCTGGTGGCAGAGGGAAAGGCAAGCCAGGGCTGAGCCATTGCCACTGGTCTCTCTGCCAGCCTGCATCTCACCCCCCTTGTTGCGAGATGCCGGCCCGCTTCCTCCACCATGACCGCCTCTTTCTTTGGGCTTACCTTCCTCCCACGGCGGCTGGTCCAGACTCTGGAAGGCAAGTTCTGTTTTTTGGTATAACTGCGAGAAGCCTCCCAGTTGCTGCCTCTTTGACAGCTGCTTCCCAGCAGCGGCTGCTGGCTAGAGGCTGCCGAAAACTACTGAAGGTCTTGAATGCACCGAAAAAGCCACTGCCGTCGCCGCCCTGTTCTTCTTCCATGCAGGCGCACCCCATTGCCTTATGCACCGGAGGGACTTGCCCAGGCTAGTCCGAGCGGAGCGGTACCTGAGTGTAAGAAGAACAGGGCGGTGATGGCAGCAGCTTTTTCAGCACTTTTGAGACCTCCGGTAGTTTTTGGCAGCCTCCAGCCAGCTGCCGCTGCCAGGAAGTGGCTGGCAAAGAGGCAGATGCTAGGAGGCTTCTTGCAGTTGCACCGAAAAAGAGAGCTTGCCTTCCGGAGTCCGGACCAGCCGCCATGGGAGGAAGGTAAGCCCGAAGAAAGAGGCGGTGCCCCAGAGCCGTTGTGGCGAAGGAAGCGGGGCTAGGGCCAGGGCCTCTGAAGGAGTGGAAACAGGGTGATGCGTGTGACTGGCGAAGGGAGAGCGGGCGGCGAGCAGGCGGCGAGTGGGTGGTGAGCAGGTGGTGGCTCCGGGGCAAGGCCAGAGCTGGGGAATGTCACATTCCCCAACCTGGCTGAGGCGGGTGGTGAGTGGGCGGCGGCTCTGGGGCATGGCCGGAGCTGGGGAATAGCGCATTCCCCAACCCGTCCGAGGCAGGTGGTGAGCGGATGGCAGCTCTGGGGCATGGCCGGAGCCGGGGAATGGCACATTCCCTGACCTAGCCGAGGCGGGCGGCAGCTCCGGGGCCTCGGTGAATGGCATGTCCCTGGGGCCCCAGCCCCCAACCCAAGGCGAAGGCGAGCGGGCGGCATGCATGGCTTACCTTTGGTGAGCTGAGCAAGCATCGGCAAGGCGACCGCCAATGTGATTAGCTGGGCTGCGTGGTGAAGGCAACATTTATAGGGCGGGGTCAGCCAGAAGTGTTATTTAGCGGTTCGGCGAACTATTTCAAATTGCCGCTACCGGTTCGCCTGAACCATCCTTCTGAGGTCGGTAAAATGAGGACCCAGATTGTTGGGGGCAATATGCTGAACTCTGTAAACCGCTTAGAGAGGGCTGTAAAGCACTATGAAGCGGTATATAAGTGCTATTGCTATTGCTATAAAAATATCGTGTTAAATAATGTGTTAAAGGGAGGCTCAGCCAATCTCATAGTATACTTAGCAATAGCAATAGCACTTAGACTTATATACCGCTTCATAGTGCTTTACAGCCCTCTCTAAGAGGTTTACAGAGTTCAGCATATTGCCCCCAACAATCTGGGTCCTCATTTTACCGAAGGATGGAAGGCTGAGTCAAGCTTGAGCCAGTGAGATTTGAACCGCCGAACTGCAGCTAGCAGTCAGCTGAAGTAGCTTGCAGTGCTGCACTCTAACCACTGCGCCACCTTAGCTCCTGCCTCATCCTGATGGGATTGACCTGCCTCACTCGTGTTGGCAGAAGGTGCATACTGCGGATCCTGTTAGCCAAGGAATTTCGGCTGGCATGATCCTGGACTTCTCTGCTGTGGCTCCTGCCCTCTGGAACATCTTACCGCCTGAAATGAGATTGGCTCCCACCCATCTGAAAGAACCTCAAGACCTGGCTCTACCAGATGGCTTGGGGACCCAATGGGGGAGTTCCATTTTGAAGGTAGTGGATTAATTAAAATTCAATGTTCCCCTCTCCCATTCATTTGTCTGGCTCCCTTCTTTGCTATCTTTTCTCCTTGATTTTATATGTTAATGTTTTTATCTGCTGTGTTTTTATAATGGATAATTTTAATGTTTTTCAATGTTTTATATTGTAAGTTGTTGGATATGAGATGGGTGGCAAATAAATTTTATAAACAAACAAACAAACAAACAAATAAATAAATTCTGGGGAGATCTGTTGTAAATTGAGAACTACCTGTATTCAATCAAATCAATGCATTATATCCTAAAACAAACAAACAAACAAAAAACCCAGATATAATATTGGAACAGTGCAATTAAGTTTTATTAATGAAATATTTTTTACTTGATAGGAATCCTTGCATTTTTAAGTAGCTATCATGTTTCAATCAACACGAGGCAAGAATTTGCCACCCTGAAAGTATGTAAAGTAGCTAAGTGAGACACAGATATGAAATCAATGGATGAAGAGGGCTATTGCTATGATTGAACTATATAGGTTGTTGTTATGATCCTGCACCGCTTTTATATCCCTTAAATCACAAGTCACTGCATTTCAATATCTATTTGTTTCAGTCTTTAATTACAATGTGTAGTCATTTTTCTCTGTAAAGTATGATTCATGAATTTCAACTGTTGCTTTCCTAAATCATCAGGTACTGTAAAATAAAATGACTTCCTGCTGACCTAGTTCAACTTTGTTTTCCAGGATTAAGTTAGATCATAAATATTGGTGTGTGCTAATTGAAAATTATGTGGAAGAAATATTTTAAAATGTGAATAAACACAGCACTATTCTGCTATGCATTGAAGTAGCCCAACATTATTCAGGCTTCTTCTATGCTATCTATATTATCTAACTCTTTAAAATACTGTTCTCAGCTATGAAGGGAGATTCCATCAGCTCTTTCTTCATATTAAACATCTAAAATTCAGTATTCCAACTTTTCAAAATGTAGTCTAGATTAAGCAGCTTTGCTTCATATGATGCTCCCGTGGTGCTTTATATCATTAATTTTTGTAAGGATTTTAAAATCTCTTAAAGCAAAATGTTTCTCTTCTATTTTTAATTTTTTTGCATTGTTTGTCTAAAAAATTCTCAAATAATAATTTAATTTACCATAAAACTACCAATAGTACGTGACATGACATGAAGTTTTATAAATACTGTTTTCATTAAAAATGTAGCTTTGTATTGAATAGCTTCAATAGCTTGCATGTATGAAGACATTCATATTATTCTCTCAAGGTGTGAAATTATGTGAAATACTGACCACTGTCTCTGTGTTTCTCCCATCTTACAGAGCCACATAAGTGAGTCTAAAGGGGAACTCAGACTTATAGAAAGCACGTTTCCACACTATCAACATTATACAGAGCTATATGATAAAAACAAACTGCTTACAAACAAGGTTGGTTATTTGTACCAATCATGAAAATATTTTGAGTACTGCTGCTTTTGGATTTGCAATTGTTGAGTTACTGCTGAAGTAGAATCAATGTTGCTCAAGCTAACAAAATGGGCATTGTTCAGTTTTATGTGTTCTGACCTTTCTTTATCTGATCATTTTTATAAAGATCTTAAACTTGTAGATAAATTATTTCTGTTAGAAAAACAAACTTTTTTAAAAAAAATGTTTATTTCAAGAAGCTATTTACCATTCAGCTCTGGGTTGCTAAGTTCAGATGATTACTAGGTAGCGGCAAAGGGATACAGAAAGTTCTATCCCTTTGGCAGTTGGCTGAATATATAAAATATATTGTTCTGTACTTTGCCTGTATTTAGTTCATTTATGCTTACCTGGCAAGACAGATAACTTGGTAGCTCACAAAATTTTAAATGTTTTATATATATCAGCTACCATTTACAAAAATGCATTTCAAATACATACTAGACTACTTTTAGAATATTTTTTAAAAAAATTAATGGATGCCCTTTCCTTTTATTTTAACCTTCCTATATTTTTTCCTTCTTCTATTACGTTAAGCTCACAACTTTAAAATTCTAACTGCTCCCAGTTTTCACATGCTATTATAAGAATTGCATGAAAATTCCACATTCCACATGAAAAGCACATTCATGTTTATCTACTCAGAAGGAACTCCCACTAAGCTATCATAGAAGTAAGCAGTGGTTATCAAGGGTTATACTGTAGGACCTATTAAGATGAATGTTTATTTACTTTATCTGCAAATGTGAACATCTGAAGGGACAATATTAGATATAAGCATCTAACTAATAACCCAAAATGGGTGCCACTTTAATTGCCTTTCAGTAAAGAATTGGAAGACTAAAATTTTTACTAAAAATGTTGAGCAATATGTGGTGCATTACAGGTTATTACTGTAGTGATTTTCACAATAGATCCTATAAAAACCGCCAGCTGCACTGGTTGCCCATCGGTCTCCGGGTGCAATTCAAGGTGTTGATCATCATCTTTAAAGCCCTTCATGGCTTAGGACCAGGCTATCTCCGGGACCGCATTCTGCCTCATACTTCCCTTCGACCGGTTAGGGCCCACAGAGTTGGCCTCCTCCAGGTCCCGTCAGCCAAGCAATGCCGGCTGGCGGGCCCTACGGGGAGAGCCTTCTCTGTGGGGGGCCCGCGCTCTGGAACCAACTTCCCCCAGAGACCCTAACCATCCCCACCCTGCTGGCCTTCCGAAAGGCCGTTAAGACATGGCTTTTCCTGCAGGCAGGGGGTTAGAGACGAATCCATCTGAGCTCTCCCCCGGGTATGTTTGGTTGATGGATGTTTTTTAATATTGGAATTTTTAATTTTTGTATTCGATTTTAATTATGTTTATTGCTGGTTTCTTGTATTTTCTTTGCTGTACGCCGCCCTGAGTCCCTCGGGAGTAGGGCGGCATATAAGAAAACCAAAATAAATAAATAAATAATAAATTGTTATTTTAAAACCTGAATTGTCAAAATGAAATAATTCAAATAAGTAAATGTAATATTACTGTATTTACTTTTAGACTATAATGGCTCATGGCTGCTATCTTTCTGATGAAGAGCTGGACATATTTAAACGTAGAGGAGCTGCCATTATACATTGTCCGAATTCAAACATATCGTGAGTAATATAGTATCACAAAGTAATAACACTTTCAAGAAATGAGTTTCTGTTCAATCTTTCCCAATCTGGTGCTCTTGGGCTACATATTGAATTATTCTCACACTCCTAAATAATGAAGATAAAAATGGAGAGCACAGATTTGTGATAGGTTGCTTTAAAAAATGCCAGTCATGAGTTAAAGCACAGGTGTTCAACCTTTTGGTGATGAAGAATTGCCTTGGGCCACAAATAAAATGTATAAACATAATAAATGTATATAAACGACATAATAATGTTAAAAGTTTACAAACGTATGGGACCGCATTAGTAGATGTCCAGGGCCACATGTCCAGGGCGCATCTGGATTAAATATTGAAAGTATTTGATTGTCAAATTTTTCAGATATGAATCTTGGATGTCTTAAAGTGAGACAGGGAACCTAAAATGTACTCATCAATTCCATAAAACACATTCTGGTTGTTTCCAATGGTTGATCCATTCAATCTTCTTTCACATATTTATATATCAGAATAATCCAATTTATATGCTTGGATTTTATTGATTTTATGCCCAAGCTTAAATACCAAGATTGTAGACATTTCAGAAATGATCCAAAAGACTTTTTTAAAAAATTTCATAGGACCCCAGCATTTGTCTCCTGTTCATTAAAGCAGCCATGCCTTTTTTTCAGATGTATGTGGGAGTCTGAATGGCATTAATTTAAGGGATCCGGTAATTAAAATTAATGTAATTCTTAAAGCAGTCACATCTTTTTTCCAGGTCACACAGAAGCATGAAAATATTTTAATGAACAGTATTGAGGTACTATGTTCTCATTAGGTTTGCACACTGAATCTTTTTGATTCAGATGCATTAAATATGGCATAGCTTAGTTAATGTGGAACATGCTCATAGCAATAATAGGAAGTTATACTTAAATCAATGGCAAGGCTTGTTTTACATCTTGTTCTAGCACTTTGTGAACAGCTTTTAATGCATCAACACATCTGCTACATCCATATTTTTTTACTTAGGAAAATTATATCCTTTCATTCTTCTATTTCCAATCTAGATTAAAGAGTGGCCTTTTAAACACAAGGAAGATTCTGAATCACAAAGTAAAACTTGGATTAGGCACAGGTTAGTGATTTATTGTGTAAGCATTTACTTTCAGGTATTATTGTAAAAGATTAAAAAAGAGATGAGCCACATACATAAGCACACAATGCATATGGAATTCAGACAATCCTTGCTTACTGACAACTCACTCAGTGACCATTTGAAGTTATCACTATTCAAACTTATGTAAAAAGATATATCAATAGGAATGTGAAATACTCCATGAATAAAATGGAATTATATAAATAAAATGGAACTTTTTTCTGACAGCTGCTTAGGAAAGTGCATAACTATCTTATAAAAATATATTTACAGTAAACATTTTATATATTTATATAACCTCCCAAAGCCACTTGATTGTGAGATGGTGGCTATATAAATATATAGTATGATGATGAATAAATAATATAAATATGATGAATAAAAAAACATAATAAACCTAGCAGCTGCAACCATCTACAGGCCCCTCCAGCCACTGCCTGATATCAAATATTTATAAACATCAGCCCCATCAGCCATATCATTTCAGGTATTGATCCTGGATCAGTTTACCATTTGCCTATTTACCATCCATTAAGGAACAGTTGAGGTACAGAGTCTTGGCTTTATCCTTGAGATTACTGCTATAGCAGTACCGCTGTCCATCCTGAACTGGAATGGCCCGTGGCAAGAATGCTCAACTTCTGTCACCTTATTGGCACCACCAGGCCTGGCCCTCATAAGTGTGTGGAGGTTAGGCTTCTTTGGGGGAGGAGATTCAGGGGGTGAAATGGGTGGCTTAAGATTTCTATTTTGTTTCTGAACTCTTCACTGCAAAACAGGGAGCAAACCTTTTGTCTCACGATTTAAGCTTTGGGACCTTTATCAAAGTGTTATTTTTGGCAACACTTTGTGCACCTCTGACATCCTCCTGTACATAGTGAATTCCTGGAAGATACATTTAAGTTGCCAGCATGATAAAAAGCCTGGATGAGATCATACCTATGTTGCAATCATAAGCATCTGCCTGCATATTTAATGAAACTCCTGTTTCCATCTAATGCATACAGTAAGCCTTCCAGATTGATTGTAATGTTCTGCTCTATTGTTAGATGTTGCTGGTGGCTATTCTGTTTCCATGCTTGATGCTATCAGAAATACGATTGTGGTATCTGAAATCCTTCACCTTAATAGTGAAACAGATGAAAAGGGCTTAACTCTGAAGGAGGCATTCCGACTAGCAACTCTTGCAGGAAGTCAAGGTAATTCTCTTCTTTTTAATTGTCTATCCCCAAAACACAGAAATTACATCTGATATTCTAGCCTGGCTTGGAATAAACTTTTCATTTGAATGTTAGCATATCTTACATCCTAATCACATCATTATACTGACCAAATGCACCCTATATGTGTAACCATCGTTTTCTCACTCATGGTTTGTAAAAAAACAACAACAACAAAACAGTTCACACATCATATAAGACAAAATTAAAAATACTAAATCTCTATAGCTTAATGTGACATTGTTAACAATAACTGCTAAAACGTTTGTTTGCCCATGTGGTGTGGTAGATACCGAGCCGAATGGAGACGAAGATGTTCTACTCAGTACTACTTTTTACTCTGAAGATTCAATGGATGATTTTGGATCATTTGCTATTTCTCCTTCTCACATAATTCACATGAACTATTTTGTGTGGAAGATTAGAGATAGCAATAGCAATAGCACTTAGACATATACCGCTTCATAGTGCTTTACAGCCCTCTCTAAGCGGTTTACAGAGTTCAGCATATTGCCCCCAACAATCTGGGTCCTCATTTTACCGACCTCAGAAGGATGGAAGGCTGAGTCAACCTTGAGCCGGTGAGATTTGAACTGCTGAACTAGCAGTCAGCTGAAGTTGCAGTGCTGCTTTTAACCACTGCGCCACCAGTGCTAGATGATCTAGCACTGATCCAATATGCTATGAAATAAGGGAGAATATAAATCTATGTGAATGAACAAATAGGATTCTCATTTGTTGAGCTCTATAAATAAGTTTAAAATGTTAAAAATATTTGAACGATGATTTCACAGACTACAAAAAATTCAAACCTTTATTGTCAACATGAGCCGAGGTGGCGCAGTGGTTAAAGTGCAGCACTGCAGGCTACTTCAGCTGACTGCTAGTTCAGCAGTTCAGCTGTTCAAATCTCACCGGCTCAAGCTTGACTCAGCCTTCCATCTTTCGGTAAAATGAGCACCCAGATTGTTGGGGGCAATATGCTGAACTCTGTAAACCTCTTAGAGAGGGCTGTAAAGCACTATGAAGCGGTATATAAGTCTAAGTGCTATTGCTATTGCTAAGTATACTATGAGATTGGCTGAGCCTCCCTTTAACACATTATTTAACACGTTATTTTTATAGCAATAGCAATAGCACTTAGACTTATATACCGCTTCATAGTGCTTTACAGCCCTCTCTAAGCGGCTTACAGAGTTCAGCATATTGCCCCCAACAATCTGGGTCCTCATTTTACCCACCTCAGAAGGATGGAAGGCTGAGTCAACCTTGAGCCAGTGAGATTTGAACAGCTGAACTGCTTTTTTTTTTCTATCTTCTATGGCTGGGATTCAAATTTGTTCCCCTGAAGCTCCTTTTCCTGGTTCGAAATAGATGATTTTATGGTCTATATATCCATAAATTTACTTTGATCCTCTTCTGCTTCTCTTATTAAACTTTGACAGGCATGTGGCTGTTGATATTCTACTGCCCCCTGCTGTTTAATGTGGAAACTATATTAAAGAGGATTAGGAAAAGCACCCTAGCCTAGAAAAACTCTGAGAGAGTTTATTTCGGTACCAAGTTACTAAAATTTAGTATTTCAGTATTTAGTATTTCAAAAACAGTACTTCTCAGAATTGATGCTGGATCAATTCCATGCTGAACGTTCTTCCTTCTTTTGGTCATCAAATTTTATTTGCCGGGAGTTGGGCGGCATACAAATCTATTTAAATAAATAAATAAATAAATTTTATTTTAAAGAATTTGAGTCATTTTCTCCTTCCTCTATTATTTAGACTGGAATTATAGTCATAACAGAATTGCAACAAAGAACACAAATATAAGCGTTGTAAATGTATTACTGGGTCCTTTCTATTGATTTCAAAAATCATCACTTGTAATGTACTTAATATCATGGTGTATAAATAAAGAGATTTGGTGTTTTTTTTTTAATTTACAGCTTTAGGATTAGATCGTATAATTGGAAATTTTGAAGTTGGCAAAGAATTTGATGCACTGCTTATCAACGCCAAAGCTTCAGATAGTCCTTTTGATCTATTTGCTTCTGACCATATTGAGGTAATCAAATACTGCATAACTGAAGTACGTTGCATATGTATGGAGGAATCCACAAAACATGATGGAATGTCTAGCAGGCCCTGGGAATAGGCAGGAAGGCAACAAAATGCAAGAGAGACACCTCAGCCATGCAGATGGGGAGGAGCATGAGAAAGAGACTCAGAATAACTCTGTCTTATAAGTTGATCTAAGCAGTGTTTCTCAATCTTGGCAACTTTATGATGGGTGGACTTCAGCTCACAGAATTCTCCAGCCAGGATTTGAAGTCCACCCATCGTAAAGTTGCCAAGGTTGATAAACACTGATCTAGAGAATTCCTTCAACAGTTTTTTAAGGTTATGTACTTTACCCTACTGACCATCAGGTATAGACCGTCGCAGAAACTCTAATAGTTCTTGTTCCTGAGTTTGCCTACCTCACAAGTATCGTTCAAGCCCAGTGAGTTTTCTGGTTGCTTCATAAAAAACATAAGAGTCTTGCTTGATCAGACAACAATCCATCTAGTTCAGCATCCTCTGTCACACACAGCAATCAAACAGATGTAATAGGAAGCTCATAAACATGAAGAAGAGGATGATATTCCTTTTGCATTATTACTTCCTAGAAGCTGATATCTATGGCATGCATCGAGTAGTTTAGGAGGTAGTTAATCAAAGACTAGTGCTTAACTTACAGCAGAATTTTCCATAAATGTATCTAATCTCTTTTTAAAATCACCTAAATTAAGGGTAATCATTTCATTCGCTCATAACGAATTCCATAATTTACCTTTGGAAAGGTAAACAAAGTGGTTCCTTTTACTGGCCCTCCATTTACTGGCCAATGTTCTAACGTGAAAGAAAAAGAAATCTTGGTCTATATTTTTCACACCATTCAGGATTTTATTATCTCTTTCTTACCTCTTTTTACTGCTGTTTGGTCTAAGTTAAAGCACTAGAAAAGCTGCAAATTTTCCTTACAAGTCAATCATTTTGGATCCTGTTTTTGCATCTTTTCCAGATCTATAATATATTTGGGGGACGTGTGATAGATTTTATGTCAGAGCTCTTGTATTCTTTTGATTCAAAACTATTGGCATTACAATTTTTCATTACTTTCCTAATGATTGCTAGCATGAAATTTGTTTTCTTTTTCTTTTTAATAGTAGCAACCTACTGGATTGACTTTCTCACTTTCCTGTTAATTTTGACTCTTTAGTAACTTTTTCTTTATCAGTTACAGTAGCTCAAATTATATTAATGTTTGTTTTAGAAGAAACTTGGACCATTTTCTACTTGATTTGATTTCACAGCATTTGCTACATAAAAGCCAATTCATTCATTTGAAAAAGCACTGTTGCAATTATTGCAATTTCTTATTGAGATTAGTACTCTTAAACTTAGATAAAATGTTGCATCTCTAGTCCTGGTACATTTCACACCATTTATTAACAAGTTAAAAAGTGCCAATCCTGATGTTCATTCCTGGTGATCCCATTTTGCATGTCTCTAATACAGTCTCTAATTATGTGTTGATTCCAATTCTTTGTTTCCTATTCTTATCTCGTGATCATGATCTCAGAATTGGAATTGTTTGCTGAAAATTTTTGAGGGTTTCTGAGATTTGTGAGATCACTCCTAACTCTTAAAAGTTTAGATGGGTTGATGCTGAATTTATATATAAAACTACTTGGAGATGCTTGCAATCTTTTGTCGCACAAACCATAAATGCATATTTCTTTTAAAAAACCTTGCTTTATGAAAAAAAAATAATTCTAATAGACATGTTGAAGTGGGACTGAGGAAACCCAAATTTGACTCCCATTTGACCAAACAGCTCACTTGCCAGTCTGTTTTTCTTAACCAGCAGTGTATTGGTTAGTATTTTTTTTTGAAGTTAACCCTAACCTTAACAATTAATTGATTAAATAAACAATCTCAGAAGATTCGTGGAAAAATTGCAACAATTAAACTGAATCAATATCAGTTCACTTCATGGAACAGGTCTTTTGATGTGGACCCTCACCCTGAAAATTCCAAGATTCTATTAAAAGAAAGGAATATGACACCCTGGCAATATAAACAAAAATATAAAATGGAAGAAATGAAAATATTTATTGAAAAATAATTTGCATCAGAAGAAACTTTATTCTAGTTCTTCAATATTTTACAATGCTGGGTATTTTTGGATTCATACTGTATTTGAGTTTTTCTTTTTGTGATGGCATGTTTGTTAAATTTTAAAATTTATTAATGTTTTATTATCTACTTTTACAATAAAAAAGAACTACATTTTGAATATTTCCTTTTTTTCCCCTCACATCCTAGGATATAATTGAAAAATTCCTGTATCTTGGTAGGTATACCAGTTATAATTTATTATTATATTTATTTATTAAAATATCATTGTGTGTGTGTATGTTTAATAGTTATTAGCTTTATAGTATAATAATGAAAAGTTATCATTCACACTGAGCATTAATTCTTCCATTATGGAAGTGTTTTTTAAATCACTTGTAAAAAAGGTGATTTCTGTGCAGTACAAAATGCTGGGACAAGATGAATTTTACAGATTCAAGACAACTTATTTTGTCTTATATTTTCTTCATATTCTTGGCATGTTGTGTTTGATAGGATACATATTGCCATTGATCCCTTAAAGTTGAAAGGAATATTATAGATGATTCTCATTGATGTCTTCTTGTACAAATCACCTTTTTCGTATATATTGACTTTGAACTGAATCCAGTATGTCTTCTAAACCTTTTAATGTATTCAGAGCAGCTTTCTCCAATCTAGTGTCTTTTAGCCTTGTTGCAGTCAACATGGGAATTCTTCTAATGGTTAACCCAAGCTTAATAGAATCAAAATCATTATAAAATGATCATATCCACATCTATAATATTTCCAAAAAGAATTTGGATATAATTTATTCCAAAGTATAGCATTATGGCGATATTTCCTGCCATTATGAGAGTCCCTGCGATTATGTCTATGATTTCCTGGTTTATCTATGCAGCAGCATAGTTAGGAGATGATAAGATTGCTTGAATGAGTTCAGAATTCTGTATGTGAACTGACTCCAGATATGAACTGTGCATGATGGCACCAAACTATGTCTTTTAACTGTGAAATCTTACTTCTGATGTGAGGACTCACGGGGGGGGGGGGTTGGGAGGGGGAGGAGAAACAATTGAACAGACTTCTGGGTAAAAGCGGATGATCAGGGAATGCTTAATTCTGGGTATCCTTCAGTACTTCAAATCCCACTCCATGGCCTTCATTAAAAATCACTGGGACATAATTGTATCTGAAGAATCTGCTACAAACATATACTCTGGAACTTAATCATGACTATGGGTAATTTTCAATTTTATTGTAACTTATTTACATTATTTAGAAGCTGTCCAACTCCAAGCAACCCTGGGTGGCTTACATTTTAAAAAGCAGGAACAATGAAAACAAACAAATAAAAAACAGATCATAGATATCCAGTAGAGAAAATATAATCAAACTCAAGTTTTTGGAAGAATGTGAACTACGCATGTTTATAAATAAAATTCACAATTATATGTTTATCATTTAGGAAAATTTAGAGTAGTTAGTAGTAATGGATGCATACTTTATGGAAATAATCTCATTCATCTTTATATTTTCAGGTGATGACAGAAATATCGAGGGGGTGTATGTGGCTGGCAAACTGGTGGTTCCATTTTCAAGCTCTGTGTAAATTGGATTCCCATTCTGAAAAATGCTCAACTAGTTATCGTTTGGTTTGGAAGAACTGGGTAGAAATGCAGTGCCTTCTTGTTATGCTGATTTTATTTAGTATGTTTCTGATATGCACAAGAAAGGCTGTCAACTTGGCAGTGACAAAACAAAAAAATAATAAATGCCAAAAATCTATCTCGTTTGAGCAGGACAGGATATAAATATAAAAACCCAAATCCTAAGAATGTATCTGATGAGAATTTAGGGATCTTATTTGTGAATATATTACAATTACTCTCATTGACTTAGAAACAAAACACACTTGGTTTTGGGTGGGGTCCATTCTCTACAACTTTCCTCTTTGAATAGACATCACGTGATCTTGGCAGAGTTTCCCAATCAGGAATTGAAAAATCTGTTTCCTTTTCTCTCTTCTGGGAAGTGACACGTCTCCTGAAACTTTCACCTTTACATTTGTCCATCTAGAGTGGCGATTGCTTAACTGCAAATATGGCATGATGAGGATATAAAAAGAAGAGAATCAGATCCCATGTTCACAGTTTATGTCATCCGGGATGGCTTTGTTCACACATAATGCAAAGCTGTAATGTGGTTAATTTAAATTTGGATTAATATGATGGATTCATTATGGATGCATATCAAGTGAGAAAAAGGCCCTTTTTAGTATGAGGATAAGGCTGTAGCCTTGATATTTTACTGATAGGGGTCAATTGGGTGCAATCTAATTGGAAGTGTTTGTTCAAATTGTAAATTCATTCTTACCCTACAGTTCAAAGCAATCTTGACAATCAAATCAATATGGAAAGGGGGGCTTTTGTTTTAGAATATGATCTCTGAGTTTAATATTTTATAACTGCTCTATTTTACTCTGATAAAGTATATAAAGTACATAGGATAAATACAATAATAAAACTATTGGGTTTTTTTACCTTGCAACCCAGAGATGGCAGGTATAAATATGATAGGTTTGCACAAAACATCTTTGAGGAATGTGTGCCTTTTAAGATCATTATTGGTTTTTTAGTTTTGGGGAGGATAATTTTAGGAGAATTCTATTATCCAGCGGTTGCCTCCGGATTCTCAGTGGGAAATAAACTTTTGTTGATAATTGTATAAATAAAATAGAACACTTTTTAAAGGAATTTGTCTCTAAACGTTTTGGAAAGCCTGTTGAAAACTATCAACCATCTCTCAGCACATGCAATGCCTTCTTCATCCGCCTCTTTGTTCCCTCTCAACATGAAGTTTAGCTGAAAAGGTTGGGGCAGCTAGAAAAAGAGCCTTGAAAATTTACTAAGGAGGAAAGAAGCTTAAATGTTTGTTTTGTAAAAAAAGAAGCATTTTGAATGACAAATTGAAATTATTTGAATTTCCATCTTACTGTACCATTTATTAACCTTCTGTTTGAAGATATTAATGAGAACGGATATAATTTGTGCTTTGTGGAGTTAGTTGAATGATTTTGGTGTGGCAGTTGGATTTCAGCAGTATAAAATGTTGACTTAGCTTTAATATGCATGCTTTACAATATTTGCAAAACAGAAGGCTAGGGGAACTCAGGAAAGGAACAGCACTTTATTCACTTATTTATTTTATTTTACTTTTTCAAATGTAGTAAGTCTGTGCATTTTTGCACAATAAAGGAGAAAAATGGTCCAACCTCTGCATTTATGCCAAAAAAATAAACTTTTATTCCTGCTGATAAAAAAAATAAGTCAAATATGCATTGGAAGTCAAGGAAGGAGAAATATAATATTTCACAGAACTATATTTGTTACACTAAGAAGTTAACTTGATTTAGTTTTATAGACAAAATTTATGAGTATCAGCATGTTAGTGAACTCAGCTAGCCATGAAATATGATGGTTAAACCATGGCTTAACATGATCTGTCCACCTATTACAGGCCTCATTCATAAGATATGCTAAAAATTGTCTTTATATTATTTTAATATATACTATAGAGTATATAATATATACTGTATTAATAATAGTATACTATTTGAGTATATTAAACTAAAATATATTTATACATATGTGTTGACAAAGTCATATAAAATTGAAAAGAAGGAATAAAGAAAAGAGGAAAAAGCTTGGGAAATTAAATAATAAAGTATTTAAGACAGAACAAAACTTTCAAGTCCTCTTTAGAAATATATAAATTCATTTTTTCCAACAAACCAAATAAACGATAGATTAGCATTACCTACAAGCCCAATTGCCCAGTCTGATGGACTTTGCTCTTGGTGTGAAAACAATTATGATGTGTTTGGAGTAGGAGTGAAGGAGTAAACATTCTCATTTATACTCTTGGGAAAAACCAATTACCCGGATACTATGTTCTGCTATTGATATTGCCTATCAATGTACTGATTTCCATCACAACGTAAAACCATTTAAGCACATTTTTCATCTCTTGTTTTGTCTGGTCCTCAAATCAATGTAACTAAAAGTATGATCCTTTAAATGGTGTCTGTTTATAAAAGTATAGCATTACCATATCACTAAGAGATTTGGAAAGCCGCTTGGATATATTTGTTGCTAATTACAGCGGGAACGTGTGGGAGAGAAGTTGGCCTTCTCTCTCTGGTAGGCGGGGTCAAAAAGGACAAGGTGATGGTTATGGAGTCTGAATTGAAGCCCCGCCCCTTTCCCTACACCTCCTGCAGATGCTTTCTCTTTTTCACCCGCATTTCAATCTTGGTATGAAGAGTGCTTGGCATGAAGAGTGCTATAATTTTATTGTACAGCTTTTGGTTGATGGAAAAAATAATAATGTGAATTAATCTTGCCAGATTTTTATTTTTCTGACTGTATACTTTCAAATGCAACCCCTCCCCCAAAATAATTTGGTTGCTGTGTATTCCAACTGCTTGATTGTCAGTAGTTATAAATGAGCCCCTCTGTGCTTGTTTAACAGAATAAAGGAGATATGTTTACTATGTTTACATTGGTTCATTTCTTAATGTTTTGAAGGAAATGGAAAAAGCATAATCTGCTGATTGACTCCGGAGGAACACATGCATTGAAGAGAGGGACTCTATGGATGTTGAAGAAAAAAAAAATCCTAAATAAGGTTCTCAAATAAACCAAACCTCTCAAACTGAGGGAAAAACTTACCTTTGCATAAGCTTCATCTCCCTTGTCTAGTCACCAAGGCTGTGCACATCCTTTAAAACAGCTGCTTCGAAACTTGCTTTGGCATTAATGTTCAGAGTATGGAAACAAAATGATATGAACTTTAACTACTAATCCTAAACTACTATTAATTAATTAATTAATTAAAACCCTAACGCCTCCTCAGCTGTTTTCCCCTTCCTCATGTATGCCAGCATCATCCAGGGGCTGTTTTAAGGAGTACAAAATCTGTTAAGCTTTCTCATTCATCACCCTGGAGAGAGGTTAGGTGACTGGCACTGTGCTTTGTTATTAGGGGCAAGAGAGGATTACCATTGGGGACAGAAAATGTCACGCCAGGCCTGTTTTCTGCCAGGTGACGCACAGCTCATAATGGCCTTGAGTAAATCTCTCTCAGCCTAGCATAAACAACCCTCTTGCTTTTTGGAAGTGAGGTAAAGTTGTATTATTCCAGCAGGCTTTGATTCCTTAACTGTGCTTGGGAGGCCATCGTTGGTAGTTTCTTGTCTGAACGTTTTTAATGTTAACATTGTAAACATTAACAATGTTTTTAATGTTAAAATATTTTTAATGTTTACATTTTGAAATTATTTGCTGCCCAAAGTTTGTATGGATTGGGGAGGCCTGTGAATGTTGTTTTATTTTTTTATTTATTATTTATTTATTTATTTATTTATTTATTTATTTATTTATTTGTCAAACATGTATAGTAGTAATTTGTATAAACATAAGTAAAAAGTAACAATAAAAGAGGACAATAGGACAGTAGGACAGGGACGGTAGGCACGCTGGTGAGCTTATGCACGCCCCTTACAGACCTCTTAGAAACGGGGAGAGGTCGACTGTAGACAGTCTAAGGTTAAAGTTTTTGGGGTTTGGGGAAGAAACCACAGAGTCAGGTAGTGCATTCCAGGCATTGATCACTCTGTTGCTGAAGTCGTATTTTCTGCAGTCGAGTTTGGAGCGCTTTACATTTAGTTTGAATCTATTACGTGCTCGTGTATTGTTGCGGTTGAAGCTGAAGTAGTCATTAACAGGAAGGACATTTTGGTATATGATTTTATGAACTACATTTAGATCAGATCGGAGGCGACGTAGTTGTAAATTGTCTAATCCCAGTATTTCAAGTCTGGTGGAATAAGGTATTTTGTTGTGAGCGGAGGAGTGAAGAACTCTTCTTGTGAAATATTTCTGGACTCTCTCGATTGTATTTATGTCTGATATGCAGTGCGGGTTCCAGACAGGTGAGCTGTATTCCAGAATTGGTCTAACAAATGTTTTGTATGCTCTGGTTAGTAATGTAATGTTGCCAGAGAAGAAGCTACGCAAGATTAGATTAACAACTCTTAGTGCCTTTTTGGCAATGTTGTTACAATGGGCTCTAGCACTTAGGTCATTGGATATGAGTACTCCAAGGTCTTTGACAGAGTGAGGGTCATCTACAAGTTCGTTTCCTCCAAGTTTGTATTTTGTATTCTGATTTTTTTTGCCAATGTGTAAGACAGAGCATTTGTTGGTTGAGATTGTTAACAGGCAAACTGAACTGAACAGAAAGCTGTAAATGGAAAATATATTTAAGTTAATATACCTAGGATTGCACTGATAACTGTGTCCAGTTCCATCCTTCTATGTCAGAGAATCTGTTGCTCTCAGTTTAATTTCCTTTCTACAAGTAATCATTGCAGGGATCTTACAAGGGGCCTGTCTGTCTCACAGCTGCATGCTGGATAAAAAGGGTGAAGAGAGAAAGAATCACATTCACTCACCAGTTTAGGATCTAGTCCTACCACCAGTGATAGTGATATTCCTCTTCTAGTGAAATTTTATCCAAAAGAATCCAATCCTAAAAACCACAGCAAAATGGTCCCCATAATATGCCAATCTGAAGAAAAAGAATATTTGAACTAATTTACAAGCTTCCATAGCAATAGAAATTTGGAAATCAATCTATTGAATATTTGTAGAATAGCAGTATCTTAAATCAAGAGGTCAAACCCCATTCCCTACTAGCACTGATGATGTTACCTAGTTTGGGTAATGAAACGTCTGCAAGAAAACCACCAAGCTCAGGGAGCACCAAGAACCTCTAATTTCAACCCTGAGCTACAAATATTCTCCTTTATCAATATCTTAAACCCTTTAGCTATATTCATTGGAAAATACAGACCAATAATCTCATGACATATTTTTAAACCTCCACAAACAATCCATCAGTAAAAAGCAACATCTGCTCGCCTGTCTTGAAAATAGCTTGTTTACCATCTCCTTGAGAATTAAGTTGGTTTTTTTTTACAATTTTTTTACAAAAATAGATTCAAATTGTGTTGGTGTCGCACCATTCCCTCTGGGAAGGAAACGCTAGAAACTTGCTCTTTGTTGTCAGAATCTTTTACAATCAGCAGGAACACAACCCTTTTGATGAATTCAGAGCAAATGCATTTTTATGAATTTATTTCCACAACTCAGCTTTGGATGGCAGCACACGGACTAGAGAAAAGGCTGGAATGAGCCACTTTCCAGCATATATGAAAAATAATAGCCAATTCTTTGATATATAAACATTAACCATTTTTTTTTAAAAAAGCAGACTTGTGGCTTTCTTATTGTCTGAATAGTTTTATTTTCTGAAGCAGGCACACAGTTTGGATCTATTCATTTTAATCAAATCTATTCATCCACAATATTACACTCATGGAATCCATTACAATACTTGCATTCCTAAAGGAACAGCTTTTATACAAATCTCCACAGCTCCACCCCTCATAAAACATGGAGATATGTGACCTCAATCAATACAAGGTCAAGGACGCTGCACTGGCAATGAAATAATAGTCTCTATAAAACGTTTCCAGAGTTAGTTAGCAAAATGTTCTCATCTGTTTTGTACAACGCAATCTCCCATATTCATATTCAAATTACTGTATTGCTGAAAAGAATATCGCATTTAAATATCTCAAAATAGACCCAAACATGTAATATCTCTCCTTTTGATTCAAATCAAGGGATTTTTTTTGATGGCCGAGAGAGAGGGAGATGGGTGAATTTTTTATGTATTTTATGGAGGGCCACAAAGGAGAGAATTGTAACTTGGTGACATCCCTGCAGTGTGCAACATTTTGAGAAAAGCACGTTGACATATTTTTCTTTGATTAGGAAGGGAATGAGTTAGGCTTATTAAAGTTTGTTATAAAAATCAAAACCAGAAGCACACACAGATGACTGATTCAGCTGGATTCATAAACTTCTTTATAAACATAGTAATATATATGTTTATAATACCACAAGTAGAATTCTTCTTCAATCAGTTACAGGTAAACACAAGCAGGAGAGTTAGTTTCATTTCAGCAGAGTTCAGAGTGGAAGAGTACAGAGTGGAGACTGGAGCCACACCCATCCTTAAGCTTAAGTTCCAGTTTCGATTCTCTGCACAGACTCAGAAGTGGTTAGCTCCCATTGGCTGATTCAGTTGCTATGCCTATTCATTGGCTAACCTTGTTAACATGGCTCTCCCAGTCATGAATATTTTAACACTATTCAATCACTCACCAACAATATCCAATTATTTCCTCTAGCCCAGTAGAAAAATCATACAATCATTTCTTGGCAGATTGTTGACAATATTCAAGAACACGTTTTCTAGAGCATGCTGGGAATTCTGGGAGTTGAAGTTCACAAGTCTTACAGTTGCCAAGGTTGGACACCCCTGTTCTAGAGCTACGCAGGCCGCAAAATGAAGCTTGGGAGCCACACATACTTGTCGGCCTATGAGTTGCTCACTCTTGTTTTAAAGTTTACCTGCTTTCCGTAACAGGCCAAGCTATTTCCTTGAATACAAGTAAATACTGAATAAAATAGTGAAACAAATATTAATATCAGTAAGACAGCACAGTTGTTAAGGCACCCAGGTAAACCCAGAAGACTTGAGAGTTCTAGTCTTGCCTTAGGTATGAAGCCAACGGAGTGACTCTGGGCCAGTAACTTTCTCTCAATCCCAGGAAAAAGGCAATGGCAAACCACTGCAAAAAAGAAAAAAAATCTGCCGTTAAAAGTAAAGCAGTGCAGACAATAGTTCTGAAGCCCTACTTAACTCTACTTGAGGGTTGTCTTCAGCTCTTGAGAATCCTCCTTAGCTGCTTCTCAGCTCACGCTTGAGATTCTATAAAGCACATTTCTCTTTCACATAAAGACAGCTTCCGAGTCCCCATGGTTGGCATTTTGGGCTGATTTAGTAGTAGTGAAGTGGTGGAATCTTCTCATTACAATGCTTTTGTTCTTTCCAAGTTCTCTTTTGCCCAACTAGTCTTTTTTAAAATGTGTTTGTTTGTTTGTTTGTTTGTTTGTTGACACTTCTATGCCGCCCAACTCCCGAAGGACTCTGGGCGGCTTACAGCAAGCATAAACAAGTCAGAATAAAAAATATCCAAGAAACAAGTTTAAAAATACATTTAAAATTTAAAGCAATTCAACTATTCACAATATTCAGGGGGCGACCCCTTTAACCCACTCCATGGGGTCGCTACCCCCAGGCCTGTCGGAAGAGCCAGGTCTTAACGGCTTTCCGGAAGGCCAACAAGGTGGGGATGGTACGGATCTTCGGCGGTAGCTGGTTTTGTATCAGCCAGCTCTTCTCTGCCTAATTCCAACAGGTTCCGTTCTCTCTTGAATGCCTCCTTGCTTTACCCGGAGAATAGTCTTCCACTATTCATGTAAGCAGTTGATTGTGAAGAATTTTAAAAATAGTGATCCTTTTCTTATTTTTTTCCCACCAAGT
Organism: Diadophis punctatus similis; assembly: GCA_023053685.1. NCBI lineage: Eukaryota > Metazoa > Chordata > Lepidosauria > Squamata > Dipsadidae > Diadophis > Diadophis punctatus. The sequence goes on along the minus strand of JALIGW010000002.1, from coordinate 64,923,858 downwards.
AACCGGAAGAACATTTCAGACTAGAAAGCATCTTGAAATGTATTCATGAAACGCTTTCATTGCAAATTCTTATTCCCCATTTTTAAAACTATTTGTTGTCTTAATGAAATAAAATAAAGTTCTTGAAATGTTAATTGTAATTGTTGCTATTTGTGTGTGTATCTTCGAGTCCTTGCTGTCTCGTGGTGACTTACCTGGACAAATCTCTGTCATTTTCTTGGCAAATTTTCAGAACTGGCTTGCCACTGTCTCCTTTCTGGGGCTGAGAGAGAAGGACTGACGCAAGTTCCCCAATTGCCTTTACACCTAAAGCAGTTTCTAACATGGTACTTTAGCTACTACATCAGGGGTTGTCCAACCTTGACAACTTTAAGACATGTGGACTTCAACTTCCAAAATTGGCTGGCTGGGAAATTCTGGGAGTTGAAGTCCGTAAGTCTTAAAGTTGGCAAGATTGGACACACCTGCACTGCACCAAACTGGCTGTCTCATCCAGGACTATAGTACAAAATATTTTAATTGTTATCCTCAAGATATGTTCTAGGCCGCAGGGGTCTCCAACCTTGGCAACTTTAAGACTTGTGGACTTCAACTCCCAGAATTCCTCAGCCAGCAAAGCTGGCTGAGGAATTCTGGGAGTCGAAGTCCACAAGTCTTAAAGTTGCCAAAGTTGGAGACCCCTGTTCTAGGGTGCATTTAGCTTTCTAAATCCACATTTGTTTGTCTGAAATCTTTATAAATCATGAATTCAACCATACAATTTACTGGGTAAATTTTTTAGGTGAAAAAGACCACCTGGTTCCTCTTCTTGTCCTTCCCATACTTTCTATCCCGAGAGACCCATCAGTGATACATAGAAAAAATAAAGCATACATCTCTTTTCATTGAAGAAACGTGTTCTGTCTGAAAGGCAAATGTGGATATTGTGATATGTTATAGCTCTCTTCCTTCAGAAGATGGCACTCTTTTCTCCAGATCTTCACCATGTCAAACTGAGGAAATTCAGCAGAACTACTGACAGAAGCCAAAGAATTTGGCTTCTGAACTGCAATAAAACCACTCTCTCTACAACTTATGAGAATATTTGTCAATAGACTATATTTAAAAAAAACACATCCTTTTATTTCTTCTGTAATAATACTAAGGACCTATTTATAATAACCAAAATGTCACTATAAGAGTCAGAATACTCAAATAAGCCACTCCAACAACTACAGAATAACAGTATTGGAAGGGACCTTGGAGGTCACCTAGTCCAACCCCCTGCTCAAGCAAACAACCTTATATCGTTTCAGACATGTGATTGTCCAATCTCTTCTTAAAAACCTCCAGTGTTTGGGCACCCACAACCATTCCACTGATTAATTGTTCTGTCAGGAAATTTCTTCTTAGTTCTAGGTTGCTCCTTTCCCTGATTAGTTTCCACCCATTGCTTCTTGTCCTGCCTTCAGGTGCTTTGGAGAATAGCTTGACGCCCTCTTCCTTGTAGCAGCCTCTTAGATATTGGAACACTGCGCCCATGTCACCCCTAGTCCTTCTTTTCATTAAACTAGATATATCCAATTCCTGCAACTATTCTTCATATCTTTTAGCCTCGAGTCCCCTAATCTTTTTTCTTCAACTTGTCAGCATAATACATACAGTAAACTATCTGATTAAGTAATCTTTTGTCATCCAGAATAATAATAATAACAGTGTACCTGTATAATCACGAACAGCATTTTCTGAATAAAGGCAAGATAGCGGTTTTCAATAATTATTGGGGGGGAAAAATCACATAAATACTAAAATATTAAAAGGACAGAGCAACTCTGCATCCTCTTGAAAATCACTACACTTGTAATATACCTGTATTATCCTTCTGGGATAATTCTCGAACACTGCAAGAAAAAATGTGTAGCCATTATTTGATGTAGGCTATCCTTAAATGATTAAACAGAAACATCAGTGTAGAGCTTACCATTAACCTACTCCAGAAATGAATGAAACCTACTGAGGTTATGCAAATCATTAATTACAGATACATTTTGCCAGAACTCTTAGCTGTCTTCCTGGGGATAAGTTGAATCTTTCAGCCATGCTTGTATCAATCTGCCCCAGCAATTATATTGGAAAAATCTAATTACGGTATACTTGCATATAAAGCCCAATATTAACAATAGCATTTACATTTATATACCACCCCACAGTGGTTTACAGCACTCTCTGGATGGAGGAATGCAGATATCATAAGAATAGGGGCATAGTAGAGTAGAGACCTTCAAATTTCTAGGTTCTATCATATCTCAAGACCTAAAATGGTCACCTAACATCAAAAACGTCATCAAAAAAGCACAACAAAGAATGTTCTTTCTGCGCCAACTTAGAAAGCTCAAACTGCCCAAGGAGCTGCTGATACAGTTCTACAGAGGAATTATTGAGTCTGTCATCTGCACCTCTATAACTGTCTGATTCTGTTCTGCAACCCAACAAGACAGACACAGACTTCAGAGGATAATCAGAACTGCAGAAAAAACAATTACTGCCAACTTGCCTTCCATTGAGGACCTGTATACTGCACGAGTCAAAAAGATGGCCGTGAAAATATTTACCGACCCCTCGCATCCTGGACATAAATTGCTTCAACTCCTACCCTCAAAACGTCGCTATAGAGCACTGGACACCAAGACAACTAGACACAAGAACAGTTTTTCCCCCGAACGCCATCACTCTGTTAAACAAATAATTCCCTCACCACTGTCAAACTATTCACTAGGCTGCATTACTATTACTATTAGTTTTTCTCATCATTCCTATCACCCATCTCGTCCCACTTATGACTGTATGACTGTAACTTGTTGCTTGTATCCTTACGATTTATATTGTTTCCTGATTGCTTACTTGAACTCTATGACAACCATTCTTGGCAAATGTACCTTTTCTTTTATGTACACTGAGAGCATATGCACCAAAGACAAATTCCTTGTGTGTCCAATCACACTTGGCCAATAAAGAATTCTATTCTATAGTAGTAGAAGTGTCAGACCATGCAACCTGATTCTAGCACAGATCATCTACAAGAGGGATTAATGTGGTCTCTGTCCCATGCCAAAGGGAGGTTGGATATAACCACTACAGATAGACCTTGACTTATAGTCCACAGTGGAGACCAAAATTTAACTTGCTAAGAAAGACATTTGCTAAGTGAATTTTTCCCCATTTTATGACATTTCTTGCCACAGTTAAGCTAATCACTGCAGTTAAGTTAGTATCTATCTGGCTTCCCCATTGACTTTCCTTTCAGAAGCTCACAAAAGGGGATCGTATGACCCTGGGACACTGCAACCATCATAAATATATGCCAATGGCCAAACATCCGAATTTTGATCATGTGACCGTGAGGATGCGGCAATGATTGTGTGAGAAACGGTCATAGGTCACTTTTTTCAGTGTTGTTGTAACTTCAAACGGTCACTAAACAAATGGTTGTAAGTTGAGTACTACCTATAGTAATAAAAAAGTTGGATTGAGACTTGTCTTCCTCCTCCAAGGCAAATAGAACTACTGTTATCCAAGGATGCATTAATCACCATCCTTATCCAGTCTCTTGCTATCTTCCAGGTAGCTTTCACCAATGAGAACCAGGATGTAATCTATATATGGCAGAACCAATGAAGAATCTGATCTACTTCCTCAGAGTCAATAGAATCAGTTAAATCTAGCGACATATGTCCAGCAAGATTCCATTTCGGACTGAATATAAATGATTTTATCTTCCATAGGCCTTGCAAATTTCTCATAGAGGCTCAGTTAACTTCTACCCATCCTTCCCAAATCGGTCTGGGTTGGCTTAAGGAGGGCTTCTGGATAGTAAGAATAAGTATTGATGCTTTGCTGTTCTTCCTCGGCTCACATCCATATTTAGACATATATACTCTTTTATCAACTTTTTTCCAGGTATCTTTTGTTTCTTGATCTTGTGGTGGGCCAAACTACTGTAATTTCCTGATTGTACTTTCAGGGAACACTTGCACAATTGACCAGTCTGCCGGCACTTCCTTTGCATTAATCATTGGATCCCTCTGCACGACAAAGCATTCTTAGTCTGTAAGGCATACATAAAACTCATGAAGAATATGGGCAAAACTTGCTGGTTGGGTATCTTTATTGTCACAGGGGATGGGGGGGGAACATAAGAGCATAGCAATTAAGATCAAACTCATTTGACATTTTTGTTTTTATTTAGCAAGTGCAATTATAACCTCCTACTAGTAAGCAAATTAGGATGGAAATGTGCAGTGAGAAAGACTTCACTTTTAAGCCATTATCCTTCACGTTGCAATGCCATTAAAACATTCCCACCAGACAACTGGAATTAAGACCTGGAAGGGCGGCTGGCTTCCATACCTGTTTTGCTGCTCCAGCATACTTACCTGGGCATAAGAATCTCTGAATTCAGTAGGCGAGACTACAAAAGAAGCATGCATATGTTTATACTTGTTGAGCTTTCATTTCTGTAGGCATTTTCTCTCTGGGTGCTCTAGCTGTTATTTTGAATACAGAGACACAAGTATGGCTGAAAGCATTTAGGCTGGAAATATGCATAGCTCTTTGTGCTCACAGCCATGTAGAAAGACATTGATCAGTTGTCTTTTGCAAAGAGAAGGAAGGAACAGTTCAGTAACTCAAATTTAAAGGTTTTCTTTGTGTGAACTTGCTATAGTTTTGATATCATGAGTTGTAGAATGACTGAAGGCACCAGAATGGAGATGACTCACCTCACCTATGATCAAATTAGATAGTATATTGAAACAAGAGTTTATTTCTTTAGCAAACAGGGAAGAATCTCCAAGTTCTTTGAGGTGGAAGACATGGAGGACACATTTACTGTAATTGTAAACCTCTTGCCATTATAGGCAGAGCTGAAAGTGATTAGTTCAGTTTTTACATAGTGCATGGAACAAGCAAGGCAAAATCTTCAGCTTTGGAACATTTGAATAGGGCACAAAACACAGAACATCACAAAGGCTACTCTGAAGTTAATATACCACATATTCGTATAAAACTGTACTTTACATGATCATTCCACATCATTCCACTTGAAAACAATAACAAACATTTGCAGTAGTCTTTCCCTCACACTTAAGGCATCATGCTTTTGCAAGTTTGGTTCTAGATACAATAAATTGACTGATATGAACTCTGATATGAATCAGATAGGATTAGCTGTTTTGCTGCATGCCCTTAGCTTTAGGAAATGGATAACGATTTTTATAATTTCTGCTCTTAGGATTACTGTCTAGGTCTAGGATAAAGGAGAAAGTTATTTGGAATACTGAAGCTTACTCTTTACAAAAACATATGTCCTAGTTGGTTTCCAGTCATAAAACCCAGCATCTATTAGCCAGTCATTCAATATAATTCTTACTTGGGAGTAAGGTAGAACATCCACCTATACATGAATGAGATGTTATGAGACTCATGTGGATTTTTTAAAGGAATGAGCAACTTGTGACTCTTCAGAAGTTGCTAAGTTTGAGCCAGACTAAGGGAGCGTGGATGTGTGGAGAAAATGAGAAACAAATTATCTGTGACTGGGCGTTTTGCACGCTACTGATAATTCTAGTTCTCAAACTAAAGTGGCACAAGCAAGACAGATGCATAACTAAGCTTTAATGAACACATCCTTAATAAACCATCCCTGCTGAGGCGTTTGACTGGTATGATTTTTTTAGATATGCAAAAACTCCCAACAAAATGCTAATTTTAGCAGAAATTACTACTAAATTTAGCCAAAGTAGCTACTAAAGCTACTAAAAGTTCAGCACTAATTACAGAAATGTGATCTTTAAAATTAGTAAGTACAAGTAGACATGTGATTTTGATTTCTAAAACTTACTGGATTTTCTTGTAAAAGTTAAAGCACGCTACAGCAAGGTAGTTACATCCTGCCACTGCTAAAAGATACAATAAATATAACTAGAAAAATCAACAAATGGAATCGGGAGGTTTTGGATACCTGTTTTTGTGATGCAAGGAGCTGCTAAATGCAGTCCATATAAGTAGCCAAAATTAAAATCATGTGACTCCAGCTAAAAGATGCTGAAATAAAAGTTAAAAAGGAATTCCACATCCGATTTGTATGGAAATGTACAATCACAAGATATTTGAGTTGACAATTGTGAAGACAAATCGTTTTCAATATGATCAAAGAACTGGTTTTCTTTTCTTTCTCTGGAAGGATTTCCTAAAGTACATCAAGTAGTTCATTATGTCCTACTTTATACAAAATATACACTATAATTTAGTATGCATTATCTGCTTTACATACATTTGCATTTTTAAAAATTAAGGATATACAGTATTTAAAATACATGTCAGTTTCTTTTATAGAGGTTGGCTGAGTGGCATGCTTTTTTTGCAAACAATTTTGCATTCTCATTAGCTTTTGTATGTACTGCTCTAATATGCATTTTCTGCTTTATACTGCAACATTGCAAAATTCAAAGAACTAGTTTTTGAAGGGAATGGTTTAGTTCATGGTTTGACTTGAAAGTGCAGTCAGGTAGTTTATCAGAGAAGTAAATACTGTTGTCTTCCATTTCTTGGTAACTAGAAAAGTTGTTTTCATTTTGAGGGGAAACATATCCTTAGTTTTTACTTCCAGCATTGAAAAAACAAGAATGTTCCTCATCTTTGAATCCACTGAAATAAGAGACGTCGTCCACTGCTCAGCTATTGTCACTTTTTCCATTGTAGAAAATCCAAATAAGTTAATACAGGTAGTCCTTGACATACGATCACAACTGACCCCAAAATTTGTTAGTACATGAGACATTTAAGTGAATTTTGCCCCATTTTACGATCTTTCTTGCTACAGTTGTTAAGTGAATCATTGCAGTTATCAAGTTAGTAACATGGTTAAGTGAATCTGGCTTCCCCATTGACTTTGCTTGTCAGAAGGTCGCAAAAGGTGATCACATGACCCTAGGACACTGCAACGATCATAAATATGAATCTGTTGCCAAGCACCTGAATTTTGATCACGTGACCATGGGGATGCTGCAATGGTCGTAAGTGTGAAAAATGGTCATAAGTCACTTTTTCCAGTGAACTGTTGTAAGTCGAGGACTACCTGTAATTTTAAAGGATAGGTACGGTAGTTTTTAAAGTTCATCAACTCCTCACGATTTTCCTACTTCACAAATCAGCCTTTTACATCAAAAGATATTTGAAAAACAATCATACCCCAAATATTTATCATGTTTTTCTACACACATTAGTCTACTTTATCAGATATACTAAGTTACAATTATCTCTCTGGAAACAGGTGAAATAGTAAAGCCGAATAAATAATCAATTGACAATTCATGGAACTTTTGCACTCCCAACAGCACATTTTATCTTTAAGGGGTAGCATTTCCAAAATATTGGTACGGTTATAAAAGCTTTTCTTGGGTAACTTCTATAGTTTGCCAATTCTGTATATGTTTAGGCTAGAAACTAGAAGACCTAGTTCCGCCTTGGGGACAAAGCCAGCTTGATGACCTTGGGCAAATCATGTTCTCTCAGCCCTAGAAAGGAAACAACGGCAAACTACTTCGGGGGGTGGGGGGAGCCATTCCCGGCAATCTCGAAGAATCGGATACGATTGAATGAAATAATAATAAACAGATATTGCACATCTTTTGCACTGGCAAAATGCTTATCACAGGAAGCTCTGCTTATACTTCATTTTTGAAGCATATACTGCCCTTTCTTTTTCTCGGAACACTGAAAACTCAAATGCTAAAGTTATTTTCTTAGATTTGATACTCAAAATTCCTTCAAAGATTTTCTGACTTCAGAAAAGAAAAAGCAGGTTGATTTTACATAATGCTTCCACCAATATAAACTCCCTGCAGCAATTCTTCAATACTACAGAGGGCTGATAGGCACATCATAAATTGCCCAATGACTTCATTATTCCAAACAGAAGTCTATAATATTTATAATACTGAGATAGCGCAGTGGTTAAAAGCAGCATTGCGACCTTCAGCTGATTGCTACTTCAGCAGTTCAGCTGTTCAAATCTCACTAGGCTCAAGGTTGACTCAGCCTTCCATCCTTCCGAGGTGGGTAAAACGAGGACCCAGATTGTTGGGGGCAATATGCTGAACTCTGTAAACCGCTTAGAGAGGGCTGGAAAGCACTATGAAGCAGTATATAAGTAAAGTGCTATTGCTATTGCTATTACTAAAGACATTTTTTTCCTTTCTTTGACAAGGCCACAATAGAAAATTAGAAGGATTCGGCCTTTTTACAAGTTCCGGTCACTCTTTAACACCTAACATTAATTGCTGTTCATATCAGATACCCACCAAGTCAAAATGTTTTTCATCAGTATAGTAAATCTTAATTTCCACAAGGAATTTTTACTCATGGGATGACTAAATGGAGCATGTGATTTGTGTAAAACTGGAACAGAAAAAATGTCTTTTTAATTTGAACTTAAGATAAATCTAATTTATATAAATGCAAAAAAATGTGCATAGTAGGCAATATTTTTTTTTGAAAAATGAAGTGTGTTTTTCTTTATATTACATACAGTATAAATTGCCTTTCCATTTCTTTGTTCAAATCATCAGGAATTAACCAAGCTACAAAATAGTTACGTCCACAGTTAGTGAATCATCAAGGGCTGCAATTATGGCCAGAGAATTGCTGCCAAAATGTCAACAAGAAAAAATGCGAACTGGAGAAGCATGTAGAATATAAGACATTTCCCCTTTCAATCATACTGATACAGCTGTTTTCGAATTTCTGTCAGGTATCTTATATATTCCTGCTTATAGACTTTGCTCACCTGACTAGATCATCTTTGAAAGTGGAAACAATAAATAAAAATTCAGCAAGGAGAGAAACATATATACTATCATAGTTAAATCCCCAAATTAGAAACCAATAAAGCTTGAACAATAAATTGCAACCACCTCTTCCCCACCAGCAGAGCATTTGTTACTCAATTAGTTTCCATGCCAATGAACCATCACAAAAGGAACTATATCCCTCTGTACATGATTTTATTATTTACATAATACAATATAGCATAGATGCTGGGTAGCATGATTATGTGCAATACATAAATATGAACTATCTGTACACATTTGTTTATCTAATAACTCAACTGAGGACAAAATTTAAAGCAAAGACCTGATGCTTTTAATGAAGAAAACTAAGACTGAACACTGCAATAGAAATCAGAAGTAGTGCCCTATGTATACACAACTATTTACAAATGAGAACAGGCATTACCACTATACTACTCTAAACTGTACTTGTTTATATAAAAAACACAAGTTTCATACATCACAAAAAACCCTTCCATTATAACACAGAAGTGATATTACCAGACAAGCATCAGTGAAGTATACTGCCTTTTCTAGAGTTGTTATTGTACAATGCTGTAGATAATGCAGCCCATGCAATACACCCAAGAACACTACAGTCCTACACCCAAATACTATTAAAATGATAAAAGCAGCCCCTCAGAGTGGTTCCAGGTACCACTTAAAGTGTACAGCAGCCATATTGGGTATGATTTCTCCATGCAAAAGGGTGCAATCTCACTACATTTGGAAACTATAAAAAAATTAAAGGCTAACCTTCTTTTCAAACCAGAACACATTCAACTTAAGATGCATATGAAAAAATTAAAGGCTTGAATACATTTGCAAACTAGGTTCATCAGATGCAGGTGCTTATTTGAAAGAGCTGCTGTGATTAACTTTTATCAAAAATGTAGCCTTTTTTTGTAAACTGAAATCAATTCTTGTTGCATTGTGCTACACAATGTATTTAGCTACTTAAGAGTAAGAAGCAGACAAGTCTTCTGTTGTAGGTTAGTTCATAAAATTTTGAAAACAGTTTCCTTCAAGAACTAGTTTTTAACAGTTGAACAATTTTTATCACTTCCAAAGATTACATCCTCTAGAAGGTAATCTTAAACTGCAGTTTATGGCACCTGAACACCCATTTCCATTTAGAAACTGGCTCCTCTGCAGTTCAGCCTTAAAACAATGAAGTGTGGAAATTAAAGATGATTCCGGTTAACTATGGTAAAAGTAGACTCATTTTTCTTGGTGTATCATTTAATCAAACAGGCACATTAGCACTATCCAAAGATGATATACCTCTATCAACAATCCCAAAAGGCAAATCTGCTGCAAACATGCAGATTTTATGCATCTATTTGGCACATGTGAACTAGACAACTCTGTCCTTTGCGCATGTCTGTTTTCCAATGCAGGTCTTACTCTTTCATTCATTTGGGGGAGGGCATGTATACATTTTAAAGGGCTGTATCTATCCAATTCTGCCTGTAACACCCACAATATCCTAAAATATCAATCAATAAGACAAACTAAAGTAAAACTCTGGAGAACATCAAAGGAAAATGGCCATGCATCTGCTCTTTAATGTTTTCCTAGGATATTTTAAAATAAAAACAAAGGAAATCAGTCTTTGCACCAAGTAGGTTAGTTTATATTCTCTGGATTTTTTCAGCCACAACAACTGGATTCTCTTTCCTGATTTTTGCTGCAGCTTCTGCTTTGTAATCATATGGGCAGTTGTGCTTGTCAGAATAACGGTGAAGTCCACAAAACAGATTTCCACATCGGCAGTCAAATCCTGTGAAAACACAGAAATAATACCTTGAAGTAAATTATGGTGACTAAGACATTATCTTTCTAAGCAATACATCTATCCTTATCCTCTTAAGGATATTTGTCTTCTTTGAAAGACATTTAAATGTTTCCCAAATACCGTATTTTTCGGAGTATAAGACGCACCTTAGTTTTGGGGGAGGAAAACAAGGGGGAAAAAATCTGCCTCTGCCTCCCAGCAAACAGCACAGATGATATACACTGTTTGCTGTGTATTTCTGTGCATGTGTGCCTGACCCATATAAATAGCAAAGAATTGGAGAAATGTACATTATGGCAGTATATTAATGCCAGAAAGTTTTCTTAAATGTAGTCACACTAACTCCTCCCAATTATTTAAATAGATCTACTCCAAACATGACTAAGTCAGGGTTTAACTCAGCTGCCTTATAAAGCCAAATTGATGTGGCTTTCTTGGAAGTATACATTATTCTCTGCTATTTAAAAGAAGATACATTAGCACTGGGCCTCTTCAGATCAAACATTTATTTTAAAAAGCTTCTTCATTTTGTTAAGTTGTCTAGAACAATAATAAAGCAGTCTTTAAAAAATAAGTCTAATAATTTGAACATTCTATAGACATTTATAGTCATTGACTTACCTCCTTGCATCCAGTTTCAGCAACTGATTAGCACAAGAAAATAAAATTCTGCCTCTGCCTCCCAGCAATTTGCCTCCTTGCAGCTTTAGTTTCACTTTCATTTTAGCAGTGGGCCTGCCTGCAAGCCTCAGTCAGCTGCTGGTCTGGAGGCTGATAATCAGTTGATTGTGCTAATCAGGCTCTGCTGTTTCTGCAAGGAGGTAAATTGCTGGGAGGCAGAGGCCAAAGGGTGGGGGTGGCTGGGTGGGGCTACGTTCGGTGCACCCAAGTTTTCACCCTCCTTTTGGGGGGTAAAAAGGTGCGTCTTATACTCCGAAAAATACGGTACATTCTTTTAAAGCAAGGAGCTGGACAAAACGAACTCCAGTATCCTACCTGTAAGTCCAACCTTCTTTCTGCACATAAAACATCTGTTCTTCTTTGGTTTGGGCATTTCAGGTGATTTCTCTTCATTCTGAGATGTACTAGGTTGAGTAACTGAAGGACTTGGTTGGGTAACCACTAAAAGAACAACAGAAATTGGTTAAATATACATTTCTGCTTTAATCTGAACTTTCATCTCCATCACCTTTCCACATACTCCATTATTAAAATAGGATATACAAAATATCCCTATTTAAGTTTGATATGAAAGTTTCCGGTGTTTCAGATGTGAAACAAAAGACCAGTGTCCCAGAACTTCATTGAGACTGAAACAAAAATGTTCTGAATTTTCTGCCCCCTAAGCAAAACTTGAATGTTAAAATTATGTTGCTTTGAGTGCTAAGACTTGTATTTTTGCAAAATGTGTATTACCAAGTACTGTAGCAGGACCAGTTTCATCTATACCAGGGGTAGGCAAAGTTGGCTCTTCTATGACTCGTGGACTTCAACTCCCAAAATTCCTGAGCCAATCATGCTAGCTCAGGAATTCTGGGAGTTGAAGTCCATGAGTCATAGAAGAGCCAACTTTGCCTACTCCTGATCTATACTATCAGATGTGTGATGCAGGAATGAAAGGAAAAACTGATTACCTAAACATAGGATGAAACTGCTATATTGAGCACTAATCACTGACTTGCCTAGGTGCTGTCTCTGTGTTCAGAATAAGTTCTGGATCTGCTTGTGCAACTATTACCAATGCAAAAAGGTGCACATGCATTGAATGTATTATGCAACTATTATCTATGTAGTTGAATTTTTCTGGCTGTTAATGAAAGAGTGGTGTTTTATTGTTGTGGTTCTAATGCAATTACTGTAAACTGCACATTTAAAACTGCTGCCAATATTGGTTACTATGAAGATTTGGGAATTGTTTTTCAATCTGGAATATTATGTCTAAAACACCATAAACTGTTTCCAACTCAAAGAATTAACTAGTAGAAAATAGCCAGACCACCCATGGAAGAGTCAGATCAGCATGGTCCAGAGAAAAATCAGAATGCTTCTGAGTTCCTTGTACTCAAATATTAAGAACCACCCTCTTCAGCAATTTTTATTTGGGCAATAGCAGGACAGCACCCTGAAACCAATACCCCATCTATCTTTGTCATATCAAGAAACAATTGATTTGAAGCAGTGGAACATTGGCTGGAGTTGTTTCATGGACAATGTTAATATTGAAACAATTATTTCCATAATTATTTGGTGAAAAACATTCTTGAAGATATTGGGTGTACAACCAGTCTTAAGTTATTTTTCTCCTCTTTCCCATTTCTTTTTTTAAACTATCTTGAGGAATATTTATATAATGAGTTGTTTTAATACTTTGGACAATTTGAAACAATTTTGTAATAAATGAGTACAACTACTTTGGAAATCGAAGAACTTTTTCCAACACTTATCAAAATGCACCAAGAATCAGAACCAAGATATTTGGTGGCAATGGCTTAACCAGTGGATTCAGAGTTCTGCACAGTCTAGCAATACATGTTGGGAGATAAGAGAACTGGTGTGGAGAATCCTTCAAATATTGTTTAACTCTAACTTCTATCAACTCCAATCAGCACATCCAATAATGGAGGGAAAGGAGACTATGATCTTCTGTTATTTGGAAAGCTAACATTTTCCTGGTTCTCACACAAACAGTAATATTTATGAGTTATTATAGCATTTTAATTTCTACTTATGCCACCTTTTTAGAAAAATATTTTTTACTGAAAGTAAATGCTTTAAAGTAGCTTTCTTTCCTCCATCACTGTTTCACATAGCAGCTACAACAGTTTACACTTGCTCAGAATAAACAGGAAGGCACCTGAAAATGTGTATGTATGCTACAGAGATGTTGCTATCATTTCAATACAGAGTGCAGGCCTATAATCAATTGTATGGATAAACTGGAAGTAAAAACTAGACACTCTCTCTGCCACTTTCCAGAGATCAATTATCTCCTTCACTTATGGTATTACCTACATAACAGAAAGTTTATTTTATTGAGCTAACTGAAATATGCATTAAACTTCTACAGGGTGACATATAGTGATATAATTTAAATGTTGAATTAAAACAGCCATTGTGCTACCAGTGTAATCATTTTTAATGATGTAGAAATGTTTTACACATTATTATATAAAGTCATGTCAAATCATTCTAAAATTTTGAGCTGAGACAGGGTTGGATATTAAAATTTTTATTTCCTTTTTAAGAAAGGACACAAGGAATGTTGTTTATCAATAGGTATACATGTGAGTTGCTTTTTACCTTAAAGCTACTTTGTCTCATATCCAACTCAAATTCACCCTTATGATAAAGTGCACCAAGGATGACACTATTGGGAAAACTTTAGATGTTTCAATTATTAAATATGTAAGAACAAAATATTGCAGAAAAATATGACTCAACTAGCACAAATAGTGCTAAGAAATCATGAGAATTATAATTCAAAGTATTGGGAGAGTACAAAGTTCAAATGAATAAAATAAGTATGTCCACATTAAGCATCCATTTAATATTAACGAATATAAACAATGTGGTTAAGTTATCATATCAATAAATAATTCATGAAAAACATCTAATGTGCAATCAACTTCAGTTGGTGTGTAAGTTATAATCTATGGAGGAAAAATGTGTTGTTGCTTAGAACATGGGGTGTGTGCAAATTTTAATTAACCTTTGTTTACAGATATAAAGTGAGTTAATTAAATTTATATATGCTGATAAAACTGTTTGATATGTATCTAAAATAGATTGTTTAGGCCATAATTATGAATGCATTGATTATCTTAAAATATTGTTTGTTATAAACAAGCTGCTATTATCTAAACATGGATTTCTTCATTTTTAAGAAATGTACCGGTATGAATGTTCAAGTAAAAAGCCTAACTGTATTTCTCACTTACGCCAAGTAACCATATAAAGTACTAATTTTTCAGAACTTGAGAAAATGAAAAGGCTCAGAATATATTTTTGTGACTTCTGAATATAGGTAGTCCTCGACTTCCAACCATAATCAAGGCCCAAATTTCTGTTGTTGAGACAGTTAAGTGAATTTTGCCCCATGGTAAGACCTTTCTTGTCATAGTTAAGTGAATCACTGCAGCTGTGAAGTTAGTAACACTGTTGTTAAGTGAATCTGGCTTCCCCATTGACTTTGCTTTTAAGAAAGTCGCAAACCCCAGGAAACTGCAACTGTCATAAATATGAGTCAGTTCCCAGGTGTCTGAATTTTGATTATGTGTCCATGGGGATGCTGCAATAGTCATGTTAAAAATGGTCATAAGTCATTTTTTTCAGTGCCGGTGTAACTTCGAACATTCACTAAATGAACTGCTCTAAGTCAAGGACTACCTATATAGATTTTTGCCTATACTGAGAAACACCAATCTTTTTATATAGTTGTTTCCCCTTCTAGCATATCTAATAATGTTATGTGACCTTTCCCATATTATAAGATTCCTTCAAAACACTATTTAAGCAGTCAAGGAATTTCTTCCCATTATTGAATTTCTAGCGAAACCATGAAGTTATTGCAATACTTTCCCTTTAAGCTATATTCAATTTAATACATTTAAAAAGGGGGTTTTGCACCATACATTAAATAAAACATTTACTGCAGAAAGTTTACTCTAAAAATACTATTTACCATGATACAGAAGAATGAATTATTAAAATTTGATAAAAACATTTGATGACCCACTTTGATAAAAACATTTGATGACCCACTTAAAAAACTGATTAAAGAGCAGAGTATGGATGAAAATGAATGAATACATATGTATGATTGAATGTAAGTTTGCTGATATTAGAAATGAACTTTCGGAACTTGTCAAAATTTGTAATGTAACCATAGCAGATGATGTATTTAGTTCTAAAACACAATAAACATTTTGCATGGGGGTTTTGGTTTATTTTGACTACTGAATTTATTAGCTAGTGATCTGACTAGCAAATTAAGCATTTTTATAGGAAGAAAATTCAATGATTTAAGAATAATATTTTGGTAGTTTCCTGTGTGCTTTTTCCCCTTAAATATATAAGGTAAAAATAAAGTTTTCTTTTAACTGAGTTGACCCCTGTGACAATATATTCTTCTTGGTAACTACTTGGAAGTGGTTTGCCACTTTCTTCTTCCAATAACCCCTCCCCCATACCCACCCCTTTGGACTTCATACTTTAGGTTACAACCCTGGGATTTCCTGATGCCTCTCATCCAAATACTAACCAAGTCCTACTTAGCTTTCTGAGATCCACCACAATTGACTAGATTGCTGCCTCATAGCTGGGCTAACTGTGTAAGAAGTGTTCAAATACCAAATATTATAGTTTTCTTCCTTGATTAGAGATGTTTAAAAGTGCCAGGTCCCACTGTACTAACTGCACTCAAGTTACTTTTAAAGAGGCATACCTGGCTCTGTTGTCTCTGTTTTCGGAATTATTTTCTCCTCTCTTGAAATGCTCATTTCTGTCATTTGCTGTGTTACAGGCAAGGCGGCAGCAGGCACATTTCTGCTTGCATTCAGTAAAATGAAAGCAATTTGTTAGTGCTATTACGAAGACTAGAATTTTTATAAAGCTAAGATTTTTAACAACTTCAGCTCTTTTTGGTAACTGAATTACTGAACCCATAAATTCTGATAACAAATTATTAACAACTGATTTTAAAATCTATTCTTATAGTCATCCAAGATATTATTATAAACGTTTCATCATTATAATTCTCAGATTAACTGCAAAAATAGACTAAGTATTACCTCAATTAAGTATAACAGAATCTAATGAAATTGTAAAACAAAAACATTTTAAGTAATTTCAAGCTCAATTTAACATCTTTGTTTTACCTTGATTTCTCTGATGTGCTGCCAGCAGCACCTTCACAGTTGTTTAAACTAGTATCTGCTCTCTGTATAGATGTAGAATCTGAGGTAGGGTTACTGGAACCACCTGATGTTCCTGGGTAGTTAAAAAAAAGGAATATAACAAATACATTAGAATGTTTAAGCAAATAAAATGGCTGTTATTAAATGTTTCCAGGTCTTTCTAACTATAGTGAATGAATCCAGATTTAAGAAAAACATTTCAAAGTTTGGAAAAGTATGGTGTAATATTCATTCCAGCTATTTCTGAAATGTACTGTATTGACATCTAGTATTTCATTTTTGTTGCTCCAAAACATACCCATTGGACTGATTCGGCCACTATTTTGCTGTCTCTGAAGATGTTCTTTATAGCAGACGGAACACATTCCATTAGTTCTAGGATTCCCATAAAATCCACATCCTGTGCTACACAGCATGGGTCCTGGGGTCTGGTTGGTTTCCTGAGCCATCTTGTGCTGTAAAAAGAGCAAAAGGATACCTAATTAGGAGCTGCTATACATTCATGATTCACATAGAATTGCTATTACAAATGCTAGTATAGCACAATTAGCCTTCTGCATAAAAGCAGAATGTATATCATCATGAAATGGCAGATCATCATAAACAGGGATGGAACAGGACTGGTGAAAATGTATATATTTGAAGACTGTAAGCTGTGAAGAAGAAACAATCTTCATCTTATCTGTCGAAAGGCAGGTGGATGGAGAAATTAATAGGTACTCTCAACTGTTAAAGCTGCGAGTTAAGCTAAAAGAAAGTAAGCTGCTTGTGATTCCTTTCAGCCTAAAGCCATTCCCAGTTCAACCCTCACCTAAGAGATTCTTTTTCTATAAATGGGAATGCTGCTTGCATCCTAAAAAACCAAAAATAAGTGGAATGTGCAGGTGCATATGGCTTACCCATATGGCATAATTACCCAAATGTGCCTCTAACTGCATATTCCACTGACAATTATGTTGTTTACTGAAGTCCAAAGTTCCTGAGCTACTAAATGGACTTGCCTATATAAATTGCTTTTATATAGGTTTATGGGAAGTGGAGTTTATGCAAATAATGTGATGCACAACCCTGCTTTTAGTATAAGCACTGCATTAACAAACACTGCCACAATCCCATAAACAAACTGAAATGTTTTGCAAGACTAATATTGTTTATTAATATTCATCTATCATTTATGGATAGGGAATTTGGGCTATGATATTATAAAACCTGGAAGATAAGGCTATTTTATATGTGTATATAGGTATGAAGTTTGCTTTCTTATAGCTATTTTCACTATTAGTTCAAAACAAAACTTGACAGAATAGTTATATTTTCCAAAGTAGGTTTACTTCTTTACAGATAGATTTCTGACCACCATTAAAAAATTCAGGTTATAGTTTTAAACAATGTATGAAACGGCCTACTTACAAAGTGTAATCTGCTTTGTAAATCAGCCGTCTCAAGTAACTTAATACTAGCCAATTCAATTCAATATGTTTAATACTGCATCTTTGTAAAAACATAGCCTCTTTCCATATAATGCTATTTCAGTTCAAATTGTCCAAAAAGCAACAGGACAAATGCTCAAAAAATGGGGAATGGGTAAATGAAATAAAAATTGAAAACTGATGCTAAATCAAATAAAGACAGTTTTGATTTTCAGATAGCTTCCAAGTGGCACTTGGTATGGAATTTATAATCTCAATGTTATTGAATATGCTTTATACCTTTAGTATAACTAGAATGCTGATTTCTAATACCACCCTCATGTGTGTCCTCTAGCTTTAGTTTTTCCTCAGAAGCTAAGGTCACATGGGGGAGCGCATTAGCTTCCGCTTGTCACAAGGCTGCAATGTGACAAGCTGAGCTAGAAGCTCAGATAAAACCCTGTCAACAGGGGCCTCTGAAATCAGCTTCTATTTTTATCTCAAAAGCTGCCTAGTTCCAGTACAGCTCACAAAATTAAAACAGCAAAATATGTATTCACGTTAAAAGATTTTTTTAAAACAAAAAACTCAATTATAGGGCAATTCATAGTAGTGTTAAAGAAAAAAAATGGGAAAGGCCAACAATTAGAGAATTTGTCAAACTAATTTAGTTACAGTGGTATAAGCAATTGTTCTGCCACCCCTACATACATGGGCTACAAAAATCAGATGGTTGCTTTATTTTTAGTAAAAGTGTGGTTCCTGCTGTCCAACTAAAGGTGACACATTGTAAAATAAGCATGCTGTTTGTTCAACCTAACTTTCAATTATCAACAAGAACTCCATCAATACTTGTTCTAAATACTTTAAATACTAAATCCATCAATACTTGTTCTAAAACTCCAGGGCTCCATAGGATAGTAGTATGAAACGAAGAGTTGTTTGTTTATTCCACGTTTAAAAATTCAATAAAATAGAAAATGGTTTTAAAAGTTACTCTTATCACAAGGAAGTCACAGAATGAACTCAACAGCCCTCCGTAGATTGCTTAACACCGAAAAACAAGAAACTTCTTATTTCTATTCCTTTCTATAAGAAAGGAAAAACCGTGATTACTAATTCAGTATTACACCCACAGAAATTGCATCACTTATGGCACGCAACTGCTCAGCTCGTCTACACGCATTTAACTTTACAAAGCAACAAGGCGCTTTGAGGGGGTTCAACTCGGAGGCCCTGGAAAGCTTTTTTAGGGGGGGGGGGGGGAGAAAGAGACTCAGAGGACCAGAAAACAAGGAGCCAGGGATTTTTTTCGTAGTGGCACAATGGATACCGGCCAAGTCGGAGGAAACAAAGGAGAAGCCGCTGCCAGTAATTCAGCGCTTCGCGGGGCGGCGGGGAGGGGGAGGGAGAGAGACAGGCAGCGGATAAAAGGAAAGCGGAGCCGCTCTCGGGCGCCAAGGACTCCGGGACGCCAAACGCCCCGACCCCCCCCCCCCAAAAAAAGATGGGAGAAAATGGCAGGCGACGATGACGGTCAGGGCGGACTCTCGTGATTGAGCTACCGGGAGGGGATGGGCAAAGTAGGTGGGAAGAGGCAAGGGCCTCGCTCCGGCTCGCCGTCTCCCCCCCTCCCTCTCTCTCCCTAAGCCACATCCACCCAGCTGACAAACACATACCGAGGCCTGAGGGGCCTCGTGAAAGAAAACCACTGAGTCATGGCAAGGCCGAGCCAGCCCGGGAAAAACCAAGCGGTCGTCCCCCGCGCTCCGGGGCAACGCGCACCAACGATCTCCCCACCCCACCCCCGCGGTTCCCAAAGGCCGTTTCGGCCCAGAGGAAAAAGGGATGGGAGGAGGAGGGGGGGGCGAAGAAGAAGAAAGGCGGGAAGGGAAGAGGAGGAAGGCTTCGCTCCCACTCCGCGCCGGCAAGCCGAGGAAGCCCATTGTCTCCCTTCCAGTTTCTTTGTTTCCTCTTCCGCCACTTCTTCTTCTCCCTTTCAGCGACTTTGCCCTCCCGCCTCCTCGCCAGCCGACACCGAGCGACGGGCAGAGGAGAAAGAAAGAGCATCCATATTTTTCTCAGTTTCACTCGCTGCCTCCCCCGCCCCAAGCCACGCAAACAAGCGGCCCTTTTGTCCTCCTCCCTTGCCCCGCCGTCCTTCCTCGGCCAAACAAAGCGAAAAGGCGCCCCCCCTTTCCCGCTCTCCTCAGTTTTCGCGGCTCGCAACACGGAAGGCGAGACCCCCTCCCTCTAATCCAAGCGCCCCCCGCCTCTTCCCGCTCCTCTGTGGAGGCAGACGGAGAACGACGCCCCCTTCTCATCTCCCACCATTCCCCCCCCCCCCGCACTCCCGGCACCTGGAACGAAAGGCCACTCACCGTCACTCGGCGTCCCAGATACTTCGACTTGCAAGGAAGGAGCCGAAAGAGAGACGGGGAGACGCCGCCGCTGTTTGGGGCTTTAGTGGGAAGAGGGTCCCCGGAGCTGCAGCAGCAGCAACCGCCGCTGCCGCCGCTTCTTTCCTTTGTTCCAAGAAGAGGAAGAAGAGGAGGAGGAGGCGGAGGAGGAGTTGCTGGTGCCGCTGCGCGGAGCTAGACACGGCGACGAAGGGAGGGTGGGATGGGAGGGGGGCGAAGATGGTTCCTCGTCGTCGCGCGCTGGTGATAATGGCGGCGGTAAAGCCGCCGCTGCCGCGAGCCTCCGGGCCTTGATGAAAACGTACCCACTTCCCGCGCGCACAAACCGTCCCTCGAGTGCGGAGGAAGAAAGCGCGCGCGCGGGCAACCCCGGTCGCTCCCGGTGAAGAAAAAGTAGGCGGCCGCCGGGCTCTTAATGCGCTGACTGGCGCGGGCGCGCTGGCTGTGCCCTGATGGGAGTCGCTCACGGTGGGCGAGGGGGAGGAGCAGAAAGGAGGAAGGGCGGCCTGATACGTCACCATTCCAACCCCTCCCTCGCTCTTCCCCTCCCCCTCGCCTTCCTCTCCTCTCCCTCCCGCGCACATTGGGGGAAAAAAAAGCGGTTAGCCAAAGGGGGGCTGGAGACGTGTACACGAGCGACGGCGCTGGCGCCGCCTCATAGTTCACAGTCAGTGTCAACGTCACCGTCATTCTCCTTTCCACGCCCCTCTCGCTCGCTGAAGCGTGGCCAAGCGAGAGGAGGCGGAGGGGTCTGGGAACTGTGGGGAAGGCCGGTTGGGCTCGGATCTGAAAAAAACATGCCGAGAGGGGAGGGATTAAAAGCTGATCCTTCAGGAGTGTTTCTCGCTTTTAACCTCGGGTCACGACGTTAGCGGGCCATTTCTTGTCGTTTCCAATGCGCTCTGAAATCAAAAGACAAAAGGTTGGCTTGTGCGTATCAAAGCCGGACATGTTGCATGTTCCCCTAGCGCTCATTGGGAAATAGAACCACAAAGGAAAATGAGGAAAGCCTTCAAATTGTAAGCCTATCCGGCCTAGTTTTTGGATCTTCTTCGTCCCCTCCTTTAGGTGATTTCTGGCCTGGTGAAGAAATCCGAATTGCTCAAAACCCTGCACATTTTTAATCTCATTTTTTAAAAATGGTCCTAATAAAGATATGGCTAAGCCATAGATTTGGGGGGGGGGGCTGTTTTGTTTTCTGTACCCAATATAGTTATGGTCACTTTTATTGATCTAATAGTTTATGAACTATCCTATTGATCAATTAGTTTAAATTGTACTTTAGATAAATGTATTTAAATCTTGTCAAGCGTTTAGAGTTCTGTTAACATTGTTCTCTCATGTTTACAGGTTAAGAAGAAAGGAAAAAAGAAAGAATAACTGGGAAGCTCAAACCTTAGTTTATAATTAAGAGAGCCACTTTGGCATAAGAACTAAGACACCAGATTAGAAATCAGGAAACTGAGTTCTAGTCCCTCTTTGGGCATGAAAGCTGGATGGGTGACTTTCATGAATTTCAGCTTTTGTAACATCTAAATGCTTTGTGTGCTCCCCTTCCCCCATGGAGGTTTGGCTATATCCACAGGACTGTTACTATGAAATAATCCAGGAATTATGCTTGTGCAACAGCACTGCTTAGTGTGGTGGTTTCTCATCAGGCAGAATGAATGCCTTCTTCCTCCTAAACGTTGGAGAAAGAGAGCATACTAGTAAATGGATGAATTCTTAACATATCTTAGTTCTTTCTGTTCTGTATTACTTTATAGTAATGAATGGATTACTATAAATTACTAGAAACATTTCCATTTTGCAAATATTTGTGTGTGGTGTGCTAGTACTGTATTTGTGAGAAATATTTGTGATGTTGTGAAATGGTTCATCATGAATATGTACTACATGACAATGAAAATGATTATCTTTACCCCCAAAAGAAGCCTCATGGGTCTTAATAAATCATTTGGTTTCTGACTTTTATGATTGGCTAGAAGCTATGACTTTTATCTTACTTGGCTGAAAGCAGTGATCGTTATCACATGATACAGCTCCTTTTTAAAGCAAGACCTTTTTCTCAAATAGGGGCAAGTTGAAAGTAGTGCCAAGGTTATTTTACAGTGTCTCAAAATAATCCCAATTTTTTCAGTGTGTTGGCCTCCCCAGTGTTGCAATGAATATGTGGCCCGACAAATCCTACAGTCCTTAACGTAAATAAGTTCGTATTGTTAAGATATAAACGTGGCTGTTTCACTCATTTGGCATTTTTACAGAATGGGGCACCCTTCATTACAATTATGATAAGAAGAAAATCATTTCCAGAGGATAGGCCAGCTGAAGTCACTACAAATGAGAACTGTTTTGTAGTGTCCATGTTCAGATTGAATAATTGGTGAAACCTAGAAATCTAAAGATTTGGGATCCAAAAATGTCACCAAATGACTAAAAGGTGCTCTTATATAGTTAAGATTGGTGTCCTCTCCCTGAGTTTGTGCTCCACTCATTTTGTTCTGAAAGCTCATTCAGACCTGAAATTTGTAACATCTGTAGTCTGTTATATGTTTACACAAAGATCACATTTAGCTAAGTATTATTTCTCAGTAAATAGACAAGCTATGGCTTTCATTATTATTCATCTTTACATAATAAATCTCTAAGGTTTCTTTAACATTCTACATATCAGAATCACTACTATCAAAAAATTCATATCCTATAATTTCGAGCCTTTTATGTTATAGTACTCTAGTAAAGATAAGGAATGCTGTGAACAGCTGCGGTTGATGCAAATAAATGTTCACAGGCAATTGTGTTTTCATTCAGAATTCAAAGAGCACGGAATATGTTTTACTGCCATCAGTGAGAATGACATAAGCAACAAAATAAATACTACAAATCAGTTATGCAGCACAATCTATTTCCTTTATCTTAAACTCCTGTCTAGATTATAGCTTTGTTTCTTCCTAAAAGCTCATCAATAGGATTATAGTTAGATAAATCATTTGCTTTGCACATTGGCTAGAAGTTACAAAATTCCTCAAGCTGTCAATTTATCTTTTGTTTCTTGCTTGTTTCATTCATTGCAATGATTTCTGCTGTCAAAAAGAAATGTTGCCTTGCTGTTTAAAAATAACCTGGAATTGGTGAAGCTATAGCTTTAAAAAAAAATGTAAGTCAGCTTTTTTCATAGGTTTATTTTTTTTCTCTTTGGGCTTCAACCATAAGGAAAAGATTGATCTACCTAGTTATTCTAATATTTAAAATCAACATGTACATTAGTTGAAGTATATCTGTAACCACTACTATAGGTCACCTGTAGTTATGAGTTCTGCTCATGAGCTGAAAAAGGCATGTTTCTAAGGTTGAACTTTCTAAAACTATTCCTAGAACTTTGGAAAATATCTTGCACTTATTATAATAATTAACTACAGGGGGTCCTTGACAACCACAGTTGAACCCCAAATGCTATTGCCAAATGCTACTGACTTTGCTTGTCAAAAGATCACATGACCCTGGGACACTTCAACCCTCATAAATATGAGCCAGTTGCCAAGTATCCAAATTTTGATCACTTAACCATGGGGATGCTGCATTTTTCATAAGTGTGAAAAATGATCATAAGTCACATTTTTCAGTGCCGTTGTTACTTTGAACGGTCACTAAACAAATGGTTGTTAGTTGAGGACTACGTGTATTGCTGTTCAAATTTTATAGGAAGGAGCTTGCTTTATGAACCTATATGCAACTGCTCATTGCCCAATATAACATGATAAATTCAAGTTACCTAATCAACCAATCCCTTCACATTCTATAAGGGTGTAGCAGGCAGATAAATTTTACTTAAGCTCTCCCTTGATCATTGCCTCTTATTGAGATTTCTTTGTTCTTCTAATCTCCCATCTTGAAAGCTTCATTATATAATTTTATGACTTCTGTATCATTTTGAGCTTTATCCTCGTACAAGAAAAAAGCAGCTTGAATAAGAGACTTTGTTAACATGGAATACTGTACTAAAAGGACATTTGTTTCAGATGCTGTTGTTAGAAGTTTCAGTTTACAGAGCTGGAGGATCTAATTTTAAAATTCATTTTAAGCTGAAGATCTCTGCTCAGAATTGTAGTATTAAATTTATTTATGGGGCTTGTAGGCTGCTTCAATTAACTGACTCTGAGTGGCACATAACTCCCCAAATCTGTAACTAGTAGTAAAACAAATACATAAAGATTATAGAGTTCATTGTATTTATTTATATTCTTTTACAAAGAGGGGAAAGGAGGTTTCCATTGATTTTAGCAGGCTAAGGATGGGAAGTACTTCATCCATCTGAGCCCTCCTTGATCTCTTTGTGGCCTTTGATATTGTCAATCATGATAATCTTCTGGTCTGCTTAGGGCAGGGGTGTCAAACTCCAGGCCCGCGGGCTGGATCTGGCCCATGGGGCCACCCTGGAAATAGCAAAGGACTGGCCCGCAGTGCCTCTGCCAGTGAAAACGGAGCTTGGGAAGACAGTGTGCAGCCCCGCCAGGCCCTGTTTTTGGCCACGACAGCCTCCTGCAGCCCTCTGCCAGTGAAAATGGAGCTGGGGGGGGGCTGGGCACAGAGGGCTGCAGGAGGCTGTCGCAGCCGAAAACGGCCTGGGGGGCGGCACACGGCCCTCCTGGGCTCCTCTTTCGCTGGCAGAGGGCTAGCAAAACAAGCTAAAAACAAAACAAAAGAAGAAATGTTTCCTCTTTTGCATTTGAGCATGCAAGAAGGGACAGGAAAGGAGAAGGAAAGATGAAAGATAAAGAAGAAGAAGAAGATGGGAAGAGAGCAAGCAAGGAAAAATAAGGAAAGAGGGGAAGGAAGAAAGAATGAAGAGGGAAGGAAAAAGGGAAGGGAAGGAAGGAAGGAAGGAGATTATAAGAATGAGGGAGGGTCAGAGGGAAGTCCTGCCTTAGCACTTGGCCACCACAGGTGGCCCCGGCACAAGTGATGTCGAACTGTCCACGCCCCCGCCCCCCTGAGATCAAATACAACTTTGATGCGGCCCTCAATGAAATTGAGTTTGACACCCCCACTTAGGGAATTCAAAGTGGGAAGCACCATGTTAGTGTTGCTCCTTTTGTTGGGGGTAGCTTTGGTGGTTGGAGGAAAGGTGGTACCCACACTTCCTGCTTTATGGAGTGCTTCAAGACTCTACTCTTTTGCCACTCCTGTTTAATATCTCATGAAGCCCCTGGCTGAGATCAGGGGTTCGCCAAGGTCTTTTCCTTTACTACAGCTTTTGGAAACTGCACCTATGTCCAGAATGCAGTGATGTTGACAGGTGTTAATGTTTCTTGTTACATACTGCAGTGAGCTGCCCTCCATTCTAGTAGTTTTCTAGGTGTGATTCAAGAATGCTGTTCTTTACTTCTAAATCCTATATGCATTAGAGCAGATGTGGGCATTTTATGCCCCCCCCCAGGCCACACTTGGCCCTTTGCCTGTCCCTGTCTAGTGCACATGGATTTCTTTTATTTTGAAGGTGACTATTTTTTCCAATTTACATATGTTCATGAGTGCCTGCCTACGCACCCTCACAGCCCTATTGGTTCGGCCCTCCACAATACTCCCAGTTTTTCGTGTGGCCCCTTGGGAAAATTAATTGCCCACCCCTGGTTTAGAGGTAGGTTACTTTTCTAGCCTGTGTATATTCAATCTATTGTTTCTGTTTAGCCTATCAAATATACAAGAGCAGGCATGCCCTGCGCTCCCTCCATTAAACTCTCATTTTTTAAAAACTTGGGAATTGCACCTTCTTTATGGCTGTGCCTGCCCTATGGAACAGTTCCTACCCCCAAGATCTGAATGGTCCTAATCTTGTTAGCCTTTTGTTTCCACAGATGTTGGCCCAGGAGATTAGGCGAGATCCATTGTAGATGTGATTTTTCTGATTGAAACCTTTTGGGCATCATGGGTGGTTGTTTCTAGTCATTGTTTTAATCTTTTATGCCAAGGGTCCCCAACTCCTGGGCTGCGGCCCAGTGCCTGGGTGCAACCTGTTGGGAACCAGAGCGCGGAAAAGGCTGGTGAGCATGGCATGCACACACACAGCCACATTTGCAGAAGTGGTGGGTGAGCACATGCATACGCAAAGCTGTATTTGCACAAGTAGGTAAGTGCGCTTGTGCGGGAAACGATCCTCTCTCCTCCCGTCGCCACTGCTGGTGCCACCAGGCTGCAGAGCTGGAAAGATTGGGCACTGCTGTTTTACACCACCCAGAACCATTGTTTTGAGATGGGCAACCATATACATTAATTAAATAAAATTAATACCCAACCTAATTTTGATGATTACTTATCTGTTTTTTATAGTTTTTCAGTATCTCAATATAGCTCATATTGCATAATCTCAGCTGAAAACATACTCTCAGGGTTGTTTAATGCAATTGTTTATATGTTATATATGTGTGAAAATCTGCCATTGTTCAGGAAATCTATAGAATGTGTGACATTTTTAGGTAAAGTATGAAATGCAGAGGTTTCTGCCGGTTCGGACCAGTTCTATAGAACCAGTAGCAGGAATTCCCCCCCGCTCGCCGAACCGGCAGCAATGGCCAGTTCTCTCAGCGCCGCCATAGGCGCCTCCATCTTGTTTTTTGCTTCTGCGCATGCGCAGAAGCTGGGTTTTCAGCACTGCACATGCGCACGCACATGCAACCTGCGTGCGCCCACGTGGGGCGGGAGGAAGCGAACTGGCAGCGAGGTAAGTTAGAACCCATCCCTGATGAAATGTCTATGTTATTTTAATATGTTATATACCTTTCCTAGGCTTTGTATATAATACCTAGGCATTATGCGGAATGACAAGAACTATTTAGGCAAAGTATGAAAAGAAAGTCATGAAAAGGGTTAGAGTTAAAGTTAGGGTTAGACATATATTGAAAATGAAAGAAGAAATGGAAGGTAAAGTATAGGACTTTATCCTATACCTATTTTGAAACAAATGAGAAAAAGACCAGTATTGACCTACTTGTTGCAACAAGGAAGGCTAGAGTGGTATTTTGCCAGTTTGCCTTTTGGCATTGTATCGATTGCCTAGGAAATGTGTGAAATATTAAACTTTTCATGCTTCATTGTCCCATTGTTGGCATTCTATAGATTTCCTAGGCATTCTATAAAATGCCTAATTTCACACATTGATGGTAACCTCTGCAATGGTATAGTTCCCTCTAAATTGTCTGTACCGTATTCTTTTACTTGTTGATGCAAAGCTGTTTCTGATCTAAAATTATGGAGAAAGGTTGATAGGAGGGAAATATTATGTGGTTCTGTGTTTCTCAATCTTGGCCACTTTAAGATGGGTGGACTTCAACTTCCAGAATTCCCTAGCCAACAAGGCTGACTGGGGAATTCTGGGAGTTGAAATCCACCCATCTGAAAGTGGTCAAGGCTGAGAAACCCTGAGGTAGCCAATTAGATGCTTGTGTCTGTTTCATGTGTTAAATAGATACGTAAACAGTTCCAGAGGTAGCTGAAATTAATATTGATAATCTGCATTTACAAGGCATATTTAAATATTTTGAGTGCTTCATGTTCATTATCACAATGTAATGTCAGTGTATCCACAGAGTTGCCCAACGGCCGCCCTGAGTCCCACGGGAGTTGGGCGGCATATAAAAGCAACCAAATAATAAATAAATAAATAAATAAACAAATAAATAAATAAATAAATAAATAAATAAATAAATAAATAAATAAACTTGACCCACAGAGCCAAGATTAGGCTGCTAAAGAATATTGATTTAAAAGAAAGAATTCAATTTACAATCTCATGAGGAAAAATTGAATCAATAGTGATTCTTTTTAATTGCTGGGAGGGAGGAAGAGGGCAGAGGCAGAGCAAGAACTGCCTTCCAGCCCATTTTGATACACATCTTTAACCAAGCAAGGGTATACTTTGATTTCTTACAGTAGCATTTTCTTTGACCAATTTCAGTCCTCATGGTCTTGAGCATTTCGCGGGAAAGGTTTCTCCACAGGGCCTCTCTGTAGATTTTCTACATTTTGTACAATTTACGGTAATCAGAGAAAGTCTTTTAGACAGTTCACCTTCAGCACTTTTATATGGGAAATTCAGTGAAGTCCCTGTAGCATGCCAAACTTATCTCTGCACCTTTGGCATAGCTGAATTCATCCTTCACATGTTGCTACGTTGTTCCTTTTATAATGATAGCCAAAGAAGACACTGTTCTTTGTGTGACCCAGGTCAAACAGAAATTTTATGTTAAACCTATTTTTAATTATACAAGGACACTTTTGTTATGCGTAGTGTTGCAGAGTTGAGCACAGCTGCTGTCAGTATCAGCCAATGAATGACCTTGGACTGTATTGACAATACGCTCATATGGGTTATTTTGGCAGATTTTATGTGGTTGGTATTTGCAAGTTATTTTACTTTGGGAAGGGGGGTGTTTGTGATCTTTGATCAAAATAACTTGAATGTACTGATTGAGAGTACCTTTTGCCTGGCCTGATGTCCTCCAGATGTCTTGTACTATGTTTCTTTTTCTAGCAAAGAAAGTCACTGAACATTAATAGCAGTTTAGAGAACAGCTGCATCAGCCAGGAAAGACACAGGTGCTGTAATGATTCAAGGACTAGTGCTTCACATACTCCCCTATATTACAAAGCATCCCTTTCAAAGATTTGAGCAACTCCAATCTTTAGTGAGAATAAATTCACGCTTTGTTTTTGTGGTTGATGGGCCAGATTACTTTCACAGGTGCAGGTTACTTGATCCAAATTCCAAAGATGTGTAGGCTAACTGGTGCAGCGGCCATAGTTTCAGCTTGTACGTCTTTGGAACTTGGAGAGAGTTTTCAGGGTTTGCAGTTTTATTCAATCTAAAAAATGAAACACACCAGAACATTCTAAACAGATGTGTTCTTTGTACATGTACTACCTTGGTTTTCTTGAGTGAGAGATCCAATGTACAAGTTTGCCTTTCATAATATGCTTTTGAATGAAATTAATATTACTCATCTGGCATCTTATGGTTCCATTGGGTAAGTTAACTGCTCTATAATACAAGGTGGAAAGTCAGAATATCTCTGAAAGTCAATACTGTATTTATTATTCCTAAAAATGCACTAAACATGCCCAGTTTCTGTTCTATTCCAGGCTAGCCTTGTCAATAAACAGTGAAGAAAAGGTGTTAGGTGGGAATTTATTTGTTCAATTTCTATAGCCGCCCATCTCAATGACTTTGGGCAATTCAGAAAATATATTACAATTTTGTTAATTATTAAAAATGTTGGCTGGGAAATTCTGGGAGTTGAACTGTTCATTTCTTAAAGTTGCCAAGGTTGAGAATCACTGATCTCGATGATGAACTTGACAGGCTGCCAGTCACCCAGTAAACAGGGTTTCTTTTCCATTCATCTTTCCAGGAGAACTAAAACCTTAGGCAAGATAGGGCAGCTGGAAAATTCCAGAACTTCTGGAAAATCCTGCTTTCCTTTCTCTAGATTACACTGAAGGAAACCGAAAGAGTGAGAAGGAACAGAATGAGCTTCTAGCTTCCTATATCCAGGAATGAAAGAATCCTGGAATGCAACAGTGAGCAGCGATACAAATCCTGTATCCATTCTGGTTTCTTTCTTAACATGCAATCTAATATTTTCATTCCTTCCAAATTAAATATCAAAATTTTGGCTTAAGTGACCATTGAGTAACTATTTCCATCAAACTTTTCTTGCGATTCATGTTTTACTGTTTATACTTTGCTTATAATCATATATGCTTGACAAATAAACAAATACAAATACAAATAGATTACCATCATCCAATGGCTGCTTAAATAGACTGTAGCAATGGGAAAGGTGGATGGTAGGAAGATTGTTAAGCTCAGTTGAGAAATCAACCAATTCCTCTTCTTGGAAATTTTTTTTCTTCTGGTCGTGATAAGAATTGCTATTTGTCTTTAATTGGTGCCAGAATATGTCTCTATTTCTCTCTCTCTTCCTCCTTTAGGGTCTTGGATCAAATATGAAATAGGTTCGAATAACTATATTACTAAAGCTTTTGAATAGTCATAAATCCTCTGGTAGCATGAAAGTACCAATAAATAGGTAATAGCAGTTGCTCAAAATTAAATGTGATTAGTGTAAGGTATCCTTTGAATGTTGCCCCAGAATTCTTTTGAAAGTGACAGGGATGTAGATGTGAAATTGCAGCTTTCAGGCTGTTATAACATAATGAAAGGGAATTTTATATGATAGGCTTGACAATCTATTTGTAATTGAACTGGTAAAATAAGGTTGACATGATTGTGCAGCCTAATGTGATTGCTATAAGTTTCATAGGATAGTTTTTGTGAAGTTCTGTTCAATCTGTTGAGGAAAAAATTAACTTCCTTTATCAGGAAAAAAAAATACTTGTAATACTGGCTACTAGCCAAATATTTTGCCTCTGTCTATGGGTGTGCAGTATCTTAAAATAGCATTTATATCATAGAACTCAATAAATAGAAAAATAGAGAAATTTGAACACCCACTGATTGAAAGGAGAAAATAGTGATTTTAATATGCAGATGGTCCTTGACTTACTACCATTCATTTAGAGACCATTCAGAGTAAGATGGCACTGAAAAAGTGACTTATGACTGTTTTTCACACTTACAATCATTGCAGCATCCCCATGGTCACAGGATCAAAATTCAGACACTTGGCAACTGACATGTATTTATGACAGTTGCACTGCCCTGGGGTCACTTAATCACCATTTGTAATCTTTCCAACAGGCCTCCGACAAGCAAGGCCTCCAAAAAGCAAAGTCAATGGGGGAAAGCCAGATTTACTTAATGACCAAATTATTCACTTAACAACTACAGTGATTCACTTAACTGTGGCAAGAATGGTCGTAAAATGAGGCAAAACTCACTTAACTGTCTTGCTTAGCAATGAAAATTTTGGGCTCAGTTGTTGTCTGTCGAGGACTATCTGTATGTGGATGTCACAGTTTGAAACAAAATTCTTCATTCACAAGGCATAATATTTTTAATGCCAAAGCTTAATTTTTTAAAAAATTTAAAGCTTTGGCATTAAATTTGAAAAATCAGGCAGAGGAACTGTAATCCTAGCTCTTGTTTTCTACCTTTCTATGAATCTGTTGAAAGATAGGAAGTATTCTGAGTTAACATCAGTCTGGCTGTAATCTGTGTCTTTTAATATCAGAGTATGGATTCTATCTTCTATCCTGAATAAAAATATAAATGAGATGAGAAAAGAGACCATTTAATTCCTTGTATCCTGCTCAATTTCTTATTTCTCTCTTGTACTTTCAGCATATGCAATCTCTTTTCTTAATTAATTAATTAAGCAGTTTGCTAAAGCTGTGCCTTCTCACTGAATATGATTCAGATGCATTCAAGAGTAAGGTAGTAGAAAGCAAAGAATTTAATTTTAGCCAGGATTCCCTAGACCAGGGGTGTCAAACTCTCGTTGTCATGGTGTCGTTACGTGACGTATCGGGACTTTTTCCCCCTTCGCTAAACCGGATGGGGGCGGGGCCAGCATGTGACGCAACTGGCCCATGGGGCGCGAGTTTGACACCCCTGCCCCAGACCGTAAACTTAAAAGCTGCTGATTGCTTGAATTCAGCCACTCCTAAAATACAGTACAGGGAGTCCTCGACTTACAACAGTTCATTTAGTGACCAAAGTTACAACGGCACTGAAAAATATGACTTAACAACCATTTTTCACAGTTACAACCTTTGCAGCATCTCCATGATCACATGATCAAAATTCAGACACTTGGCAACTGGTTCATACTTATGACCATTGCTATGTCTCAAGCTCATGTGATCGACTTTTGCTATTTTTCTAACAAGCAAACTTAACAACTGTGTTACTAAGTTAACAATTGCAGTGATTCACTTAACCACTGTGGCAAGAAAGGTCATAAAATGGGGCAAAATTCACTTAACAAATGTCTCACTTAACATAAATTTTGGGTTCAATTGTGGTTGTAAGTTGAGGACTTACTTGTAGATCCAGTGTTTTTAAGCATGTTTGTTGCAGATTACCAGTCTTCTGTGTTTGGGCTTTTGAAGGTAGACTAAAACGTAGGAGACTACAATGTCACAACACATGTTTTATATAAAGGAATGATGAACCTACAATCCTGCAGGTGTTGCTGAACTACAACTTTCAGCATCCCTCACCGTGAGCCATATCAAAGGGCCTTGTTCCTTGTCTTTATTGTAAATTAAATTCTGTTGCAGAAAAGATATCGTATTTTTCGGAGTATAAGACGCACCTTTTTACCCCCCAAAAGAGGGTGAAAACCTGGGTGCATCTTATACACCGAATGTAGTCCCCCCACCCTTTGGCCTCTGTCTTCCAGCAATTTACCTGCTTGCAGCAAACAGGGAAGAGCCTGTTAAGCCAAGCAAGTCATTAGCAGCTTCCCGACCCTCAGCTGATTTGCCATGTGCTAAAATGAAACTGAAACTAGCAAAGAGGCAAATAGCTGGGAGAGACACGTAGATTTTTATTTTCTGCTGAACTGGATGCAAGGGGGTAAGTGAATAACTATAAATGTCTGTAGAATGTTCAAATTATTAGACTTATTTTTTAAAGACTGCTTTATTATTGTTCTAGACAACTTAACAAAATGAAGAAGCTTTTTAAAATAAATGCTTGCTCTGAAGAGGCCCAGTACTATTGTATCTTCTTTTAAATAATAGAGAATAATGTATACTTCCAGAAATTTTAATTAATTTTAACAGCTCTGTACAAGTATAGTCTGAAATGTAACAGTGTCCTGTTTAGTATTAAGATAAAGCAGCTGAGTTAAATCCCTTGGAGTAGATCTATTTAAATAATTTGGAGGAGTTAGTGTGACTACATTTAAGAAAACTTTCTGGCATAATGTACACTTCTCCAATTCTTTGCTATTTCTATGGGTCAGGCACACATGCACAGAAATACACAGCAAACAGTGTATATCATCTGTACTGTTTGCTGTTTGCTGTTTGGCAAATTGCTGGGAGGCAGAGACCTTTTTTCCTTGTTTTCCTCCCCCCCAAACTAAGGTGCATCTTATACTCCGAAAAATACCATAATCCAGACTTGGAGGAGCGAAGGAACTGCATATGTGGATAAATCCAATATTGTGGCTTCCTAGATTTAATTCACAGAATAATTAGCAGCTTACTTTGCATAGATTTGACTATACACTAAAATATACTGGGCATAACCAAATGATAGTAAATATATTGCTTTGACATAGAACTAAAATAGTGCATGCCAAATTCAGCAGCAATTAACTCAAAGTCACAGAACAGTATCTGAAACTAAATTTCTTGGCACTTGAGATGTGAATGAACAGCTTGTACTGTTAAAAGGTCCTGTTTCCAGTGATGTTATTTCTCTCCTCATGTCTTTTAGGATGATGATAAAGGAGAAATTTGGCAAATTAGTTACTGACCACCTAAATTTCTTTAGTTTTTTTTAAGGTGGAAGTTGCATAACCCAATCAAATTTTGTTTCATCTACCAAATAACAGTTTGTTTGCATGGTCTAATCAGAAACTGTAAATTATAGCAGACATGTTGGAAACAGGCTGCCTTGTGAATGTTATGATAGCTTAGCAATATGTGCTTTTGTGAAGTTAAAATTTGAAATGATAGCTCTATCTTTTCACAGCTAATATTAAAATGGATACGTTGATATATTTAGAGATTTGTTGTAAACAATTGCACTTCAGTAAGGAGCAGAATGCATCTATCATATTTTTCATTAACTTGCTGATGAAGTAACTTATGAAAGTCATGTGAGTTGGGGAATGGTTTTACGTACCAATGATTTCTGTTATATTTTATTTTGAATACTTATGTGGATTTATACTAAGATACAAATTTTGCTGATAAAATGATTGTCATGACTATAAAATTACTTCGTTGGTTTCTTCGCCATGGAAGGCAGTTTGATATACCAGCCTCTTCTATTATAAATGGACTGCAGTTCATTTGATGTAATGCTTAAATCCTTCTCAGTGATACAATTATTCATATATAGGTAGTCCTTGACTTATGACCACAATGGAGTCCAACATTTCCATCGCTATAACAAGGAGTTATTAACAAGGAGCTATTAACAAGGAGTTATTAAGTGAGTTTTGCCCCATTTTATCACTTTCTTGAACACTCAAAACCATAGAAATGGTGGTAGACTTTAGGTGAAACTAAAGTGACCAGATTTTTTTTTTACGCGGGATGGGGGGCGGGCCCACCTGGGCGCCACCATTTGAGTTTTGCCCTCTGCGCATGTGCAGAACGCTGCGCATGCGCAGAGGGCAAAACAATGCAAATGTCGGTGTCCAGGGGGGGAGGGGGGAGGCCTTTCCTCGCCTCCCGCCTCCCCTTCGGGAGCCGGCAGTGGCTTGGGCTGGCAAGCGACGAGCGGGAGGCGGGGAAAGGAGGCAGCCGGCAGCTTACTTGCGAGGTGGCGCTCCCGCAGCAGCCCATGGCGGACTCGGGGCTAGGTCTCTGTGCGAGCTCCAGGCATCCAAGCGCCGCGGTCTCCCGGTCGCACGCCCGGCCCCAGGGCAATGACGGCAGTGAGGCGACGGGGGGAAGGAAGGGGAGGGGGATGAGGAAGGGCTGTTTGCGCCGCCAGAGGGGCCGCTCGTGAGCTCAAACCACTGCTCTTTTTCTGAGACGACGGCAGCGGCGACGGCTCCTCGTCCCTCACCCCTCCACCCGCATCCCAAATAGCAGCGGCGCCTCTGAGGGCGGGGCTAGGGATGGGGCGGGGGAAGGAGAGGAGGAGCAATCCCCCTCCCCCCAGCAGGCAGCCGGTTCGCTGAAATTCTGCTTTGCCTGACTTGCTTCCTGTTTTTATTTGGGTGGTAGTACCTCTCTTTTGTGCTTCCCCTTCTAAGGTGACCAGACGTCCCGCTGTTTCGGCATTCTTTCCAAAAAAGCGTGACTTTTTGGAAAGAATGCGGGACGCGGGACACACGCTTGAAAAGCGTGTCTGTCCCGCCAAAAGCGGGATGTCTGGTCACCTTAGGTGAAACCCTCCCATTCTACCACCTCTTACAACACTAGACAACACAGTATCAACAGCAGAGACCTTCAAATTTCTAGGTTCTATCATATCTCAAGACCTAAAATGGTCACCTAACATTAAAAATGTCATCAAAAAAGCACAACAAAGAATGCGCTAACTCAGGAAGCTCAAATTGCCCAAGGAGCTGCTGATACAGTTCTACAGAGGAATTATCGAGTCTGTCATCTGCACTTCTATAACTGTCTGGTTCGGTTCTGCAACCCAACAAGACAGACACAGACTTCAGAGGATAATCAGAACTGCAGAAAAAAAATTGCTACCAACCTGCCTTCCATTGAGGACCTGTATACTGCACGAATCAAAAAGAGGGCCGTGAAAATATTTACTGAAAATATTTACTTGCATCCTGGACATAAATTGTTTCAACTACCCTTAAAATGACGCTATAGAGCACTGCACACCAGAACAACTAGACACAAGAACAGTTTTTTCCCGAACGCCATCACTCTGCTAAACAAATATTTCCCTCACCACTGTCAAACTATTCACTAAGGCTGCATTACTATTACTATTAGTCTTCTCATCGTTCCTATCACCCATCTCCTCTCACTTATGACTGTATGACTGTAACTTGTTGCTTATGATTTATATTAATATTGATTGTTTCCTGATTGCTTATTTGTACCCTATGACAATCATTAAGTGTTGTACCTCATGATTCTTGACAAATGTATCTTTTCTTTTATGTACACTGAGAGCATATGCACCAAAGACAAATTCCTTGTGTGTCCAATCACACTTGGCCAATAAAGGATTCTATTCTATTCTATTCTATTCTATTCTATTCTATTCTATTCTATTCTATTCTATTCTATTCTATTCTATTCTATTCTATTCTATTCTATTCTATTCTATTCTATTTGTATTTGTTTATTTGTCAAGCATATATGATTATAAGCAAAGTTTAAACAGTAAAACATGATTGAATATATATGTAATATTACAAGTATGAATAAGAGTAAAAGAGGTATGAATATATGGGTACATTAGGACAGGAACAGTAGGCACGATTGTGCGCTTATGCATGCCCC
The DNA here is from genome assembly GCA_023053685.1 of Diadophis punctatus similis. Lineage (NCBI taxonomy): Eukaryota > Metazoa > Chordata > Lepidosauria > Squamata > Dipsadidae > Diadophis > Diadophis punctatus. The sequence goes on along the minus strand of JALIGW010000002.1, from coordinate 64,887,324 downwards.
TTACCGACCTCTTAGGAATGGGGTGAGGTCGATGGTAAATAATCTGAGGTTGAAGTTTTTGGGGTTTGGGGAAGAAACTACTGAGTCAGGTAAAGTATTCTATTCTTGGCCAGAGTTGTTAAGCAAATCACTGCAGTTGTTAAGTGAATTATCTAGTTGTTAAGCAGATCTGGCTCCCCCCTTTGACTTTGCTTGTCGGAAGCCAGCGGAGAAGGTCACAAATGTTGATCACATGACCCTGGGCACTGCAACTGTCATGGATACATGCCAGTTGCCAAATGCCTGAATGTTGGTCACGTGACCATGGAGACGCTGCAATAGTCATAAGCTGTGGTGAAATTCAAAAATTTTCCCTTCCGGTTCTGTGGGCGTAGCTTGGTGGTCATGTGACTGGGTGGGTGTGGCTTGGTGGTCATGTGACTGGGTGGGTGTGGCTTGGTGGTCATGTGACTGGGTTGGTGGGCGTGGCCAAGTCAACGTCACTTCTTTGCCCTTATGACCTATAAAAAGAAGATATACCAATTATTTTGTGCATTTAATATTTAAATAAGAATAAATGAAGTACACAAAATAATAAAAGAGGTACACAAATACATTATATAAGAGCAATAAAAATAGGTGTCCTCGACCTCACTTCTTTGCACCAATGATAATAGTGACCTACAAAAAGGAAGATATACCATGATATACATATTTGAGCATTTAATACTTAAATAAGAATAAAAGAAGTACACAAAACAATAAAAGGTACACAAATACTTACATAAAAGTGTTAGTAGTCTTTAACTTTAAGATGTTTCCACATAGTTTTTTCATTGGCACTCTCCTCACTTCCACTTTTCTTGATCTTGATTCTCGGATCATTGGCTGTGTGGTGGTGTGCTCTTAACCACTTTTTCACTGCAGGAATGGAAAAGCAGCTGGACTTCACACAAAATGGCCCCTGCAACAAGCAGAAACCTCACAGAGTCACAGAGAGCTCAAAAACCAACTATCACACTTTACACAAAAATAACACAAAAGCTACACAACTGACTCACACACAATGCAAAAGCAGCTGGACTTCAAACAAAATGGCCCTTGAAACAAGCAGGAACCAGAGTCAGGCATCGGTGAGGTGAGGTGAGGGGCTGAGCTGAGCGGGCGTCAGCGAAGTGAGTAGCTGGGCCGAATAGTGAAGGGAACTTATATAGGGCAGGCCGAGCAGCCTGAAGCAGTGAGCAGCCATAAGCGGTGAGAGCCGGAAGTGAAAAAAAGGTTCTGACGATCGTGTGGCACAGCTGATCGTCGGAACCTTTTTTTTACTTTTAGTTAGCATTTTTACTACCCATTCGCCCTAACTGGTAGTAAAAAAATGCTTTAAAAAGTAAAAAAAAAAGTTCCGACAAGCAGCTGTGCTGCACGTTGGAACTTTTAAAAACGTTTTAAAGCATTTTTTACTACTGGTTCGGGCGAACTGGCCTGAACCAGTAGCATTTCACCCATAAGTGTGAAACCGGTCATAAGTCACTTTTTTCGATGCCATTACTTTGAACAGTCATTAAATAAATGATTGTAAGTCAAGGACCAGCTGTAATAACTCTTCTTTGATCAGCCTTTGTAATCCTGTCTGTACAAATGTCTTCATTTGTACATTTTCAAGCATGGAACCTACTTACTGATTTCTATTCTTTTAGAGCAGCATTATGAGCCTTACATCTTTTCCTCAAGGAAATATTATTTTTGACCTTATAGTATTCAAATGTTGAACGGAACCTGCCATCCTGCCAGCCGTAATAATGTTATTGTCCTCTATACCAGGGGTCTCCAACCTTGGCCACTTTAAGCCTGGTGGACTTCAACTCTCAGAATTCTCCAGCCAGCTATGCTGGCTGGAGAATTCTGGGTGTTGAAGTCCTCCAGGCTTAAAGTTGCTAAGGTTGGAGATCCCTGCAGTCTATACCATTTCTGGGTCTCCTACTCATTGTAGGAGTGGCCTGAAAACATGATTTGCACAGCAGAATGACAGAATAACAGAGTTTCAAGGGACCTTGGAGGACTTCCAGTCCAACTCCCTGTTCAAGCAGGAAACCCTACAACATTTCAGACAAATTGTTGTCCAATCTCTTCTTAAAAACCTCCACAACTTCTGGAGGCAAGCCATTCCACTGATTAATTGTTCTCATTGTCAGGAAATTTCTCCTTAGTTCTAGGTTCATTCTATCCTTGATTAGTTTTCATCCACTGCATCTTGTTCTGGGTTAGGGTGCTTGGAGAATAGATTGACACCCCCCCTTCTTTGTGACAGCCTCTTAGATATTGGAACACTGCTATGATGTCACCTCTTCATTAAATTAAACATACCCAATTCATGCAACCAAGCTGATAAAGGAGCTGTCAGGAAAAATGGAAAACCTCAGTGAGGGGATGGGAAAGATTTCCAACAGCACGTTGCTTATTTATGGTCTTGACTTTACTGCAAAAACATATTGTTCCATCTTGATGTGAAAGTGCTTTCCATGGAGTCTAGGAAACAGGCACAAAATGTGTTAATGTCTGGAAAGCTGCCATTATGTTTGATTTAGCTAATGATGCTCTCTGATGCTTCCTAGTATTAAGCATGCTATTGATTTAATCTCGACATTAGACATTTTGAACAGATTTTGTAAACTCTACAAGGAGAAAATTGTTACTTGTGTTTAGATCTAATTAGAAGAAGAGGGCAATCACCAATTTCCCTTTACATTTACCAATATTAGAAAAGGAGAAGAAAGAAGAAATTGCATTGGTTATTGCAGAAATATTCTTGGTTATAAACTCGTGGTATTACATAAAGGCGACTCTGATGGGTAAAACGAAAACCATTACCTATGAAATAAGGAAGGGAAGGGAAGATTAGGCAATAAATAAATTACTAATATGCTAACTTGTTTACTCAAACCTGGTTCATGGAAGATTATTCTGGTAACATTTGTAATTTAGAACTATTTTAAGACTCCATAAACTTAAATATGCCAGAAATTATGAGGGGCGGCTTCCTATATTAGGTTTATACAGTACTTTTTTCCACATAAGTTTCAATATAACCTATAAAAACTGGTCTGAATTACTATCCAAAATCAAAGACTGGCCCCTAATTTGACTTCAATAGTTTTCAAAAGCGCTGTTCCACATTTGTATAATTTTTTGCTGCACCTGTACCTGTCAAGTTTTCATTTCCACGATTGTCAAAAGAGATCTTGTATCCTCTGGAAGCAAACATTCCTCTGAAATATCTCTGCAATATTTTACATGCAATATTCTTCCCTTAAGCTCATGTTGAAGTCAATGCATGTACAATCAGAGGCTCCGGTATACCGTAGGCCAGACAAACCTCTGACATATCCTGCCTTTATTATAGACAATCTTTGTCTTAAAAAAAACCAGCTTCAAACACTGAAACTTAATTTTGTTGTCATTCAGGACTCATTGTATTGCCTAGGAATTCTAGAAAGCCATCCTGCAAACAGCAAAATTCAGAAAATACGGACCAGGACTTCCTTACCAAGCTGATGCTGATCACTAGTGTCCATTTATTATTTGAACATTGATTGAAAAGGGGTGGTGGTGTTGTAATATATTTCTCCAACCTGTTCAATCACTGAGGTGCCATTAATTTTCTTTGCAGCCATGTTTAGTTTCCCATTGGAATAATACTAAAAAGATGGTGGCTTTTTTATGAAGAATTCTCTGATCGCATCTCTATATATCTCGGAGTATATGTGCTTGATTTGTTTTAAACCCAGTATTAAGTATTGGATCATCATATTTGGCATTATGTATGGAAGATTATCATTTCATTTGGATTCAAGTTATTCTAGTCTTAGTCCACCATTATGGGAAGAGTTTGGGCCTGTTTCTCCCGAAGATGTGGACAGAGCTGTGGGGGCGATGGGTACCTCCACCTGTTTATTGGACCCATGTCCCTCCTGGTTTGTTTCGGCCAGCAGAGAGGTGGCATGCGGCTGGATCCAGGCGGTGGTCACCGCTTCTTTGAGAGAGGGATCTGTACAGCAGTCGTTAAAAGCTGCGGTGGTGAGACCCCTCCTGAAGAAGCCTTCCCTGGATCCAGCTGATTTGAAGAACTATCGTCCTGTCTCCAACTTCCCCTTTTTGGGGAAAGTTGTGGAGAAGGTGGTGGTTACTCAGCTTCTGCAGCTTCTGGATGAAACAGAGCATCTAGATCCTTATCAGTCGGGTTTCAGGCGTGGCTACAGTACAGAAACTGCCTTGGTCGCTCTGATGGATGATCTCTGGCGGGCCATGGATGGGGGTAACTCCTCCATCCTGGTGCTTCTTGACCTCTCAGCGGCGTTCGATACCATCGACCATGGTATCCTTCTGCATCGTCTCGGTGAGTTGGGGGTGGGAGGCACTGTTTACCGTGGTTCTCCTCTTATCTCACCGATAGGATGCAGTCAGTGTTAACAGGAGGACAGAGATCGTCCCCTAGGCCCCTATCATGTGGGGTGCCTCAGGGGTCGGTTCTCTCGCCCATCCTGTTTAACATTTACATGAAACCGCTGGGTGAGATCATCCGCAGGCATGGGGTGCGTTTCCATCAGTACGCTGACGACACCCAGCTGTACATCACCACCCCGTCTGATTTCAGAGAGGCAGTCGATGTAATGTGCCGGTGCCTGGACGACGTTAGGATCTGGATGGGGAGGAACAGACTCAGACTTAATCCCGACAAGACTGAGTGGCTTTGGATATTGCCTCCTAAGGACCATGACAATTGTCCCTCCTTGACGTTCGAGGGAGCGAAACTGACCCCCTCGGATCAGGCTCACAACTTGGGGGTCCTCCTAGATCCACAGCTAAAATTGGATCACCATCTCTCCGCTGTGGCTTGGGGGGCCTTTGCACAGGTTCGCCTGGTGCACCAGTTGCGGCCATACTTGGAGAAGGAGGCTCTACTCACGGTCACTCATGCCCTTGTCACCTCGCGCCTGGACTACTGCAACGCGCTCTACATGGGGCTACCCTTGAAGAGTATCCGGAGACTTCAGCTGGTGCAAAATGCGGCTGCGCGTGCTGTGGTGGGTGTGCCAAGGTACACCCACGTGACACCTGTACTCCGCCAGCTGCACTGGTTGCCCATTGGTCTCTGGGTCCAATTCAAGGTGTTGATCACTATCTTTAAAGTCCTTCATGGCTTAGGACCAGGTTATCTCCGGGACCGCATTCTGCCTCACACTTCCCTTTGACCGGTTAGGGCCCACAGAGTTGGCCTCCTCCAGGTCCCATCGGCTAAGCAATGTCGCCTGGCGGGCCCTAGGGGGAGAGCCTTCTCTGTGGCAGGCCCCGTGCTCTGGAACCAACTTCCCCCAGAGACCCGAATTATCCCCACCCTGCTGGCCTTCCGGAAAGCTGTTAAGACCTGGTTTTTCCTGCAGGCAGGGGGTAGAGCGTACTCCACTTGAGCTCACCCCCAAGTATGTATGACGCTGAATGGATATTAAATGTTTAAGATGTTTTTAATTTTTATATCTGTTTTAATGTTTATTTATATTGGTTTCTTGTATTTTTTCTGTTGTAAGCCGCCCTGAGTCCTTCGGGAGTTGGGCGGCATATAAGAAACACCAATAAATAAATAAATAAATAAATGTATTCAATCAAATTATTTCATATATCTTTCAGTAAAACAATTACCATTAAATACATAGATTGTCCACCCTAGAGTGGTGCAACTTTATTTCTAAATATATGTCATCCGCTCCACCCAGTGCATGCAATTGAATAAATAATATCTAATCATGTAAATCCAGGTATGTTTCATATCACCACTGGTGATATGTTCAGCAGTGTGAGTGAGGTGGCATAATTGTTCAGCAGTGTAAGAGAGGTGGCAATTATTTGCTTATCCAACTGTGCCACCAGGTACTTTCCCTGCCATTATAATTATTTATTGTGAGACACTAGGAAATGAGAGCCAATTCACTGTAACAAAAGCAGTTCTGCATGTTACATTGATTACTTCCTTTCATATTTCTCCCATATTGTATATTATCACACCACCTCACCCTGTTGTATCTTATACCAAGTTTATATTACATAGTTATTTCACACTTCTGGGTTTGGTAGAGTGTTCTGGTTCACTATTTAGGCTTTTTTTTTTTACATGCCTCAGGACAATTACCTTTGGATTAAAACATGATGAATATTTCCCAAATACTGTGTTTTTAATAATGTTATTTGAAAAAAGCAAAATGCAAAAAGAAGGGGAGGTGACCAGACGTCCCGCTTTTGGCGGGACAGTCCCGCTTTTTAATAATTTGTCCCTCGTCCCGCGGCATTTCAAAAAAGTCCCGCTTTTTAAATTTGAATTTGCCCTGCATCCTGCCGGTTCGGCCAGGCCAGTCGTTCGGATTGGAGCCGATGGAACTGGCGGCGGTCGCGGCGCGGGGCTTCTTCTGCCTGGCTGGACGCCGCCATTTGGGTTATTTTGCCCTCTGTGCATGCGCAGAATGCTTTGCGCATGCGCAGAGGACAAAATAACCCGAATGGTGGCGTCCAGCCGGGCGGGAGAAGCCCCGCGCCGCAACCGCCGCCAGTTCCATCGGCTCTACGCCGAACGACTGGCCCGGCCGAACTGGCAGGATTTCACCCCTGGAGCCTCTGCGGCGATGAACAGGTAAGCCTGCGCCAGTAGGAACCCACCCCTGGCTGCGATGAAGGGGGGGTGTTTGCGGGGGGGTTGCACAAAGCTGCAGGATAAGAGAGACGGACCCCTCATATCTTGCTCCCTTAGAAACCCACCCCCCTGTCAATGGTGTCCCGCTTTACAAAAAATAAAATCTGGTCACATGCTAATCCCAAAAGCATGGTTCTTTCTCTTAAATTCCAGTGAAATGACACACCAGATTCCTTTCCCAAAGCCAAACTGTTATAACTTTCTTTCACTGACAGCAGAAAGGTAGCATTCATGCAGGCTGTTGGAAGTTTCTTATTTAGTTTGACAGTTCATCAGAATATTATTGTATCCTAAAGTTTATACAGCATAACAAGCATAGAAGTAATCCATGTTATATTAAAAAGACACTTCGAATTTCAAAATAAACAATGTTATACATATACATAGATACATACATATACATACACACGTGTGTGTGTGTATAATCTTAGTAATAATATATAATAATATACAGTAATCTTACTATAAGAATATGCAGCACAAAACAATACCATATAACTTTGAACTCCAAGCATTTGAAGCTTTGAGTTCACAATCAGGTTCAGTCATATTAAATTATACTTATGTATAAGTCCCACTGACTGTATCGTATATGATGAGATTTTGCTTTGCCTAACCAAAACCTTCTGTGCGCATATAATACTGTTTACAGTGGCATAACAAGAATGTTTTTTTTCAATAATAAAAAGAAGCCAGCAATGACCCCTGCATTCGATTTTTATATACTTTTCATTAAAATGTTTAAGAACAAGAAAAAAAATTAGATCAGAGAGAATAAAAGAAAAGAAAAAATAACAGAAAAAATAACAGAAAAAGCTAAAAGTGCAGTAAGAAAAGAGAATAAAAAAATAGAAAAAAGAACAAGATATAAAAAAGATATAAAGACTATAAAGGTATAAAGAAGTAGCTTTGTAAGTACAGTTATATTTTAGCCTCCATTTCCAAAGTTATATCATTACTCTTCTTTCTATGAGCTATCCTGTATATATCATCCAAACCATAAATCACAAGTTCATTGTTTTTTCATTGTTATGCAAAAAGTCCATAAGGGCTTTCCATGACCTCCGCATTACAAATCAGTTTTACATCACCCTAAACTCTCCTAGTTATAATATGGGTGTACCCACTCCAGTCCAAAAATTTTTTATATGTACAACATCAGTAACCATGACACAGGAGTCTTGATCAAAATATGTGGAAACAATAAATGGCCTGTCATATGCCCATATATTTGGGCTTACAAAGATGAGTTGTTATACTGCAACTAATTCTCTAATTTTACTGGTAGTACACCTCAAATATTGTTTGGATGGAATCATATTGAAAAAATGGTGATAACTCAAAGCCTAGCTTTAGTTAGATTGCCTGTTTTGGATTAGATATCCAGGCACTTTTAATATTTTCCTTGAACACAATGCCAGCCAATGTGAAAAGGTTGGAGTTCATGGAGAAAAAATAATTTATCTGCTAATCAATATTTTAGATGGTTCTTTGTGCAAAAAGCGTAATACAAAATGCCTTAATAAGGGTGATTTTTGAACCAATGATTCTATGGATTAAGCTACAACTTACAATGCCTACTTTCTGCAGACCATAGATAATATCTGATTTTCCATTAACGTTTATAATATGAATTGCAACACAGTAATACAGTCAATTACTAGATTTTATCTTATGTGTTCCAATTTTGGAAGCAGGCTGCTTTGCTTATATTTCAGCACAATTTGCTTATTTGCTGAATTTATTTATTTATTTATTTTATATAGCCTTCCCATCCAGTGTGGCATATATTAGCAATAACAACAATACAAATAAAAACATTCAAAGAATAAAACAAAATGCTGTTGAGAAGCACCCAGACTGGTAGGGAGGAAGGATCAAATACAGAGCTAGCCTATGCAAAAGAGCTAGGGCCGAACCCTCCCCCTAAACCCCTTGGTTCATCTAATTGTTCCCAGGAATATGTCAGACTGGGAAATTCCTGTAGTACAGGCAGAACATAATAAAGTAGCTGTCTGGAACTCTGCACATATGGCCCTGGTTGTTCACATTAGACATTATATACAAAAAAAACCTACAATCCAAAACAGCAAAGTACAAGCACATAAGGGCCAGGAAAACACTCATCCAGAAGAACATACTAAAGGTCTTTATGTTTTTCAGTCTCATTAGGAGGGATGCTCTTCCAAACCTTGAAAAAAGTTAGGATCAGGTTGATCTGTTTGAAAAAAAAAAGAATTTTAAAAATCATTGTGGTTTCATCCATTGACAGGTACATCACAATAAATTTTGGTTAGTTGCTTCTTTCATATATTACTTGGAACTTATGCCTGATTCCCCCAAAGATATTTATTCAATTCTGTTCATTTTGGGGAGACAGTTTTATACGATTGACCCAGAGGTGGGTTCCTGCCGGAGCTGTCCAATACGTAGCTCCGGTAGGGAGCGGCCAATTGCGCAATTTGCACGTGACCACTCCGGAGCCCTCTCCACCAGTCCATCCCGAGCATCGCTATCTTTTTCGGTGAATTTTTGGGTGATTTTGCTTCTGCGCATGTGCGGAGGCAAAATCTTGCCGAAATCTCACGAGGGGACGCACATGAGAGAGAGATTTTGGTGAGATTTTGCTTCCACGCATGCGTGGAAGCAAAATCTTGCTGAAATCTTGCATGCGCGCGCGTCCCCTCACGAGATTTTGGCGAGATTTTGCTTCCACACATGCGCAGAAGCAAAATTGTGTGAGGGGGGGCGCTCGCGCGCTCCCGAAATGTGGAGATGCGCGTGCAGCGCACCGGCACCGGTAAGTAAGCAACCCGCCCCTGGATTGACCACTGGGTTCTTGATTTCACCTGGTACGCTGATGTTTATGAACACGGTGATGTTGGATTTCTCTGAAAGTAGCTATATACATCCTTGGAATTTACATTTTATTTTCCTATGCCAAATGGCATTTTTATCTTTTGTTAAGTTCTTTCTTTACATATAATAGCATAAAAAGAAAATACGTGTTACCTATTCTATCTATTCCATATATGAGCAGTTGTGTGGGTCTATGGTTGGGGTAACTTAAAAGTGACTTGTGGTTCCGAAGCCCATTATTCATTTTTTATCTATTTTGGGAAAAACCAGAATGACACACTACTGTTTAGTGTCATGCACAAATGGGATGAGATGCAATCACATTTAAGGTGACCTGCTGTGTGTGGGTGAATTATTGGGACAGTCAAAAAAAGCTAAGGATGGAATGAATGCAACATCTCGAGACATTTATGACTAATAATTTTGACATTACTCTGTATTATGTTTCTTTGTGGAAAGGTAAGTATAGTTATTACCGTGTTACCGCAAAAATAAGACATCCCCCCCAAAATAAGCCCTCCTCCAAAAATAAACCCTTCCCGAAGTATAGTTATTACCGTGTTTCCGCAAAAATAAGCCCTCCCCCGAAAATAAGCCCTCCCTGAAAGTATTTAAACACATGCGCACCCGGTCCCCACCATTTCCTCTGGTTAGGGTTAGGGAGACAGAGCTAGAAATCAGGTAAGACGGCAAGAGAAGCCCCATCTTGCTCCACGCGTCCCAAAATAATAAGACCTCCCCCAAAATAAGACCAAGCGCTTATTTCGGAGTTCAAAAAAAATATAAGACAGGGTCTTATTTTCGGGGAAACACGGTATATAAGTTATTATTTTATGTTAGACTAGTGCAGCCCTCTTTACTTGAAGCCACATTTGAAGGCAATTTAGAAACTGCAATTGATTCAAAGCACAGCATCCCAGCTGCCAAAGGAAGTCAGTTCAGCAGAGTTACATCTGTGTTGAGCTTGCTGCCTTAGTTACTAGTTGATTTCCAGGCTGGTTCAAGGTGGTGGTTTTTAACCTTCAAAAACTACATAACTTGCAGGATCTCCTTTCTTATCCAAAACCAGCTCACACGAGGTTTTCATCCCGAGAGGAGCTGCTTCATGTATTTCTCATTTATGAGGTTATGAGGGTGGGAGCCTGAAGGCACATCTTCTTGGTGGTAGGACCCATAATATTTTTTACTAAATATATATCCTTCCCTCTGTGCAGAAACTCAAGGCAATAAACACTCTGCTTGTTCCTCCTCTTTCCCCTCAACAGGAACCCTGTGAGATAGGTTGGTCAGAGAGAAAACAATTAGCTTAAAGTTACCCAGATTCTGTAACTGATGGGGAAGTTGAATCATTCCAACTCTTTAATGAATAAACCATTGTGGCTCTTACCATCTAAATAAAGGAAGCCCCCCCTTTTCTCCCCCACCCCTTTGCATTTGCGAAAACCTGCTGCTGTCTTTGACTTATACTATGGTCAGGGCTCCATTTGCAATTTTTATTATGTGAATTATTGTGGGTTTTTTTCCATCTTTATAGAGAAGCCATCTTGTGTTGAGAACGGTGCCATCTTTCATAAGGATTTTAATTGACAAACTCTTCTGGAGAGTTGTCTTAAAAATGTGTGTGATATTTAAGGCATAAGTATATGACAAAGCAAAAGTATTATGCTATGAATGTTAAAATATATTAACATTCATCGCTTCACAATACTTTGTCATGTACCTATGTCTTAAACAACACTCACATTTTAAAGACATTTTTAATTAGATAACCTTGAATCAGAGCAGAGTTCACCTCAGTTCACTCCAAACAATAAAAGTAGAATGAGCTACAATGAAAAACAAAGCACTTTGAACATCTTTCATATTCGCACCTGCTTAACATAGATACAGATGTACATTTCATTTGCAAAAGAGCAGCACCAGAATAAGCATTCTTTTTAATGTTTGCATTTAATGTTCTGTGTCGGGCCTAGTGAGCACAATATTTATTGCTAAATGGATGTGCTTTTTCCTGAAGCTTTTTGAATATGGACCTACAGCATTTTGACTATGTCACCACAATGAGATCAGTCATAATACTTTCCACAGCCAAGACATGAAGATCAGTACTGTGTGTGACAGCACTACTTAGGAGCTCTGAAGGACCATATTGCCACTGCGGTGAGGAAGAGCTGTATAACAGTAATATCCATTAAAGCTGTGGAGAAGACTGCCAAGAAAATGCTGGTTTATCCTCTCCAAGGTCTTTAAAAATGGTCTAGACAAGCATTAGGGAATAATCTGGAAGGAATGTTTTTGATCTGGCAGAAAGATGAAATAGATGCGATAATAAACCTACATTGTCTTTAATTTCTCTGAGTCATATTTCATCCATCAAGCCTTGCTTTCAAAACAAGGAAAGTAGTGCCAGCCCAATTGGTGACATTTTAAAGCTTGGATGCTGTCAGCAGCTATTTCACATGTGCCAAAGAGCGATCAGTAGCGTTATTAACCTGTGACATGTAAGAATGCCAGTTGACAGCTCTGTAAGAAGAAATCCCAGCTGATCTCTGAAAAGAAAATGTGTGAAAAATTACCTTTCTTATGTGAGCACCCCACGACAGCTGTATGGGCCTTGGCAGTTTTTTGTTTTCCAATTTTTTTCCAGCTTAATAGGAATCTCAATAGGCAGAACAATATTTCTGCCTATTGATATGAGACCTACCTAAATGGAAAGAAGGAATTAAAATATAAGTCATCGTCGTCATTGGAAAATTTGGGTGTCTTGGATCAAGGTCTTTAATTCTTATTCAATCACGAAATTCAGAACCTTCATAAAGGTTTAGAATAGAGTTTTTTGTCAGGTGCAAATGTATAAATATAAAGATATTTGCTGAGCTGGGTTGCAGAACAGTTATTTTTATAGTACAGAGTTGTATAGATCTTTCCTGTTCGTGGTCAATAGTAAACCATAAGAGGTGGACCATTATTTCTGCTTTAGCCTAACTTAAAAAAAAAAAACTAAATACCCTACAAAACTAAAGTTATAAAAATACATTTTGGGTCGGAATTTCCAATGTAGGCATTCTGCTTATGACACTTTTACCAACATATTAAAGGGAAGATGGTTTCTCCACTTCCTCTTTCCCATACCTGCTATTTTCCTGGAAGGACCTCCAATCTAATTCTCAAGAAATCTCAGGAGGAAAGGAAAATCCATTAGTGGGATACCTTTGTATAGTAAGATCCTTCTAATGGAGCCATCGAGTCAGAAAAATAGAATCATTGAGTCTAACTCGCAATGGTTCATTGGAGAAATGCAAATGAAAGGACTCCAGCAGATGGCTGTCTAGCCTCCCCCTGGAAGGGCCTTCTGTCAGCAGAATGTTGGATCCAAACCACTAAATATCTGCTTAGGTTTGGAATAAACATGTATTAAAAAAATTAAAATGAAACTAGGAAAAGACAGAAATAAATTGTGTGTGATTTCGGATTGTACAGATGCCAGGCAGACAATATGTATCTGTCTGTCTGTTCGTCAATCCATCCATCCATCCATCCATCCATCCATCCATCCATCCATCCATCCATCCATCCATCCATCCATCCATCCATCCTTGGAATGTAATTTTGAAAGCTAGTTAGGCCATAAGGCCATATCTAATTCTTGTTTTACTCCAGCTTCATAATTTGGCCTATAATTTTTCATTGAGGCATTATAATTTTAGAGCTAAAAATAAAAGATTAAAAATTGTCACTGCTCCCAGCTGTGGGCATATGTTCACAGAACATGGAGTGTACATTTCTAAATCTAAATCAGGTCTATCTTTTTGGTTTTAAAGAAATCCTGAAATAGTTATCGAATACTATAATTGGCTTAGCACTACCAAATAACTCCCATATATCCCCATAAATTATCAATGTGTTTTATGTAAACTTTTAAAGACCATTTTTAGGGAAAACCCCTTCAAAAGTTTCTTTATTAGAAAACTCAAATAGTCTTTTCTGATATGGTATATATTTATGTACCTCTGCTATACTCTTTGAGAGTTGCACAGGCTTTTTTTCAAGTCTGTGGAAAAAGGCAGATATTTTGCATATAGCAGTACAATGAAATAGTCCCAGAAAAATCACATAATAATCTTTTTTTTGTTCCCAAATTTGGTTTCAGATGGTTTTCTTCTTTCCTGAGTGATTCCCGTCAATCAAAGATATTAATAAACTGGAGTGTGTTCAGAAGAGAAAATAAAGAGCCCTGATGTTGAAGGCATTGTGTATGTTTAGCTTGAAAAAGAGAAGACTATGGGAAGGCATGATAGCCATCTTCAACTATCTGAAGAACATATAAAAGATGGGCCAGCATTGTCTGATAAGATAGGAAAATTATAAGGATGAAGGTATGGGTCAAATATCAATAATTTTTCCATTCACATAAGTGCTTAGTTGAACAGACTTTCCTGGGAGATGGTGTATTGCTTGGGGTGCCTAAAATAGACTGTGTAACTAAATAAACAGCATTATGATTTATCACAGTAAAACCACAATTTTGTTTCCTTCTGTGTTTTGTAGGTGCCTGTGAGAGGTACAGAAAACTTTAAAATTAAAGAATCAGTGATAAGACCAACTTACAGTTATTTATTGTAAATGAGCCGAGGTGGCGCAGCGGTTAGAGGCAGTACTGCAGGCCACTTTAGCTGATTGATCCGCAGATCAGCGGTTCAAATCTCACCGGCTCAAGGTTGACTCAGCCTTCCATCCTTCCGAGGTAGGTAAAATGAGGACCCAGATTGTTGGGGGCAATATAAATATACATTGCTTACTGGTGTAAACCGCTTAGAGAGTGCTTGCACTGTGAGGCGGTATATAAATCTCACCAAATAAATAAATAAATAAATGGGAATTATATACTTGGGCATTTAGAGAAGGCGAGCAATTATGTTTTTAATCTGAAAGTATCCGTAATGCTTTTAAAAAGAAGATTGAGTTGAAAATTACCCAAAGAGTCTTCAAAATTACTTTTCCCCCAGAACTAACTTTGCAAACCATACCAAAGCTTGCTGAATAATTTCTTTTGTGTTGTATAAGGTGAAATCATTTCCACGTGGTGCTGTTTCTCTGTTAATTGCAATTTTGTACACACTAACTGCATAGTAAATGCCACTAAAATTAGCAAGACATATTTCTGAGCAGCAGCTGAACGGTTAGCAGAATATATTTGCAAGCAAAATGGTCTTGATAATGCCCTCAATTATTTGCAAAACAAAAAACAGCCATGCTTATTTAAATATTGTTTATTCCAAAGGAATCCATAAAGAGTGAAATCCAGCATATACAGTATATGCCCACAGCAGCGTGGGAACAAAAAGCCAAACTTTTCACAGTAACTGAAGTTTCCTCAAATGTTTTGGGGTAGATTGTTCAGGATTCCACAAAGCAACTCATTCAAACAGTATGAAAAAAAAAGTCAAATACTAGGTCATATAATCAACCACAATACTAACAGTCTTTTTTTTCTTTTTATAATTGTTTCCAGAGTTTGAACCTGGTTCAGAATTCTTTCTTTACATCATTGTTATATCATTCCTCCCCCCCCCCGAAATAATGATGCCTCGATAGTCTAGCAGGGGAATGCAGACATAACAAAAAAAACCCACGTTCAGGGCAGAACAAAAGGACAAAAGAAAAACCTTCAGGTACCTGTGACTTCTTTATGTATCAACACAATGTCCCGATCTTTGAATTGGGACCCACCATTGCTGTTAAGCAGAAAAACCTAACCAAAAACCCATCATGATTTGTCATTGACTTTTTTTAATTTTTGAAAAGGGATGGGATATGACTTTTGTTGCGAAGTGGTTGTTCAGAAAGAGTCATTTTGTCAGGGCCTTTCTTCACTTCTTTTGATCTTTCTGTAGGGAAACAAGAGAACAAAGTCCTCAAACAATGCCCGGTGTCCTACATATGTCAGAGGTTTTAGGAGGAAGTGCATGTGTGTCAGCTCTAAGTTGTGATCATCAGGCACTTTAGATCTCAACAAGTATTGAGAATGATGTGGTTGCTGCAAAGCGATGTAATGTGCCATTAGTAGTGATTGTGATCGTAGCTCTCTTTATCAAAGACTAATTCAACATGATTCTCTACATTAATCTTTCAACTAAATAAGATGTAGTGACTGAAATGATTTCTTCCATAAAAATGTTGCGGTGCTACATTTAAATGTGGAACATTTCTGCTGAAATACTTATTTCCATTTTTTCCTTTCAAAACAACAATTTAATGCATCAGAAGGAGCAATACATCACAGGCATTCTAAAAAAAAATAAGGACTATTAGGCAATCTGTATTTAACAGTTGTGTCTGCTTTGAGTTAGTGACTTGTTTGGCGTTTGGAGTTGATGATTTACGTAGTTTAATCTACGAGTTTATGCTTGAAATCGGGTCTGATTCACAAATTATTTTTCTGTTAGTGTGTAGTCTAAAGGCGGTAAGGACCTGTTCAGTGCATAACCACATCAGCATTTGCCAAAAAGTTACTCGATTGGGGCAGGTTTTTTGTTTTGTTTTCAAAACAAAATGAATAAAAAAGTAGAGAAAGAGTAAAGAATGTGTGAATCACGATATGGGCAGATACTGGAGCATTCAGTTCATTAGTTCATTATTTATTTATTTATTTATTTATTTATTTATTTATTTATTTATTTATTTATTTATTTATTTATTTATTTATTTATTTATTTATTTATTTATTTATTGTTCTTCTATGCCGCCCTACTCCCTCAGGACTCAGGGCGGTGTACAACATTTTAGGGAACATCAAACAAATCATTAAAAACAATTAAAAACTATTTAAAAACATATAACATCATACATACATGGGGGAGACGTCAGATGGAGGGTCGTCTCAAAATCACCCCGCCTGCAGGAAGAGCCATGTCTTAATGGCTTTTCGGAAGGCCAGCAGGGTGGGAATGATTCGGATCTCTGGGGGAAGTTGGTTCCAGAGAGCAGGGCCCCCTACAGAGAAGGCCTCCCCCTAGGCCCCGCCAGTCGACACTGTTTGGCTGATGGGAACTGGAGGAGACCCACTCTGTGGGACCTGACCGGTCGAAGGGAAGTATGAGGTAGGATGCAGTCCCGGAGATAGCCTGGTCCTAAGCCATGTAGGGCTTTAAAGATGATGATCAACACCTTGAATTGTACCCGAAGACCAATGGGCAGCCAATGCAGCTGGCGGAGTATAGGTGTTACGTGGGTGTATCTTGAAACACCCACCACAGCACGCGCAGCCGCATTTTGCACCAGTTGAAGTCTCCGAATACTCTTCAAGGGTAGCCCCATGTAGAGCGCATTACAGTAGTCCAATCTACTGTATCTTTCTACTGATAAAATCAATGCCTATATTAGTTTGCTACTATTTGACTCTGCTTCAGAGAACTTCATTACCAGCTATTTTGTATTTGTTTTATTTGTCAAGCATATATGATTATAAGCAAAATATAAACAGTAAAACATGATTGAATATATATGTGATAGTACAAGCATGAATAAGAGTAAAAGAGGTATGAATATATGTGTACATTAGGACAGGAACGGTAGGCACAGGGGTCTGCAACCTTAAACACTCAAAGAGCCGCTTGTACCCGTTCACCATAAAAAACAAAACACCAGGAGCCGCAAAGCCTGGATGAGTGTGGCTAATTCAACATCACTCCTAGTCACATGACACCCCCAGCCACACCTACCCAGATCTCTCTCCCCCCCCCACTGGGGGAGGGAAGGAACCCCTGAACTGGTGCTGGGTGGTGGGAATCTGACATCCGGAGAGAGAGAAAGAGAGAGAGAGCAGATGTGAAATATCTGCTCTAAGAACCCTAAACACACACACACACACACACAGAGTGCATGTTTGTAAAGCAGCCCTCTTCCCAGCCATTCTGCATCTATGTGCAAGAGCAGGTTGCTGCAAGAATACGTGGTTAGCTATAAAAGACAGCTCTTCCCTATTAAGTCTCTGTGTGTGTGTGCGTGTGCGTGTGCGTGTGCGTGTGCGTGTGTGCGCACGCGTGCTTGCACAAGAACAGACAGAATAATGTAACTTGCCCATGCAGGTGCAAAGCCACTTATCTGGGACAAATCAGGGACATGAACAATTCTTGTGTGCCTGGCAAGGTCCAGTGGGCCAGGCACAGATAGAGACAAATTGTTACACTCGTCCAGTATTCCTGGATGAGCCAATGCGCGAATGGAGTGACAGGAGCCTGATCTGAAGCAGATCAGGTGCAGGGCAACCAAGGAGCACGCTGGCAACTGCGGAGTCTCCTCCTTACATCCAAGGCATGACCCCCGCGCTTGGCGGCCACAGGCCTGTTGCCTGCCCCACCACAGGAGGAGGCCGGGAGAAATGCGCACATCTTGAACTCGTGGACGCTGGACGCTCTGGAGCTGCTGCTGCCGCTTTGGAGCCCACCAAGGATGGCAGACTAGCAGCCCGCCGATGATCAGCTGTGAGGTGGGGCATCACAGTAACTGACATCCGGGAGGCAAGAGTGAGCTGCCATTGCCAGGGGCGAGTGTGCTGCGCAAGTGCTGCGAGAGCAGCGGGCAGGCCATGGAGAGGATATTGGATCTTTCCCCCACCCCCCGCCAAAGGAAAGCCAGCTGGGCTTCTCCTTCCCTCCTTCCCTTCCCCCTTCCCCCTGGTCCCTTCAACCCACACAATCCTACTTTGGGACAGAGGAGCATGCACTGGAAATGCGTGTTGGGGTGACGTCGGAGCACGTCTTCTGACCCTCCAGCACTCGCCTGCAACTCTCCACGCTCCTCGAGGCCTGGCTTGCTGAGGGGGGAGGAGCCCTGATGCCTCTGCTGCCCCTCCTCCCACGGCCCCAGCCATCGCTGCCCGGGGAAGGCACAGGCAACAGAAAGTGAGCAAAAACATAGCTCTCGCTGGGGCGCAAGAGCTGAGATTGGGGAAGGCAGAAGAAACAGCGGCATGTTTCACAGGCAGCAGCTCGTGTCTGGAGGTGCTGAACAGTGTCCCGCTGTGAGCACCTCTCCACCATCCAACTCGCCAATGGGGGTGCTTCTGCCAGGCCATCTCCCCCTCCAGCTGGGCTGTTGCGCTCAGCAGGGGAGGGCAGCGCTTCCCCACGCCCCCTCTTTCTCTTGGCCCTGCCAACAAGGGAGGAGGAAGGCCAGGCTTGGGGGATGGTCCCCACCCCACAGGATCCGCCCCTGCCATTCTTTCCCAGCCCTCTTTGCTGGCAGCAATAGCAAATGTACCGCGACGAAGGCGGAATGCTGTTGCTGCGCAAAGGCAAATGCAGGGGCTCTTCGCTCCCACACTAAGGCTCCAGCCAGGCCACCGCTGCGACAGGGCGACAGCTCTTTCATCACTCTGCCGTGATAGGGCCACAGGGAGCCGCAGCAGAGGGTCCAAAGAGCCACATGTGGCTCCGGAGCCACAGGTTGCCGACCCCCATTCTAGGCATACTTCTATTTGCTTACTGACAAGAGCCGAGTGCATTTAGATTTGATAAAGAACATTGTATGTCATCTTGTTCTCTGGAACCGACATGTAAACAGAGATATGAAGCAAACAGTGTTTTCAGTGATTATCTGTGTCATCCTAATTCAATATCCAAGGAGCAACATTCCTGTTCGTTTTAGTGCTTCCTTTTCTGTGCACAGAAAATCCTCCTGGGATAAAAGCTCATGTCACCATGTGACCATGCAGTTGGACAGTGATGGAGGAAAACCAGAAACGTAGAGCTGCGTGTTTTCTTAACTCCTTTTGAAGTCTCTCTCTCTCTCTCTCTCTCAGAAGCTATTCAATCCCATGTGCATTCAGACACAAATTCCACTCTGAACATTTTTTTGTATTTCCCAAGAAATTGGAGTTACAAGGTTCCATTGCATCATGTCAGTACACACATCTCAACAAGGCAGAGTCAGCTTTGTTTTGCAAGGCTGCTGAGCTGTTTTCAGAGGGCAATTTACAGAATGGACTTTAAACAGCAGCTCAGCTCTGCCTGATTAGAAGGAACCAGAGGGATAGACAGGTTTTGCAAACTTTCTACTTTCTATTTGACTGCAACAAGTATTGGTAACATAGTTTTCTAAATATATGCTTATAAATGTGTGTGTCTATCTAAATCTCAGAATGAATTCCAATGACTTCCCTGATACTGCCTATATGCATTGAACACTTCAAAACCATAACAGTAATTTTGAAATAATAGGATCAGCAAGAGTTGAATTGTCTTGCAATATATCAGTACAAATTGTCTGTTTACCTAATCTACTGTTCTCTATTCTCATTGCAATTCTCCAGAATTTCAGCCCCGTCCCAATGATCTGTTTCCATTTTCCAAACATATTAGGATTTGTTTGTTACGTAATTTCTTATAATTATATTCCACTATTCTTCCCAGAGCTCAATGTGATGTATATAGTACTCCACCAATGATCTTGTAATGTAGGATAAATTAGAAGGTAATCACTGGCCCAAAGCCATCCAGTGAGCTTCCATAACTATGATTAGACTTGGACCTAGATCTTTCTAGTCCTAGGCCACTATTTTAACTACAGTATTAGATCACACTAGGTTCTCCACATAAAACATGTTTAACTATTGAGTCATAATTATCCCTTAGTGGCAGTGATGCTGTTTTAATGTATGTGCGTAGATCGGTCTCATCCAGTGGTGGGTTGCTACCGGTTCGCCCTGGATTGGGTGAACCAGTAGCGGCGGCGGCGGGAGGCTCCGCCCACCCACCCGGATGTTTCTGCGCATGCGCAGAAGTGCCGTACGCACGCGCGCTCCCAATAGCGAATTGGTAGCGAAGGTAATTGAAACTCACTACTGGTCTCATACTCTTTCTTTTTTAAAAGAGTTTTAAGTGGCTTATAAAGATCCAATAAAATCCCAAGTAACAAATTATTAAAAGCCAACAATACAAGAACTCTGAGATACTCCAGGAAGCCACTGAAGTCCACTCAACAGCCTGAGAAGATGGAGATGATTGACATCAGAGCCATGAACCCATGCATAATCCTTCCCAGTTGTCTCTCAGAGATGTTAAATAAGATGGGAGAGACAATGGGATCTTGCAGGATCCCGCAGGACAGTTTGGAAAGCCAAGTGGAAATCTTTCCCCTGCACAGAAGGGTTAAGGGCAAAACTATCCGAGCTGGCCTAGTTCTTGTAAGTGTGTCAATGAGTTACTATGGTCAATGTATCCGAGAGAGCTTGGAGTATCACCAGAATTTCCTTTCCTCCGTCTTTTCTCCCACTATTATCTACACCTGAATTCATTGACCATCTTGTTGGGCAACATGTTACACACTCAGTTTTCCCCTCTTCTATAACATATTGCTGTCACAAATTTTGACTTCTAGCTGTATGAGTAATGGTTATGGAGGAATGCTTTTCTTTTGCAAATCTTAATTCTTTGCAGCAGCTGGGGAAGAGATAAATCTCCTTCTCGGGGATTTCTGAGCAGACTGATTATTTCACTGCTTGCATCACACTGCCACCAGGACACAGATGGTATCACGGGAGCATTGCTCTGTGTGTGTGTATGTGTGACTTGTATTACTCATGCGGATTTGTTTGTGATCAGCCAGGTTATTATATTAGTGCTTAATGCGATTATTTTAATTGTACAGAGTCTGGATGTGTGCTTGTGCAAGGGCAATATTACAAATCTCATTGGTTCCAGTCCTGCAATAACTCTGTGCTCCTTGAAATGAGTGTTAAAAGTGCCCTGCATTCATTGGCTACAGATAAGAAAACGTGTTTGGGTATGTTTTTCTGTCTTAAATGATCAGGAATATAACTGAGGGGAGGTGCATCAATTTCGTTTCATTTATCTTCTGGCTATTAGCCTTGGAGACATTTGTACCATTTGTCATCAAAGCAAATTTGCTCATATTTATTGGATTAAGAGTGACATGCAAATGAAAGCAGTTAAGATTCCCAGGTTTGGAACATTTTGTTCAGAGAACTATTTCATATTATCCCTTTGAAAAATAACATCTTCTGGCTTAGTGTGTGTTTAGTCATCCTGAGATACACAGAGAGCCTATGTCCTGGATGTGTGAATAAATTGGTGCTTCTTGTGCTGATGCATAGCAAGGCCCTGGATGCTGTTCGTAGCCAAAAGCTACTTAAATAACCATGTTCTTTCTCCTCTTCCTCCTTCCAAACTCATTAAAATCTCATTATCAACTGTGATTGGGAACAAAAGGTTCGCCTATAATCTTTCCTAGAGATTTCAGCAGGTCAGCTTAATGAAAGCTAGGTTTATTAGACGATGAGAAGCCTAAAAACTTCACAAATTTTTTGAAATAAAATTAAATCTCAATTAAGAGCTCAAATTAAAAATATTTCTTTTTAATCTCACTTCTCAAGGCATAGTTCTCTCAAATTACCAGGAACAAATCACATTCAGGAGACGACATATCAAACAGATGTGGCCTGATATACTGTACAAAGCAGTTTTGACTTATCTATTGCTTATCAGTTGTAAAGGATGACAGTTGTTATCATCTCCAGCCAATAGAACCAGTGCTGAATGATCTTTGATTATGCTGTCTAGGAATGATGAAAGTTATATCTGAACAATATGGAGAGCAGCAGATTGAAGAAGTTGCTATAATCTTTGTAGCACACATAGTATAAAAGGTAAAGGTTTCTTCTATCTGGTCATGTCTGATTGTAGGGGGCGATGCTCATCTCAGTTTCTTAGTCGAGGGAGCCAGGGTTGTCTGAAGACATTTCTGTGGCCATGCAGCTAGCATGACTATATGCTGAGGCACACAGAAGTTGTTACCTTCCGAACGAAGTGGTACCTATTCATCTACTCACATTTGCATGTTTTTGAACTACTAAGTGGGCAGGAACTGGGGTAAGTAATAGGAGCTCACCCCGTTGAGTAGTGCTCGGGTCTCAAACCTGGGATGTCCTCTTTCCAGCTGACAAACTCAGCACCTTTAGCCATCACATCCCTTACACACAGTATAAATCCAGGGTATGTGAGGTATTTGTTTAACCACTTACTATTTAATCATTTTTAAAACATTTGAAAGAATAATGTACACACAAATCCTCAAAGAGTGATGATCCCGAATTTAAGACGACCACCTTACCTCTGAAAAAGAAAGATTACACTGTACTCCATTATTTAATTTTCAGCTAATTTAAGATGACCCTCTAATTTTTAAGGCAAATTCGTTGGGGGGAAAAAAACCATCACCTCCCTTTTGGGTGAATAAACACTGTTTTGAGTTGAAGTTATTGATCACTGTGGCCTTGATATGTTGGATACAGGTTAGCAGCACCAGAAAACATGGTTCTAATTGGGGAAGATAAATGAATAAATTGGGGAAGATAAATTGAATACACAGGAAACTCCTTGCTTAATGTCCACTTCAAAGTTAGGCCAGTCCTGAATGAGTGGGGCTATGACAGGTTATTATAGTTGAGACCAATTCAGTGTCCCTGTGGTCACATGATTGTAGTTTTGGCACTTGGCAACCAGCTCTCATTTATGTTGTAGGATTATTCTGTGGTCACATGATCACCATTTGTATTCTTCACTGTCAGCTTCCAACAAGCGAAGTCAAGGTGGAAGCTGGCAGGAGGTCACAAATGGTGAGCTTGTGACTGTTAGATTCGCGCTTAAATGACGAGACGAGTCACAGCAACAGTTCAGCACTTTATTTCTATCCAAGCTGTAGCGAATACTGAATGCCGGCAGGCTACAGTTAAGGGCTTGCCTGAAGCCAGCCAGCCACTGACAGCCGTTTAAAACTCCCGCCGCTGGCTTATCCAATCAGTGGCTAATATGCAAATTATCCAACGTCCGTCCGTCCGTAACAGTGATCACAGGATGCTGCAACGGAATGGGATTCTGCCAGAACTGCAGTCATAAACTGGTGTAGTCACATGATGCTGCGCCTTATGACTGTATTGCTTAGTAATGGAGTTCCCAGTCCTAGTTAACATCCGTGAGAAATGTCTGCATTGTCGAATGATCTGTAGCTGGAATGGTAAACGAGAAAAGCAAGTTTATAAGTGACATTCAATCAGAACTCTAAAAACCCAAGAAGAATTTGAAGAGCCCCAAAAGCTATTTGAAAAGGGCTGCAAAATGAGAGATAAGCAACTGTAAACTGAAGGACATCTGAATTAATAACACATTTGGGAGCTGATGAACCTAGCTCAGTGTAATTGTCAATTTTCTGTGAAATGGCAATGGACAGTAATTAATATTAATATTCATATGTACGTACGTATGTATGCATTACACACACACACACACACTTTCTTTTGAGAGCAGGCAACAGAATTTCATTTTTAATGTGGGCCAGTATGCTCACAGTAAAAAAATGACAATAACGGTTATCTTATTTTACCTTATCTTAATTACACCCAAAATTTACTGTGAATTATTCAAAAATTGGTTGAAAATAAAAATGACTAGTGTCCTATGCCTGTGGTGGAGGAGGAGTTGGAATAAATAAAAATAGGAAAGAGGCAGAAAAGGACAAGCAAAACAATGAGATTTCTGTAATATTTCTTTTTTCTTTTTTCTTTTTTAAAATAACATTTCAGAAGTTTTTCATTTAATTAAAACATTTGGGTAAAGAATGCAAGAAAGAATTACTCAATGATGAATTATATGGGATGACTTTTATGAAGATAAAATGTGATCTCAAAATAAAATATATAAATAAAATACAATTTCCATATATAAACATTAGAATTTAGGATGATCTAGCCAAATTGATTGCCAAGAGATCTGCAACCAGCAAAGGGAAGCATTTTCACTCCCATACAAAGAAAACTATGTTCTCTGTGAAGTAGGAATGGCTGTGTTTGGATCATTGACATTCAGTCTCGTGCCTAAACTACTAGGCTGGGCAGTTTTTCCACTTTTAATTCAGTCAATAGTTAGGATTCTTTGAGACTCTCCCCTGGGATATGTATATCTTTCCTGGGACTCTGCCATTTCAATGAATGCCTACAGCTGAATGGCAAAGATTGTATTGCAAAGAAATAAGGAAAAAAGAACTTGCCGGCTACTTCGTGTCACTATGCAGGATATTGAAAGAAGAATTACACAACAAAAGAACCGGGGAAGACCAGTTGCTCAACTGCCTGGTAGACTTTAATTAGCATAATTTGCATGACTCCCACCTGTTTGTTATTAAAGTGTTGCTATGTCACACTTGTAAAGTTGAAGGGAGGCAGAAGCAGCAGCTGTAGAAGGAACACTCTTTAACTTAGCAAAACCTCCCTCTCAAGTGAGATCTTTGCAGGCAGCTGAAGTCTGGAGAGATTTCGACTTTTGTATGCAAATAATAAATCTGCCCAATGGTTAGGCTTAGTTGCTGCCTGACGCTTACCAAATTGGCCTTTTTTTTCAGAGAAAGAATTGTAACTAGTATTAAATTACAATATTTTTTTTAAAATCTGGACTGTAGGACTATGTACTCAAATTAAACATAATACAACACACACAACATCTTACGAAAGGAGCCAGTCCTTTTAGCATGGTACAAAGGAATGGCTGAATTATAATTCTCTGTCACTGTTTAACCATAGTTTATTGAATAAATGAGCATTTGTTGGATTTGTATGTTTAACCTTACCCCATGATAACAAATTGAATTCATATACTGTAACAACTAAGCCAGAACCAAACCATATTATGAATTAGTGGAATATATGAACTCAGGCAACGTGTCATCAACACAGACTTTTATAAACTTTAAGAAAAAAAATGTAGAGGCCTCCAAATTACTTTAGAGTATATATCTTCAGCATTAATCTTATTCTACTATTCACTTCATGAGGCTTTGTGATCTTATGCATCATATTCTATCATCATCAGAACACCAAATACAAGCTGAACAGACAAGACCTTGCAGACGACCCTCACCCTGTCAAAGACCTTGGAATACTCATATCAAATGACCTAAGTGCCAAAGCCCACTGCAACAACATCGCCAAAAAGGCTTCAAGAACTGTTAACCTAATCTTACGTAGCTTCTTCTCTGGTAATATCACACTACTAACCAGAGCATACAAAACATTCGCCAGACCAATCCTTGAATACAGCTCATCTGTCTGGAACCCACACTGCATATCGGACATAAATACATTAGAAAGTGTCCAGAGATACTTTACAAGAAGAGTCCTCCACTCCTCTACTCGCAACAGAATACCTTACGCAACCAGACTTGAAATCCTGGGCTTAGAAAGCTTAGAACTACGTCGCCTTCGGCACGACCTAAGCATAGCTCATAAAATTATCTGCTACAACGTCCTTCCTGTCAACGACTACTTCAGCTTCAACCACAACAATACACGAGCACACAATAGATACAAACTCAAAGTGAACCGCTCCAAACTTGACTGTAGAAAATATGACTTTAGCAACAGAGTGGTAAATGCCTGGAACTCACTACCTGACACTGTGGTTTCGTCACCAAACCCCCAAAACTTTACCCTTAGACTGTCCACTGTTGACCTCACCCGATTCCTAAGAGGTCAGTAAGGGGCGTGCATAAGTGCACCAGCGTGCCTACCGTCCCTGTCCAAATGTTCCCTCTTATCAGTACTCATTTTATGTATATAAACAATGTTATATCTATGTATATTACCAACACGTACTTGACAAAAATAAATAAATAAAATAAATAAATAAAAAAATGTAATAATGAAAACCTGCTCTGGCACCATAAGTTTGCCCCAAACCTGACTCCGTGTCAAGTATCATATAAATAGAATTCAGGTTTTCTATCCCCGAAAGCGCCTCCCATGAACTTTCATTTACACAAATAATTGGTGATAAAAATAAACTCTCCTTCATAATTTTTGCAAGGGTCGCTAAGAAAGTGGGGTTTTGCTGTTAAACAATTTCTGATTTGGCAGTTAGACTCGGACAATGGTGCCTTGGTCTTCAGTGACTTTCACTTATCTCCCACGTTCTATAAAACTGTGGATTAATACTCTAAAGCAAAACATGAAAAAGATTCAGATGATCTACTCTAGTCGTCCTCTGTGATTCCACAGCTGTTTCTTGTATTTCAAAATTGGAATAAGTATTTGTTAATTTCTGAATTTGAGGTGTTTGGATCAGTGGTGGGTTTCAAATTTTTTTTACTACCGGTTCTATGGGCGTGGTTTGGTGGGTATGGCGTGGCTTGGTAGGCATGGCTTGGTGGGCGTGGCAGGGGAAGGATACTGCAAAATCCCCATTTCCTCCCGATCAGCTGGGACTCAGGAGGCAGAGAATAGATGGGGGCGGGCCCAATCAGAGGTGGTATTTACCGGTTCTCAGAACTACTCAAAATTTCCGCTACTGGTTCTCCAGAACTGGTCAGAACCTGCTGAAACCCACCTCTGGTTTGGATGGGAAGACCCCCAAACATCTTTTCACCTTGGTGGCGCAGTGTCCCAACCTCGAAGATTTTTATGCTTGAGGATATCATGCAGTCCTTGTTCTCCTTGAATTAACACCATACTAACATTAAGAACCCTTCTTTGCATGTTACAGCATTTTTTCTTCCATGTTCCCATGAGGCTGACTTCATCTTTTCCCAGACCAAGGCTGAGGCAGATTTCAGTCATCCTTAGCTGAATTATTCTTAAAGTAGTATTTATGCTAAAAGCATCCAAGGGTTGCCTCACATTATATAAAATACGTTTTATCACTTTCTTGGACAGATATCAGATGATGACAGTGACTTGAAACAGAAGCAATACTGGAAGTATGATTGGTAATAGGGCAAAAGATCTCACACCCACTATCCTTTTCTGCAAAGATAGGTGGGGTAAAACATAAACTCAACAGTAAAAATAACTTGATGATTATGTAGACTAGGGCTGTCCAACCTTAGCAGCTTTAAGATCTGTGGACTTCAATTCTCAGAATTCCCCAGCCAGCCATGGCTGGGGAATTCTGGGAATTGAAGTCCACAAGTCTCAAAGTTGCCAAGATTGGACACCTCTGATGCAGACTGTTCAATCCCATTCTTAGAAAGCCCCTGACAGAGGTTCCAGAGTAAGTTGTAACTGAAAGGTTTGTCTTCATAACAGCCTTAAACAGCCTTAAATCACACTCTGTTATTCATTTTCCTACTCCTCTCCTCAGTCAAATGGGTGGCCATATAAATCAGATAAATATATAAATTGGCTTTTCTAACTTGTCTCGTTTCCTTTCTCTCGTTGTATCTTTCTTCTCAGGTTGTGGTGTAAGCCATTTATGAGTTCTACTTCACCCGAAGAGCATTCCTTACTGAGTCAAATCAACCTGATTTTGTATTTTAAACAATAACCAAACGATTATCACTCAGATTTTCACAGTCATGTGAGAAGCCCATCAAAGAATCTACATCTAGTCCCTTTCCAGTTTGGGTACACCTATAGTTCTGATAAGCAATTACATTAGTATTTTATGATATATGTATATCAAAAATTATATGTAGAAAGACAGAAAATATCCTGTGTGCAATCCAAAAGAATTATACAGTCTCTTTTATTGTATTGGCTAGTGATTATGGATGACACCTCAGTAATAAGTATTCTAATAATTCCGGACTTAAGTTTTTCAACATCAGACAAATGTTTTTGGACAGGAAAGTCTTTGTCAGTGGTCTAATGGAACACACCCAAACTAAACCTATCAAATCTGATTGGATAAGAGTTCAGAATGATCCAATAAAAAAAACCCCAGAAACAAATACTAATGGAGTTTGAGTTTCATGCCCAGTATATTAAAAGAAGGAATACAAAAGCATTCTCTTCAGCAAGTGGCCATCCAAAATTGACTGCCAAGGGATTTGGATGCTGAACAAATCTGCTGTCTCGATTCCACTTTCCAAAATTTGTGCTTTCTAAATTACTAGTGATTATGCATCAGTACACCCATTGCTAAATATTTTTCAGGCAAATTAGTGTAATTTACATTATACTGTCCCTCAGATTTTTGTTCCTCCTTCCTCTTCTCTGTTAGGGATACCATATGTGGACTGCACAAATCTAGATAACCATTTGTTAGCCCTGCAAAATTAATTTTTAGTATTTTGCTTCCATCTAGGAGTTGTCTGGATTTGCATAACCCAAATATGATATGCCGACGATCCATATTATAGTCAAAGCTTTGCATTCTACAGCTGTGGATGTATTTCTATCATGGCTGCTTTGCCCTACTTATCACAGCTGTGAGCTCTGATTATTTTATTTAACTTCTTCCATTTCAAATCCAGTCAATAATTGTGATCCATAAGTTGAGCAGAATCATACATGATGCCACAAACCAACATTAATTCTGATTACATGTGGGGGCATAGAATAGGTGGAAAGGAAAAGCAGCCTATGAGAAGTTACCAATTTGTTTGCTAAAAGAAGTGATTCATCAGTGCTGGTAATAGTGTTGCCTATCTTAATATGTCAGAATGACCACAACAAATGTTTCTGACATTAATTCATTATTAATTGAAGTGCAATTTAATCTGATGTGCAATTTAATGGGAGAGAGATTTTCTTCCAGAAGCAATTCATCTATTACAAATTCAGTGATTGCTAAGCTTCTTTCTTCTTCTCAAATCTCTTTTGCCTTTTTGTTCTTGGTACTTCTCTATTAAGACATCTCTGAAAGCCATAACTAAAATTGGCTGTCTTAACTGCCTCTCATGCTTATTTTATTGAACCAAGAATTCCCAACAAAAGGATAGATGGGACTGAAAAGGAAGCTGCCATTTTTCATTGCCTATATTAATGTTGTGGGCTCCGGCTTGAATAGGGGGGTTGGACTAGAAGACCTCTGAGGTCTCTCTAGGCCTATGATTATATGGGTTACCTCATAATTTTTGTTCTACCTGTTCTTGGAAACTATACAGATGGAGTCTGGATCACAATTTGGGGAGAAATAACCCAGGTGTTAGAATTTAAAAGCAAGGGTTAATGAATATCTCCTAGGAGGTGACAAATGGTTGGGTTCATGCAATGATGCCTTCATTGAAGGAGGGGATGATTCTATTTGAAGGAAGTTGTTGTTTGCCCCAAGATCTCCTGAATTCGATGGAGCTGAATAATATTTGTCCATTGTTCAACCTTACCTTTTTAGGAAAGTGTGTTAAGTAGGTAGTTCAGTGGTGGGTTGCTACCAGTTCAACCCGGTATGACGAACTGGTAGCGGCAGTGGCGGGAGGCTCCGCCCACCCACCTGGACGTCATCAAAAAACGCTCTGCACAGAAGTGTTGCGCGCACGCTCCCATTCCCGAACCGGTAGCAAAGGTAAGTAGAACCCACTACGGAGGTGGTTGGTTTACAGCTTCTTCCAGAAGGCCCTGGAAGAAACTGGACCACTCAATCATGATTCAGGCCTGGTTATAGAACTGAGACAGCATTGATCACACTTGCTGATCCATCCTGAGAGGATCAGGATGGGACTAGTATAGCTATCCTAACTCTCCTTGATCTCTGGTATCCTTCTTGTCCATTTCAAGAGATTGGTTGTGGGAGGAAGTGGTTTAGAGAACACTTTTAGGGAACCTAAAGTCCCTGCTTTGTGCGGAGCTTCAGGGATCTACCTTCTCCCACCTGCTATTTAACTTCTGCTGAGAGAGCTGGCAAGGTAATCTGCTGGCACAGGGTACAGTATCATCAATATGGGGTCATTTCCCAGTTGGAGTTGGTGCACTAATTGAAGATCCTCATGGACTGACAGCCACTGCTTGAACAGGTGGCACCCATAACTAAGGGAGCCTTTGAACAGCTTTGCCTTGTGCACCAATTTTACTAATTCCTGGACTGAGAGGCCTTGCTCATGGTGATTCATGCCTTAGTCATCTTTCATCTGGATTAGTATAATGCTCTATGTAGGCCTGCCCTTGAAAAGCATTCTGAGGTGGCAGCTGGTCCACAATGTAGCAGCATGGACAATTTCTCATTCCATTCATATAGCGTGGCTACTCTGTGGGTTACAGTGGATCCTAGTAGGCTGCTGGGTGCAATTCAAGATGCTGGTTGTTGTCCATAAAGTCCTATATGGCAAAGGGCCATGCTACTTGTAGGATCACTTCTTTCCCATTGTTTCTGCTCAGCCTACAAGATCTAGCAAAGAGGACATGCTCCAGGTCACCTCCATCAAACAGTGTCATCCTGTTGGACCCAGAAAGGCTGCCTTCTCTGTTGCAACAGCACCTGTCTTGTGGAATAGCATCACTCTGGAGATCCATATGCTAAACTCAGTGGTAGTAGCCTTTTGCAAGCTGTTTGGGTCAGGAGATTAGGTGAATTTAGCTGTAGGAAATAACCAAGCTGAGCCCTCATTCATTCATTCATTCATTCATTCATTCATTCATTCATTCATTCATTCATTCATTCATTCATTCATTCATTCATTACCAGACAGAATTGTTCTTCTAGGCCAGGGGTAGGCAAAGTTGGCTCTTCTATGACTCATGGACTTCAACTCCCAGAATTCCTGAGCTAGCATGATTGGCTCAGGAATTTTGGGAGTTGAAGTCCACAAGTCATAGAAGAGCCAACTTTGCCTACCCCTTGTATAGATGAAACTTACAGGGGTAGGCAAAGAGCCAACTTTGCCTACCCCTGTAAATCTAGGCTATCTTAGAATAGAGAAGATGAAGAATTTGTCAGATTCAATTCAATTCTCAGAAAGCTGAGAAAGTCAGCTGGGGATGGGGTGGTGGTGGCAGGGGTAGACAGTGGAGTGCAGGATGGCCTGAAGGGCAGAGATAGGGGGAGAGAACTCTGTGTTGAGGAACTGAAGCAGAGGCAAGTGTGGAAGGGCAGTAGAAGTGTGAATGGTATGATCCTTGCCTAGTGACTCCAACTGGGACTACCGAGACTACCATTGTACATGCATTATATGATGTTTCACCTAACAATCATTTTGTAATGGAAATTCTGGTTCCAATTAAGATAGCAAAGAGAGGACTACTGTATAACAAAGTGGACAGTCAAAATGCATGTTTTCCAAAGCACCCAACAAACATTAAAACAAAACCAAAAGCTTTTGTTGAATGAATCCCTTTTTATATCCATAACAAGCATGAATATTCCTCAAGGCTTTTAACCACCGATGTGTTAAGAGAGGATATTTCAACTCTTTATTCCTAGATTCCTGAAATTAACCCCTATCAATTTTAATGCTAACTTTAATTATAAAATAACTAGTTTGGACCATGTAAACATGGGGTTATTGCAGAAATATCACAAACCATAAACAAGCCTAGCAGTCAACACACCAGGCAAATTACAATTATGACTCATCTACTTATTAGAAAGGGCTAATTATAGCAACAAGAATTGTCTGCTGTCTCTCCCCATCATATCAGACTGTTACCACAACATCAAAGGCTGGAAGCAATTGGGGCCCGACAATTTGTAACTGATATTAACTTGGGTTTCTTCTCTTTTATTTTCTGGTTTGCTCAGTATTCTTTTTGGTGAGATCTTCATCCATTTTGATCCTTAAGCCAAGCTCCCACAATACTGTATCAAGTCTTTGGTAAATCTGCGGAAGTATTTTCCTTAATGGGCGAAGAATACAGCAGGTCCTGCTTTGAAGGCATTACTGGGATATAGTTACCGTATTTTTCAGAGTATAAGACGCACCTTTTTCCTCCCTAAAAGAAGCTGAAAATTTGGGTGCATCTTATACTCTGAATGTAGCTTTTTCGAAGCTTTTTTTCCAGCCCTAACTAGGTGCTAATGATCTTCCCAGCTCTTACCTTGCAGGCTTTTTCATTGTTACTCTCTCCAAAAAATGTTTTTCCAGCCCTAAGTCTTCGCAGGCTTTTTTTCATTGCTCTACTTGCTCCGAATAAGTTTCTTTCCAGCTCTAACAAGGTGCTAACGGTCTTCCCAGCTTGCTGGCTCTTTCATTGTTACTCTCTCCGAATAAGGTTTTTTTAAGCCCTAACCAGGGGATAAAATAATGTTCTGAAGCTGACCAGACTAAGGACGCTAGCCAGATGAATACCTGGTAGGCAGATTCCCCCCCCCTTATTTTCCTCCCCAAAAACTAAGGTGCGTCTTATACTCCGGTGCGTCTTATACTCCAAAAAATACGGTACTTCAGTGCATCTATTTCCAATTTGCTGCCCTTCAGATCTTTTGGGTTACAAATTCCAAAATTGTCTGGCACATAATGAGCTATGTTTATCAATGCTTTTGTTTTCTTTGGTTGAATTCACATAGTACCGCAGCATGGGCTGAAAATGCAAATCCCTTCAGAGCTGATCTGTAATTATAATTTCCATTGTGACAGAAACTTTGAAGTATTACCTTAGCAATGTAGGACTGGATTAAAGGGGAACATTTCCCCCCCCAGGAGTTACTCTATGGCCCTGATAAAGAGCTGCATGTCTTACAGTATATACTGTATTTTTCGGAGTATAAGACGCACTGGAGTATAAGACGCACCTTAAATTTGGGGGAGGAAAAAAAGGGAAAAAATCTACCTTCCAGGTATTCATCTGACTAGCGTCCTTAGTCTGTTCAGCTTCGGAACATTATTTTATCCCCTGGTTAGGACTGAAAAAAATATTCTTCGAAGGGAGTAGGAATGAAAACAAGCCTGCAAAGACTTAGGGCTGGTAAAAAACTACTTCAAGGGAGTAGGAATAAAAAAAATGCTGCAAGCCGGTAAAATCGTTAGCACCTCGTTAGGGCTGAAAAAACCTTTTTCAGAGGGAGTAGGAATGAAAACAAACCTGCAAAGACTTAGGGCTGGGAAAAAACTTCTTCCGATGGAGTAGGAAGCTGAGAAAATCATTAGCACCTCATTAGGGCTGGAAAAAAAAAGCTTCAATAAAGCTACATTCGGAGTATAAGACACACCCAAATTTTCAGCCTCTTTTAGGGAGGAAAAAGGTGCATCTTATACTCCAAAAAATATGGTAATTTTGGAGTTGAAAGAAGACTGAATGTGGGCACTTGTAAAGCCTTTATGAAGATATATCCCAAAGTTTAAACATAGAAGAAGCATCAGTGATGTGTTGAAGGAGAGATGAAGAAATAATGAAACAAATGACACATGCATGCATTCTATATGACCACTTGCCAGTAAAAAAACACTTCCACGTATGACTACGAAGAAGAAAGTCCCATTACCCTGAGTAGATCTTTTTCATATGTAACTGCATAAAGGATGACCGCCTTAATGATTCATTATATGACATTTGGTAATCGCTTGGTGAGTGCAATGCAAAACCATGACTTGCAAATATCATTGTGCAATTTACACGGTCATATAAATTCTGTGCCACGACATAACTAACTGGGTCAGTGAGGGATAAAAGAGTGTCATGAGAACTTAAAAAAAAACTGGAGCAAATATGTGACTCATTCAACTTCTTGTAAATGAGGATGGGCTATAAATTATACAGTAAGATATCAAAAATGCAGACATTTAGATTTAGAATTAGATTTAGCCCTAAGTGGGGGTTTCATGGGGTTAAATTATTCAGAATTCATGTTGAGAGAACCTGTGACCTTGTGGTGAATTAACCCCTACCTGTCCTGAGTTCAAGTCATTCATAGAAGGTCCTTAAGCAGAAAAGGATGTGATAATTTTGACCAATCTCCCGGCATTTTCTCCCATGTTGTGCCTGAAGGTCCTCTGTTGGAGCTGGTACAAGAAAAGGCAAATGGGTAAAATTCCCCTTTTCCAATCCATTAAGCGGGAATGTTCAGTGACTACAATTTCAGTTAGAAAACTTCAGGATGGAAGGTGTTTTATCTAACAGGAAATGATTGTAGTACTTGCAACATAATTGATCTGTAATAGGCAGATAGGAAGCTGATTCATGAGTCAGAGTTGGTTCATCTATTCTATACTATAGTACTTGTACCCTGCAATGCAGAATTTCAACTAGAATCATTCAGGACAGTGGTGAAATCCAAATTTTTTTACTACCAGTTCTGTGGGCTGGCTTGGTGGGCGTGGCATTGGCTTGGTAGGCGTGGTTTGGTGAGCGTGGCAGGGGAAGGATACTGCAAAATCTCCATTCCCACCCCACTCCAGGGGAAAGATAGCAAAATCTCCATTCCCACCCTACTCCAGGGGAAGGATACTGCAAAATCCCCATACCCTCCCCACTCCTGGGGGAAGGATATTGCAAAATCTCCATTCTCACCCCACTCTGGGGCCAACCAGAGGTGGTATTTGCTGGTTCTCCGAACTACTCAAAATTTCCGCTACCGGTTCTCCGAACTACTCAAAATTTCCACTACGGGTTCTCCAGAACCTGTCAGAACCTGCTGGATTTCACCCCTGATTCAGGAGCTTTAACTGAAGACACCAGAGGCTGAATCATGGATCTTGTGCATCGTGGTGTAAGGAGCTGCTCTGCTTCTGAGGTAGGGGTGCTAATTAGGGGTGTTAATTTTAAATATGCGACTCATCCCTTTTAGGAAGTCTACAGTATCTGCACAGAGTATAGAGTTTGTGGACTAGAGAAAAGGATGAGGAGATTGTAAGCTGTTAACAGAAGAAATTCCAGGTGCAAGAGATGTACGTTTACTGTACACTCTGCACCAAGGTTTAGCAATAGCTTGCCAAGTGAGTTTCAATGGCTGGATTCAAGCATTGTGTTAAATCATAAGCTAGAAAGGTTTGCTGGAGATTACAGGATTTTGCTTCTGTTTTTTTAACACACTCTTTTAGAGTTTACAGCACAGTTTTATTATGTTCTCAACATAAAAGCAGCAGGAAACTACTCAAATGACTTTCAGCAACTTTGAGGCCAAAACTGGGTGGAGTTCATCCCTGCAGTAGACTAAGATTTACAAACCACAATGACTGGGACTACATAATATGTTAAGCCAAAACCTAACGATCACATTATAGTTTAGAAACATGACACGGTCGCAGAGCAATTTCAGGAGCCTGGTAGAGAAGAAACCAACTGTCTTGCACTGCTGTAAACATGTGGAAACACTTTTTTCCTGGCCAAAAAGAAAAAAAAGGGGAAAAAAAGAAAAAAGAAAAAAAGAAAGAAAAAAGAAATAATAATAAAAAAGAAACAACCAAGAGTCCTTGCCACTGTATATAGTTTCAAGAGTTGCCACCTCCACCCAGGCTGAGTGATTCCAGCTGAAGTGAAAATCCGCCTTGCAAAATGAACAGTAAAATACTTTGATCTTCCTACCTGCATCAATGCATATTCTAGATTTTTTTCTTAATTTATCATTACTGAAAATTACACCCTCTGGTCTGTTCTGCATTATTAATAAACCCTGATTCAGTGAATCACCAGCTAGAAATCAGCTGGGCAGGATTTCTCCTGCCCAAAATAAACAGCTCAAATTAAAAACAAAACAAAAACAAAAAAACAGGATGGATCCCTTTAAAAAGGAATGAAACTTTCAGCCATTTTACTTGATTCGAGGAATATAACATGGTCACTTAAAAGCACATTTTGGAAAATCCAGAGATTATCCTGTGAATTAGCAATGAAAGGAAACAAGCTTCAAACTAGGTCAAAAGTTCAGTTTGTAACCCTGATATTGAGGGCAGAAATAAAGAAGGAAGCATTTAAAGAAACCAGAACTGAATTTAGAACACTGTTACCAAAAACAAGGGTGGAGACCAGCCATGAATTTAATATTATAGAAACTGAAATGAGAAATTTGACAGTGACTTTACTGGATTGAGCATTTATTCAATGGGAACATGATTTAAACTGTTCTATAATTTAAATTTAGGTTGCAAAATCATCTGAAGGGGGCTAAAAAATAAAGTTGACAACCACAAGCATGTGATGAGAGAGAGAGAGAGAGAGAGAGAGAGAGAGAGAGAGAGAGAGAGAGAGAGAGAGAGAGCTCTAGTAGACCTTTAGTAAAGTGTTGGTTAATTTATGGACCTTCTAAAACTTCAAGTAAAAAGCATGTATGTATGTATGTATGTATGTATGTATGTATGTATGTATGTATCAGAGGTGGGTTCCTCCCAGTTCGGACGGGTAGTGACCCGCTGGTGATGTCATGATGACATCACAGAACCGATTCGGTTGGTGCTGGTCTGTGGGCACCGCCATCTTTTAAAAAAATGGAATTTTGGGGGGAATTTTTTTGGAATTTTTTGGAATTTTGTTTGCATTTTTTGGGGAATTTTTTTTAAAAAATTTCTTCTGAGCATGTGCAGAAGCCGAGTTTCCAGCATTGCGCATGCATCACCATCTTGTTTTTGGCTTTTTTGGGGATTTTTTCTGGAATTTTCAGCACTGTGCATGCGCAGCGCGGGAGGAAACGAACCGGCAGGGAGGTAAGTTAGAACTCACCCCTGGTATGTATGCATATCCCTAAATACAAGAGAAATGCAAGTTCTATAAAAAGCTAAATAAATATAGTTTCTAGCTAGAAAGGCCCTTCAAACTTCCTTAAATCCCAGCTAGGAAAGCTTACAGTTGTATAACTAATTAATATATTCTGTTTGACCTCTGAAATTAGTAGACATCTAAATTTATAATACTAGCAAGTTATTTGGCTGTTATTGCATTCATACTTCCGAATATACAGCTCAAACTGTGCCAATCTGAACCTTCTTTACTCATTTAAAATAGTTTATAAGTTGCAGATATAACAAATATGTATTTTGCATAGATATTTTAGGAAAAAAAGAGTATTAAATTTGATGAAATTTGAAAACATTCTGCCTTTTAAATTGAACAAAGGGGAGAAAAGTTCCAAAGATTAAACAACAAAACATAAGATTCTAGTTTTCTTCTATATTTCAATGGCCACACATTATGTTAAGTCATTTGGGTGGGCTCAGATGACATGCTGAAGCACTATATTATTGTTTAGTGTGATATGTGAACCGGGGGTGGTTCCAACTTACCTTGCTGCCGGTTCGCTCCCTCCCGCGCCTCGTGGGCATGTGTGCACTTTGCGCACATGCGTGCATGCGCAGTAACAAACCCCCCAAAAAAACAAAGCCAAAAAAAAGATGGCGACCACATGCACAGTGCCGTAACTCATCTTCTGCGCATGCTCAGAAGGAAAAAAAAATAAAGAAAAAATTTGGGAAAAAAAGATGGCGGCACCCATGGATCAGCACCGACCGATCCGGTTCAGTGATGTCATCGTGATGTCACCAGTGGGTCACTACCGGTTCGGGCAAACCAGTCTGAACCGGGAGGAACCCACCCCTGATGTGAACCCAAACATACTGTGTATTTTTGAAGCATTTGAGGCTAATACAGAGAGAACAGAAAAAAAGGATAAACAATGGTAGAGAGACTGTGGAGATGGCCTTGAAAGAAATATTCAAAGGCCATTACAAAAATAAAAAGGGCCGAAGCATTCTGGAAAAGTAGATAGTAGTAGGAAGAGTCTCATGTTCTTTCTTCCTTCTCTCACTAAGGTATAACAGAGAAAGGGGAAAAACACAATCAGAGTTTCAAGATACCATTGGAATTGGGTGACTAATACATTCAAATAAATAACTAAATAAATCCTGCCAATATAGTCTATCTCAATAAAACGTCTCATTTTCTCGTGGACACAATTCCCTGATCTGGACAACCTTGAAGAGGTGACATCAATCTTGCAAGTTTTATACTCTCTCCTAAGAGGGGCAGAAACCCTTAGCCTTGTTTGTAGAGATGGCACGTGACCCTCAAGGCAACCCACTGTCTGCAGAGTACCTTGCTGAAGCTTTATTGCAACACCAGCATTTACAAATAATTAATAAACTATGTGAAATGCAACATTTAGGATGATGTTTACCTCAGCCAGTAGTGCATGCATGTATACACATCAGATTTAAAGTTATTTGCCAGAGTTGCACTGTACAGTGAATTATTTAGGTCATATGAATTTTGAGAAGGACTTGCTGATGAGATGAATTCGTGAGATGAGGTATACCAGATCATTTGAAAGACCTGTTCCAATGTTGCATAGTAATAGATGGCTGACCGGAAGAATTGAGGTAGGAGAGAAATGGCAAAAGGAATTGGTTTTACAGCTTCTCTTTTCCCATAGTCTTTCTCTTGATAGCCTTCTCAGAATCCAGTTCTCAGGAACTCATGCAAATCGGAACAGTTGAGCCCTTTTTGCTCCCAGGAAAGAAACAGGGGAAGTAAGACCTGGGTTTCTGATCTTACTACAGAACTCTCAGATGAATAACCAAATCTTGCACAGCTAACATTCATGCCTCTGATTCCTCTATGAAATGCTACACCCACAGAACTACAGATGACATAGCAAAAAAGTTGTAGA
Organism: Diadophis punctatus similis; assembly: GCA_023053685.1. Classification (NCBI taxonomy): domain Eukaryota; kingdom Metazoa; phylum Chordata; class Lepidosauria; order Squamata; family Dipsadidae; genus Diadophis; species Diadophis punctatus. The sequence goes on along the minus strand of JALIGW010000002.1, from coordinate 64,848,498 downwards.
AAAAAGACAGAGCCTGTGGGTGGAATCAAGAGAGTAATCAGCCCGGAATTCAGAGCTGGGTTCCTCCCGGTTCGGACCTGTTCGCCCAAACTGGTAGCGACCCGCTGGTGACATCACAATGATGTCATGGAACCGGTTCTGTCGGTGCTGGTCCGTGGGCGCCACCATCTTTTTTTAAATTTTTTTAAAAAAAATTTAAATTTTTTTCCTTCTGAGCTGAGTTTCTGGCACTGTGCATGCAGTCGCCATCTTGTTTTCGGCTTTTTAAAATTATTTTTTTCTGGATTTTTCAGCACTGCGCCTGTGTGTGCGCCACCCATGTGCGCCCACACGATGTGGGAGGAAGCGAACCGGCAGCGAGGTAAGTTAGAACCCACCCCTGCCGGAATTGTTATGTTTCCACAAATGGTCTAAGTCCAGCCCCTCTTGAATTCCGTTGACTCTTACCTAGCACCAATTTAATGCTGACTGTTAGTTGACCAGATTCTTATGTACAGTCATGAACAATAAATCAGCTTAAATGTAACCTGATTAAATGTCTGATTCTGATTTTTTTGTCTCTTACACAAGTCCTCAAATCATGCCAATGTCAAAGCCTTCATAAACTTTGCTGGGTTCCCTTCCAAGACCTCTGAAAGAGGGGCTCTCAGAAAATTATGAAGAACTCAGACAGCTGAGAGTCGGTAAATTAATTTTATTGGACCTGTTATTCTTTGTTTACACTCTGTTTTTATTTAGACTAAATATAAGTCACGGTCTTTAAAGAAATGAGGGTGACAGCTATTTTTATAGATGAGATTACAGTATAAGGCCGTGATGGCGAACCTATGGCACGCGTGCCACAGGTGGCACGTGGAGCCATATCTGAGGGCACGCGAGGCGTTGCCCTATGTCAGCTCCAGCGCTCATGTACACACTGGCCAGCTGATTTTTGGCATTCCAGAGGGCGGGGGGAGGCCGTTCTCGCCCTCTCCAAGCTTCAGGAAAGCCTCCGGAGCCTGTGGATGGCAAAAAATAGACCCAACAGGCCTACCGGAACTTCCGGTAGGCCCGTTGGGCCCGTTTTTTGCCATCCACAGGCTCCAGAGGTTTTCCTGAAGCCTGGGGAGGGTGAAAAACGGCCCAACGGGTCTACCGGAAGTCCGGAGGATTCAGTGAGGTTTGCTCGCATGTGCGGGGGGGCAGTGCAGGAGGGTTGTGCGCACATGAGCGGGGAGGGTATTGTATAATGGGTGTGGGCATGTGCATGCGTGCTATCGCACGCGCACACCCCCTTTTGGCACCCGAGCAAAATAAGGTTCGCCATCACTGGTATAAGGGTTTAATTTATCAACTCAGATCCTAGAAAAGCCAGTTCTGGTGGAATCAATAGATAGGCGGACACTATGAGCTGGATTTGTGTAACTTGCACTGTGCAACTGACAATACAAGATCACATAAATAGCAATAGCAATAAGCACTTAGACTTATATACCGCTTCATAGTGCTTTACAGCCCTCTCTAAGCGGTTTACAGAGTTCAGCATATTGCCCCCAACAATCTGGGTCCTCATTTTACCGACCTCAGAAGGATGGAAGGCTGAGTCAACCTTGAGCCGGTGAGATTTGAACAGCTGAACTGCTGAACTGCAGTGCTGCACTTTAACCACTGCGCCACCTCGGCTCTGAAACCCTTTATGTGATGTCTTCTTCACAGGTTCCATTGTGCTAGGGATTAATCAGCTAAAATTACATGATCCAGATATGCACTGGAAGCATGGAGTAATTTTTTTCCTATCACTGAAATGACAACAATGTCAATTGCATTTTTACTCCTCCCCGTGGCCATTCAGCACACTGACTCTTCTGACTTGCAAGAGAAATACTCTGTGTTTGCACATGTATTTGAGAAGAATAATTGCATAGTTTCTCACTTTAATGTGCGACAATACAATCAGCTTGAAGCTGGGATCCCACATTAGGACTCTCTATCATTATAGACTTTGAAAAGTGATCATTACATATTACTATTCTTGGTCTCTTATTTCAAATCTCCTGGAACACTACTAGAAGACATGCATTTTCACAAGTTGGACCTGAGAGGCACATTGTTTTATCAGGTTGAAACAGGGATATGAATACTTAATTGCACAGTGATGCTTTTTGGCTTGGTTAATGATGGAACAGTCTTCTATGGATTCATGGACAAAATATTTTATGATATCAACAAAGGAGAATATTTGTAGCTTAGGGTTAAAATGAGGGGTGCTTGGTGCTTTCTGAGCTTGCTTGTTTTCTTGAAGACGTTTCATTACCCTAACTAGGTAACATCATCAGTTCACTATATAGTTAGGGTAATGAAACGTTTGCAAGAAAACAAGCAAGCTCGGAGAGCAACAAGGACTCCTCATTTTATGATATTTAAGATAAACATAAGAGGTGTGTTTAGGTGACATATTGATCTTTTCAAAGGACACTTCTTTGTATGCGGCTCATGTCAGAATGTCTTAAAGAGATTCTGCAGACACAAGCTTTTTACTAAATTGGAGAAATGTACATTTGATGTATCCCAACTGAACTGTTAGAAACCATTCAAATAAACCCTATCCATGCTTTTGTGGCTATCTTCTCAAAATGTGAAATATATATATAGTGTTTCTGGACTTTGCCAGTTTCTATAGAAGCAGACTACATCAGCTTACTGCCTCAAGAGCTAAAGAGAGATCATATGTTCATACGGTCTAGTCAAGACACAGCATTTCAGTAATTGAAAAAGTTTTTTCGCTTCACAGCTGCTCCTCAAATACCTATATCCCACCCACCAATTTATAATACAAGCTGATATCAGGCATGTCAGTTGGAACAATTCTCCAGACAGAGAAAGTGAATGTGATGGAAGCAGATCTCCTGCCATATATGTTTTACCTTATTTTTTTCTCTAGCAATTGAATGGAACTATGATATCTTTTATATGGACTTGCTTGTAGTAAGGTTGGCATTCCAGCAATGGAGGCACTTTGTGAAAGAAGCTACTGTACACCCCGAAAGAGATAGACCCAGACCACAAGAATTTAGAAGTGGATAACAAATAGCAGAATAACAGACTTCCCAATAAGGGACCTTGGAAGTCTTCCAGTCCAACTCCCTGCTGAAGTTGGAGACCCTATATCATTTCAGACAAATGGCTGTCCAATATCTTCTTAAAAACCTTCAGTGATGGGGTTACGTACGGCCTTACATGATCGAAATTTGCATACCTGCCACTGATTGGCTGTTGTAGTGGCGGGAGATTTAAGCTGCTGTCAGTGGCTGGCTGGCTACAGGGAAGCCTTTAAAAGCGGCTTCCCTGCAGCCTGCCGGCATTCTGTTTACTTCAGCTACAGTTGAATAAAAGGTGCTGAACTGTTCCTACATCTAGCCTCTTCATTTCCCGCGCAATCTAACAATGGAACACCCACAACTTCTGGAGGCAACTGGTTCCACTGATTAATTTCTCTAACAGTCAGGAAGTTTCTCCTAAGTTCTAGGTTGGTTCTCTCCTTGATTAATGTCCACCCATTGCTTCTTGTCCTGCCTTCAAGTGCTTTGGAGAATAGGCTGACTTCTTTGTGGCAGCCCCTTAGATATTGGAAGACTGCTCTAATGTCACCCTTAGTCCTTCTTTTCATTAAACTAGGCATACCCTGCAGTCATTCTAACACAATCTCTCACTTCTTGACACATCAGATGGGCATATTTTTTTCCACTTGTTTTGTGATTTCTTGTGTATATCTGGCTCAAAAAGCAAGCTTTCAGATGCCATAAACCACATAAATCTTCCCTACTCATGTCCGTCATCACATTATTAGAACTCTGCAGCTTTGCTTTTCTCCCAAGGCCAGAACCTCCAGAAAAATGGGAGGCAGACTGGATTTCGTAGATGAGATTGGGTTCGAGCAGTAACAAGATGATTATGCCAGGGCAGTGGTGGGTTCCTACAGGTGTGGTCCACTCTATAGCACTGGTAGCGGCCCGCTGGTGACATCACAGTACTGGTGCGGTCAGTTGCCGATGCCTGGGTGCTGCCATTTTTTTAAAAAAAAAATTTAAAAAATTTTCTTCTGCGCATGCCCAGAAGCTGAGCTTCCGGCACTGCGCATGCGCTGCCTTCCTACCCCACAGTGAGTCCAAGCAGGAGAGGATGGCTGAAGGAGCACGTGAGACGCTGAAAGAACGGGCGTCAGGAGCTATCTCCATTCCCCTCCCTTCAGCAGTCTGAGAAGCCACGAACGCGCGGTGATGATCCTAGGCATTTTCGCACGTTTGAGGCTTCTCGAGCTGCTGAGGGGAAATGGGCGGCAGGACCTATCTCAGTTTCCCTCCCTTCAGCAGCCTGAGAAGCCACGCCCACCCAGTCACATGGCCAGCAAGCCACGCCCACCCAGTCACATGGCCAGCAAGCCACACCCACAAAATAAGCCACGCCCACAGAGTGGTAGTAAAAAAATTAGGAACCCGTCCCTGTGCCAGGGCATTATGGAGGACCTCCATAGACTGATTATTCCCCTTTCACTTTGGAGGAGGGTCAGCTGCCCCCCCTCCTTTATGGAGAGAAGTGTTACAACTCTGCCTTAGAAAGAGTGTTTAAAAGCCTGTATTGGGTTGTTAGATAGCTCTGGTGACCAAAGCTGAAGGCAGATGTCAGGGACTAAATTTCATCCTGTCATTTTGTTGCCAAGCACAGGCTATGCCCAGAAAGCCAGCTGGCTTGCTCTAGCTTCTGAATTCCCCATCCCTGGGACTGTGTATCGGTGGATCTTATTACTAATCTCCTCCCGGTATTAGCATTCTAGTAATTGTGGATTAGTTTACAAAGATGGCTTCCTTCCTTCCTTGCAAGGGCCTCCTGTCAGCTCAGGAAACAGCATAACTTTTTGTAGATCATATTTTTAGGTACACAAACCTAGGGAACCATCTCTGTGATCACGGCTGTCAATTTATTTCCCAGGTTTGGACGGCTCTCTTCCAGTTATTAAACACCGAAGTCTATTTGTCATATTCTCAATATCTGGCTCCTAATGTCAGAAGGAACATGTAAGGCAGGTTCTATGATGACATCTATGGTGTTCTGCTAATTATTAACAAGACTTCGGACTGAACCGTTGCCTCATGCGAAATTTGCCTGCCACAACTCATCAGCCTGTCTCCTTTTTAGGCAACATGGTTTCTCCTCCCAAATCTTGCTGTCTAGAACTCCTGCATCTGCCGTTTCTTATGCCTGAGACTTCCTGCAGGAGAGGCAGACTAGTCAGCACCTCTAAAAGTTTTGGCAAAAAGCTGTATATAAGTGACCGCAAGAATGTGGCCAATATTGCAGAAATTTAGTGTGACCTTCAGCAAAGAATCTCCATAGACTTTCAACAAAGTTTTGGACTTCTCACTAATCCTCTAAAAAGCTGGACTCAAAGTTCATTCCAGGAAGCACCATTCCAGTGGTTGAGCAAATAAATCCAGCTGCCTTTCATCTGCAGTTGCCTGCACCAATGAAGTTTCATCCTGTTTTCCATCAATACTACTTGTGTGAAGGAACCCCCCCCCCAACAACCCAACATAGGCTTTAAGACAGCTCCACCTTGCCCTCTGCTGGTTGGAGAAGAATATAGACTGGAAACTCTTCTGGATTCTAGTCTCAAGGAGAAATTACTGGAGTCACTGGAAATCTGAGTCACTGGAAAAGGCCATATAGAAGGCCAGAGAAACCGTGGGAAAATGTAACAGATTTCCACACTCCATCCCATGTACAACAATTCCACAATTTTGAGGCAAATTCCATGTATGTGATCTGCTACAAGTTGACTGTGGTTCCAAGATGAAGATGTCAGCCCCACTAGGTAGGGGAGACCAATAAATCTTCTCTGTAGTAAGGCTGAAACTACCTTTCTAAAGACTGGTTGTAATGACAGAATCTTGCAGATCTGATTATGTTATACTTCCTCTTTGCTTGTTATAATACATTGAATTAGGGAGGTGTCTGTCTGAGCTACTTCCAAACATTATCTGGACATTCTGGATTCAGAAATGTTTGACCACTTATTGCCTTGGCAATGGAGCTGGCTTATCTCCATCAATGCCTTCTTCCTTACTCTTTACAGAAGATGAGTCTATGTTTCACAGCATGAATGGGTTACCACGAGCAGACAAGGGTACAGCCAGGGTAGAAGAAAGGGTCCCCAACTCCATCTGCTTCTGGAATGCAGGACTTGCCAGGTAGGATGAAGGGAAATAAGAGTTGTGGAACATGTGGCTGTGACTTTTGTGTCTGCAGTGCAGGACTTGTCTAGTGATCTCGTAGAGTAGCTAACTGGGAAGGGAAGGACTGAATATGTTGTTCATGACTCTGACCTAGACTTTTCTTTGCATACAGGAGGAAAGCTTGGGTCAAAGTTGGTACAGAGGACCTTGAAAATGGCCTTAGGGAGGATATTCAGCAGCTATTACAAAAACAGAGTGGCAGAAGCATTCCTTAAACCTGGGGAAGGAGGCGATTTTAGGAGGAGATTCAAACTGGCTCCTCCTGATTCACCGAGGTATAGAGGGAAGGGAAGAAAAACAGGGGGTTGGGCTAGATGACCTACAAGGTCCCTTCCAACTCTAATAATAAATCTAAATCTAGACTTGCAAGGTTCTGTTAATATAATCTATCTCAATAAAGCTTAGTTCTAGTTTTCCAGTCAGCCTGTTTCCTGATCTGGACAGCTTCAATAGAAAAAGTGAAGTTTCTATGGACTGTGCTATGCCAATATATATTTTAGGCAAAACTTTTATTGCAAGTTATAATTGCTAATATTATTACAGCTTAATAATTGCTTTCTGGACACCCTGTTGTTTAAAAGTAGAATAAAGCTTGCTAGTTTAATAAACCAAGGGCCAACAGTTGCATATAGTGGTGTCAATTTTTCCAGTGAGTTGGGAAAACTTTTAAACAAACTACACGCTACAGGTAGTCCTTGACTTATGACCACAATTGAGCCCAAAATTTCTGTTGTGAAGTGAGACATTTGTTAAGGTGAATTTTGCCCCATTTTATGACCTTTCTTGCCACAGTTGTTAAGTGAATCACTGCAGTTGTAAGGTTACTAATACGGTTGTTAAGTGAATCTGGCGACCCCCATTGACTTTGCTTGTCAGAAGGTCGCAAAAGGTGATCACATGACCCCGGGACACTGCAACCGTCATAAATATGAGTCAGTTGCCAAGCATCTGAATTTTGATCAAGTGACCATGGAGATGTTGCCACCGTCATAAGTGTGAAAAACGTTCATAAGTCGCTTTTTTTCAGTGCCGTTGTAACTTTGAACAGTCACTGAACATACTGTTGTAAGTCGAGGACTTCCTGTATTTTCCCACTCTTCATTGAGCAGGAATTTGCTTGTCCAATTAATATCTGTCCTGCTTCAACTTTGTCATGTTAAAGTTGTATTAGCTTCCGGGGCAAATGGCCTTGAAGCTTGCGTCTAACATACAGATATGTTCCTTCTCCCAAAAAGTTTTGATAGATTTGTTTTGTGAAAAGAAACGCTAATTTTAAGCCCCACAGTTGTAAGCATTATAGACTTTTGGGCCTTGTTTTCAGGAATTCCTGTTGTAGTTTCTTGTTTCACGGCAGACTCATTGACAGCTACGTTATGGAAGGTGTGTCTCAGATTGAGACAGAAATTTAAGTGAGTCATGAAAACAACTTATCAACATTTGGCTTTATGAGGTCTTTCCAGAAAGGGGTGTGCCTATCTGAATTGATGATGTAAAAGAACAAGCCGAACCAATAAGGATCAAATACTCTTTTCTGTGAAACTGACGCTTATTTGAATACTCTAAACTTATTTCTGATCATCAGTAGGCATATTGAATTGGATTGTTCCTTGGCCCAAAGAAGGATGCATAACATCAGGTCTTTCTGGGAAATACGTTTTGTAACAACAACAACAACAACAACAACAACAACAACAACAACAACATAGTTGTTGGGAAGGGACCTTGGAGGTCTTCTAGTCCAACCCCCTGCTTAGGCAGGAAACCCTACACCACTTCAGACAAATGATTATCCAACATCTTCTTAAAATCTTCCAGTGTTGGAGTATTCACAACTTCTGGAGGCAAGTTGTTCCACTGATTAATTGTTCTCAATGTCAGGAAATTTCTCCTTAGTTCTAAGTTGCTTCTCTCCTTGTTTAGTTTCCACCCATTGCTTCTTGTCCTACCCTCTGGTGCTTTGGAGAATAGTTTGACTCCCTCTTCTTTGTGGCAACCCCTGAGATATTGGAACACTGCTATCATGTCTCCCCTGGTCCTTCTTTTCATTAAACTAGACATACCCAGTTCTATAATAAAAACATAAACTAGTTCATACCCAGTTTTAAGCAACTCTATTTGAAAGACTGCTTCACCTTGAGTGCAAGCCACTGGGACATGTAAATCGAGAGCAAACCCCACTCCCTAGTCGTACTGACGATGTTACCTAGTTTGGGTAATGAAATGTTTGCAAGAAAACCACCAAGACCAGAGAGCACCAAGGACCCCCTCCCTTGCTTCATCTTTCTCTGTGAAGATCTGACGGGCATTTGTCTACAACGTAAAACTGTTAGGGTTTTGCAGTCCCTAATGCTGAGTGGAGGGAAAGGCCAGGTTCTAATTATGGAAGGAATATTGTGAGTTACAGTCTTGACTCAGCAGAAAAACAATCAGTTGGGGGAAAAAAGTAGTCCCAGCAGGTCAGCTAAGGTTGTTCCTCTTGCTTTTTTTAAAATCAGAGAGGCAGTGTTTTAGGAAGCCCCAGGGGCAGGTGCATTTGGAAATAGTTGGGCAAGGTGGTTGAGAAATAGGAGTATCAACCACTACCTGGTTGCTTCCTTTACACCCGCTCTCTCTCTGTTGCAAACCTGTTCTAATTGCTACCTTCATTAGGAAATCCCCTTTGATTCATGGTTTTTGAGAAAAGGAGAGCTTGTTCCTGGATTTGCTGCCACGCAGTGAATCATGTGCACCTCAGCTCTGGGCTATATTTATCGCAAAACTGGAGA